>CAJQZJ010032488.1:637446-671967 GCA_907164525.1 Lophiomys imhausi
GATTGAGATGTAACTTGAAGAAATAAAAAATAAATTATTAAAAAAAAGCAGGAGAAATAGCTCTTTGGATATGAGAATTTACTGCACAAACATGAGGACATGAGTTGGAATCTTAGCACCTATGCAAATAAGCTGGGCGTGGCTACATGTGCCTGTAACTCCAGCTCTTGGGGGTGGAGACAGGAGGATTCCTGCTGCTTGCTGGCTGCAAGCTCCAGGTGTAGAGAGAGACCCTGTTTCAAGGGAATAAAGTAGGTAGTGATAAAGAAGGGTACTGGACATCTTCCTCTGGCCTCACACACAAGTGTGAATATAACACACACACACACACACACACACACACACACACAATAAATCATCATCAAAGTAGTAAGGACTAAATAACATAAGAATAGTTTGCTATTCAAAGCTCAGGAGATTGCAAATCATGAACACCATGTTTCATAAACCCAGAAATGCAGGAAAAAAGAAAACTCTGTGACGTGTCTCTCTAAACTTCTATGTCAATGACTACGTGTGCCTTGTAACAGGCTAAATGAAATAAAAACTTTTCTTAATACAGGCTCTAGCATGAAAAGAAATGGGCTCTCCTATTGTCCCTTGGCAACAATGTAGAGAACACACAAAAGTTTTCCTGTGTCTTGCTGCCAATTGTGGATACCTGGCATGCCAATATGAAGTTCCAGTAGGTAACACTATGCTAATGTGCTGGTAGGCAGTTCTCTATTTTAATTCTCTTTCCCTCAAGCACCATTTGTATGAAGAATCATACAACTTCCAAATGTGTGTAACATGTTAAGAGCAATTAAAAGAGTGTTGACAGACATTATGGAAAAGTTTAAACTCCTTCCCCATAATAACAGACCATTGCCCCATGCAAAGAAGTTCTGCAAATGAGCTATGAAATGCAGCTATCCCACAAAAATGATTCTTTCAGTTCCATCTTCCTTTATGTAATACAACCTATAATTTAGTAATAATAATAATATTCCACATGAGGATAGGACTTTGTTGTTTGTAAAGCATGCTTTATTCTGTTTCATTAAGCTCCAGAAGAAACCCTGGGAGGTATGGATGAAAAGGTCAGTGAAATACAAGTTCTCTGTCACCTATTTTTTTCCAACATTTTACATTCTTTGTGTATGTGGATTATATGTAAGGTCATCAGAGAGTGGTTCTCTGGCGTTTTGACTTTTTAATTTTCTAAAAAATATAATATCAATGACTTTCATATGGCTTGATAAACTATAGTTATTTGGTTTCCACAATGAGTTAGTCACAGCTCTTGTCCTTCTCAACCTTGGTAAAATAAATTTTGCCATTCAAAGCAATTCCCCTATTATTTATTAGTTTATAATTGAGCAAAATGGTGGACTGAGGTCTTTGCCTGTAGACTGACTTACTATTTAAATCACTTTGTAGGAATTCCCACCTGGTGCAAAAATTGCTAAGCCTTTTACAGACCCTAGCCTAAAAAAAAAATCAAAAACAAAAACAAAAAACCAAAACCAAAACAAACAACCTCAAAAAATGGTAAAAAAGATAAAATGTTCCTAAAAGATTAAAAACTCAGTTCAGAAGGCTGATTTTTAAGGCTTCAGGAGAATCTGTTGAGCACAGTCAGGAAAGAAGTTTCATGAAAAGAAACAGTGACCAAAATCCAAAGTCTTTAGAACTCAAGACCACAGAATTTAATTCTAATTTTCGAGAAAAGAAAAGAATAGAAACAAACATAAGGAAAATAAGAGGCTTGAATCATAGAATAAATAGTGGACTAGCTCTCTCTTTAAAACATCATGTTTAAACAGTTTTTAAAAGCCAGAGCTTCGATATCTCAGTACTAATTTCCCTCACTTACTATACTTAAACATCAAGGAGGAACAATGAAGAAACCTTGTGCATGGGGTGACAGACATATCATCTGGGATACAGCCACCCTGTGTTGTAGCTTGCTCGCTCTCTTCTACATAAACGCATGAGGATGTCTGTGCAATACAAAACTCGCTAGGGACATGGCTCAGTATTTAAGGTGCTTACCTCAGAAGTGCAAGGACCTACACACTCGTGGAACCACACAGGCACACATGGATGCACACATATACAAACAACACAAGTACATGAAAATGGAAAAAGAAAACCAAATAGCCCTTCTCACCAAACATGGAAATGTAAGGAATGAGCAGAAAGACCCCCATTCATGTGTGGTTTTCACCTTCTCTTATTGTAGGTGCCACACATGGAGAAGGACGAAAGACAGCAAACCCAGCAAAACAGGGTTTGGTTTCCTTAGTTCAACAGCTCAGTATGATTGGGAGTCCCCTCATGCCAAAGTAAGCTAACCAGTCGGCACTCCTCCCAGGAGCTCTGCCTTCTGTGTCCTACAGAAATACAAAAGCTATTCACTTTGAAATGAGGCTTTAATCCATTTCAAAATACACCAGTCTGTTTAAGGAGCTTTTTTAAATTACTCAGACCATTTTTCAACCCACTGATGTTAAAGAAGAAAAGTAAAATTCCTAATGAAAAATTTATTTGCCATTTGATTTGAATGAAGATTAAAGACACAACTTAGCAGCTGTTTGATTTTATGTCATTCAAATTCTAGTTTCATATTTGTTAATTGCTACTGTGAAAAATTCTTTGATTGCACTTGATGGAATTAAGTTTTGCCTTTTTAATGATCAAAGATGGGAAAATACAAGTGTGCTCTAGTTAGCTTAAGTTTTTGTGAGTGTTTAAAAGACAGAAGCAGGATCTATTGGGACATTATTTTATCCCCAGAATAGATACAGTACATGGAATTGTGCAAGGCACTCGCTCACTCACAGTTCTTTCAAAATGACTAAAAATTCCTTCAAAGAATAAGACAGGAACTAATTACTGGGTTAAAAGGAAATACAAGATCCTACTGCTTGAAACCGTATTGTGACAGGAGTTATTTCAGAGGGGAAAGTGGCATAGCCATCCCTAGTCATGGTGTGACAGTCTCAAATATCACTGGTCAGTCAACAAAGTCATAAATTAGGTGCACATTCAACTCCTGGGATTTAATTTTGCAAGATGACCAGGGTGTTTGGAGATGAGAGGAACTTAGGAAATGAACTGGCTTATCAAAGACCTAGAGATCACACAAAAATTTTGATGATGGAGTCCAGACCATGTGTTTCTTACTGTAGGCAGAAAAACCTGTCCAAATTGTGTCTGAATACTAAGAAACAGGGAAGGCATCTCTGCAATAAACAGAAAGAAAATACTGGATGAGATGAAGGAGCCTAGGGCTCCCACAAAAGGGTCTCCCCCAAACAGTCTCGTATTCTATAGAGGCTTGGCATACACAACAATATGTTAGATTCTGAAAGTTTCACAGCCATAATGTACTACATATAATTATCAAAGAATGACTCCTCATATTAGCCTGATACATTTCACAATATGCATAATAAGTCTTGATTCAGGATGAAGAGGTCAATTTTTCATCTCAGTGGAAATACATTTTCCTTTTTTTTGGTGGGGGGAGGAGTGCAGTGCTTATTAATGCAAGAAAATACAATTCAATTTTGAGGCAGGTTCTGATAACTTGGTTTTATGGACGTAGCTATTGTGTCAGCCCAGAGATGGAAAGGACATTTGGATATTATTTGTAAGTGGTACACTGAAAATTATATAGTTCTTGAATAAATGCTAAACTGGCTCCTCATGACAGTCACTCTGAGTACCCTTCTCCATAAACAGTCTCAGCCCGTACAATGGGAAGCTCCTCTGTCTTGGATGAACACTTCCCACAAAACAGAACACTGTGTCCATACGCAGTTATGCTAGCCATGGCTCCAACGGGGAGGGGTGTTTTCCCTCAGGCTGATTTAAAATCATACCAACCTGCCAAGAGTTTGGAAAGAGAACTCTATTAAGATTTAGAGCTAACACACTGCAACAATGATTGGTTTTGAAAATCCACTTCAAATTTTCTGTATTTGATTTTGTTTCACAAAAAAGGTTGTAGAGAGTTGACCATCTTCTTATACAACTCATATCCTTGTTGGGGGATATCTTACATTATTCCATCATTTGTTTCAACTTATAATCACATGTTATTATTGTCTAAAGTTTACACTGTAGTCACATTTCCTTAGCTTATTTTTTTTTTTTAACCAGATATCCCTTTTCTGTCCCAGGATCTCACCCAGGAGAGCACATTACACCTCGTCACTGGGTCTTCTAACAATTCCATGTTCTGAATAACCTTGAGAGCTTTGAGAAGAACTGGGTAAATTATGGAAGATGCCTTTACCTGTCAGTTTTTGGGTAATGATTTTTCATGATTGGACGGGGGTTATGGGGGGGCATAAAAGGGCAGTGGATTCTCATTATATTATACATGCCACTGTAACAGGGCCCCAGATCTTAGCACATCGGACTCCATGATGGAAGTACCATCCAGGCTGGAAAACTCAGCATATAGATAGCAACCACCTGCCAAAACTGAAACACTCTCATATTAAAATAGAAAAGTCAACAGTTCTGGGTAAGTCTCTAAATGTACTAACCTTGCTTTTTAGCTTCTGTAGTTCTGGCTCCAGATAACTCTTCCTGTTCACTGGAGTACATCAACCCAGGACATGATTTTGTGCTTAAAAGCTCACCCTGGGAAAGGTTTGGTGCTACACTGGGAACCTGAACACCTTATGCAGTACGAGCTGGGTAATAAAGACTTCCTATTGGCCTACCCCACGTCTGAGCAGTCTTCCCTGGTGCGTACCCCACAGCTGTTACCAGGAGGACTTACTGCTGATGCTGTTGACCGTAATCTTTATTTAGGCTCAGGTTGTGGTCAGGCCCTTCACCAGGAGAGTATCCTTCACCCCATTTTCCACTCTCGGCCCTTGGTAAGGAGTTACCTAAAGTGTTGCAAGTGGTTCTCCACTTCCCTTGAGATATTTTCTACTGAGAAACTGTCTCTTCTTACTTTTCACTTATTCCACCCTTCACTAACTCGGTGGTGAATGCTTTACACTTCGACTACCACTTGATAATATGCTGTACGGTCCGTTTTTTGTTCAGATTGTCCCGGCTTTGACCACTAGGCGATCTTCCAGTTTGTTCTCCAAGATTAGTTTCCAAAAATGTTAATACCCCTTTCTGTGCTTGGGTCACATATTCCCAAGTAATACATGAGAAGAATAGGTCAATGTTCATGTTGATTTTTCTACCGTTTTAAACGTTAAAGCAAGGTTTTCAGATCTGTCACATGTTGTCTCATGCAAGGGCATTGGGTGGAGCCTGTCCTTTCTCAGTGGACAACCACATGCTTGGTTAGCATCAAACAGTTCCTGTTCCCAACAGCTGACTGTTACAGCTTTCCTCAAGCCCCCTTAGACTCCTTTCTTTCACTTTGATTCATGTATTTTTTCTCCAAAGCATGCTTTATGAAATGACTATTTTTTCCTTCCTTCCTTTCTTTTTTTTTTTTTGCAAACATCAAATCTAACTAACCCTCTGTGAGATTATTCTGTACTTATAAAAAGAAAATGGAAATCACATCACATTCAGAATTGAAATGAACATGGCATGCTTCTAATGAGCTAGCCTGCAGCCAACTTGTCTCACTCTTTAAAGAAATAATGGGTCAGCCGGGCGGTGGTGGCTCACGCCTTTAATCCCAGCACTTGGGAGGCAGAGGCAGGCGGATCTTTGTGAGTTCGAGGCCAGCCTGGTCTACAAAGTGAGTCCAGGACAGCCAGGGCTGTTACACAGAGAAACCCTGTCTCAAAAAAACCAAAAAAAAAAAAAAAGAAATAATGGGTCAATCATCAAATCTCATATCTAGATCATGCAATTCACAGACAACATCTCTTAGGTATTTTGTTAGGATTCACTGCTAATTTCCAGGGGTCACAGCCTCCCATAAATACATACGAAAACACAGCAGGCTTAATTGAGAAAACACCAGTGCAGAACAGTTAAATCATCGTTTGTGATTATTTCTGGGTCTCCTGCTTTGCAAAGAAGCAAAAAGCTTTTTGTCTCTCCTATCTCATCCTCATGGTCTGGAGTTTCCAAGACTTTGAGCCGCACACTAAGATCTCACAAGAGTCAAATCCTGAAACGCTCTCATATTAAAATAGAAAATGCATGAATCCAGGGAAACTGAACCTAATACTTGAGTGAAAATACGCAAAACATTGTTGAAAGGAGACATATGGTAGGCATTTCTTCAGTTCTACAGCTGTGCAAGGTGGCAACAGCAACACAGCAGACAAAAGAAAGCCAACAGCTAGAAGACACTCACTCACGCACACAACACACACACACACACACACACACACACACACACGCATGTGCACAGTATGTATACATGCATGCACACCTGCAGCTTTCCTTCCTATATCTGCATCCATCCACGTGTCTGTAACTGTCCCCCTGAGCTAGAGGCTGACTGCCAGGACTAGGAAGGGCTGAAACAGCTCAGTTATTTCTCCACCAGTCAGTAAAGAAAAGTTAGAAGAGCAAGGAAAGAATTCAAGAGAAAGCTACAAAGCCATGGGAAAAATTACACCAGGGCATGGTTGGTAGTGAGCCCACAGCTGAGAGGGAAGGAGTAGATCATGCATTTAATGTATGAGGGGTGTGAGAAGAACCCGACTGAAGATTCAGTTAGCTGGCTGGCCTTTGACTGAAAACCAAAATTAAACTGATCCATCTACAAAACAGAAAAGCAAGCATGGGTTTATTTTCCTTCTTTCCCCACCCCCACCATTTGAGTAAAGGGGAAATGAAGGCAAAAAGGGGAGCTGACCTCGCTAGGCCACCCAAAGAGTTTCCCCTACCTCCCCTTCTTTTTCAAATAAAGGTTTACTTTAGATACTCAAATAGACATTTTCAAATGTTCAATTCCAAAACCTCAACCACTGGTCCCCATGTTTACAGTTGAGGATTATACAAATTTCCCTTGCTCCTCAAGAGGCCTCATTTAAGAGACTGATTGATATGTCCTGCAGCCCCCAGGCCAAGGGGCAGAAGTTTCTCCGAGCACACAGCCGTTACCTAATGGACACATTTTTCATCCCATGGAAGGACAAGCCAGCTACGAGGCCAGCCAAAAGTGGCACCTACCAGCTATGAGGGACAGCTAGTGTTCAGTGCCCCGGGAACGAAGAAAAACCACATGAAGCAGAGCTCAGATGCCCTGGGATGCAAAAGATGATGCTTTTCGCTCAGACCGACACACTCAGAAGGATGAACGGCCTAGGGCTTGGGTAGCGTCTGTTTCAATCTAGAACCTTACATATACACATCGTCCCCCTGTGTCTGGTAGGTGGTAGAATTCTGCAGAGTTGGGGAGGTTCCAGCATTTCATAGTAAGAAATGCGTAGATGTAGCATTTTCCTTGGAAGAGGTCTTCGTAGCGTGTTGGCTGGCTAATTCGGTTTGCAACGGTTTTTACATGGAGGTTTGTGGAACACAGAAGGACTGTCAATAGTTCATCTCAAAAAATAGAGGCGCTGGCAAGGGTGGAAAGTTCCCTTTGGATCGCTTCATTGCGTCGCTACGGGGTGTAAAGATACACTTGCACGCTGCCGGGAGAATGCTTTTGAATCTGCAAAATCATGCCCCCACCTTGTACTTCTCCCTCCCAAGCCTCACACAGCTCCTCCCAGCCCCGCAGCCCAGGAGGCCAAGGTCGCAGATATTTTCTCTGGTCATTACACCAGGTCAGGGGATAACTGGCAAGGCTAGTTGGAAAGTGAAAGTGTAAACAGGTTTTTATTTCCCCCTTCTTCTGGCTCGCCATGAATAGAACTTTCACATAAGAACCTCAAGCTGAAGGAAAAATTAGATAATCACACTCGGTTGCCTTAACCTTCCATAGTCATCCCCTACTGTGGGTCAGTTAAGGGCTCCTCAGACACGTGAAGAAAAAGCAGTAGCTTAGTTTTATTCATGGTTTTTGGGTCGAGGTAGCAAAAGACACGAAAGAACAACTTTGAAGTATTTCAGCCAATTTTCTCACTCTGATTGCTTTGACTAAACTAAAATAATTTTCATGTTTTCAAAAGAGCTGCAATCAGGGGGGCCAGCGACTTTCAAACAGCGAGCCAGCAGCGCCGCTTACTGGCTATTTTCTGAACTAATGGAGGATTGAAAGCGGGCGAAGAAGGGCTTAAGACACAAGAAAATGTCCAAGAGAAGGTAATATACGCTAAGGAAATTAATTATACTCACGCGTTACAGGTTAAATGAGAACCCTTAGCTATTCCTAAATGTCACGTAAGTCTTTCAGCAAATGTGAGAAAAAGTGTTCTTATGGCATCAAAGCATCAAACGCCTACTTTTATATATACTCAATATATATATATATATACTCAAAATTTAAGCAAAAATTCTTATTCATTAGCAGCAACTGTACAAATAAACATATAGAGATATTCTTGAAATTCGCATAATTTAAACCAAAGTTTTCCACTTATCCCTGGCCTCTGTCTACAAATTTCCTGTTTCAAACTTAAGACAACAAAGAGCTTCTTTACCAGCAATGGAAAATGATGTCCCAAAGCCCACAACCAAGTGACTTTATATGGGAAACATTTTGATTTTGAGAGATGGTTTTGTATTTTTTTTTTAAATCAGAGAAAGATTTTTAGTTAGAAACACTACCATCCGTGACTGCTTTTTCTTAAATAAATAGTTCAAATGTGTGGGTCAGTGTGACTCCTAAATGTTGTCAGGCAGGTGAGGCATACAGTTCCTATGGGCTCATCCTTCCAGAAACAAAGGCTCAAGGCTTTTGGGGGTGCATGGACTTAAAGTAGCAAAAGCAGTTGTTTACTTTCTGGTGAGCCAAGCTCTCTTCATGCTGCTGGGAAGCCCATGTAGCCCCACTTTTTGTTGTTGTTCTTGAACCATTAAGTGTGAGTAGGCTACCAGGCAATTCATTTTGTGTGCCTGTGAGCTGGCACAGGAACCCTCCTTTTTCCTAATTGTTGTTATCAATGTGTGTTATTACTTGTACACATAAATTGGCTTCACTCTGACATTTCCACACATCCATCTATCTGGCTTCATTCTGTGCCCACCCTCCACTTACCCTCTCTTGCCTTTCCAAACTCCCCTCCCTCTCTGTGGTTTCTTTGCATTCTGTGGCAGTACATGGAGTCTTTTTTATTGGGATGTCCCACTAAAACTGAAGAAAATCTAACTGAAAACTAGACAAAGGAAATATTCTGACATTGCTGATATAGGAATTTGCATATACAAGTTTACAGAGTGAAAAGAAAGAGTCTTAGCTGTTATTTCTCTGACAAATAAGAATTCCATTCTATGAACCTACGGCTTTTACTTGACTGAAATTTATCAGAGTCAAAACAAAAACCAAAACACACATTGGATAGTTTGATGTTTTCTCTTATCTTGGTTCCTACAGTTTTATAGAGCTATATAGAAATAAGACATTATACCTTGGGTTCATAAAATACATGTTAAAAAGAAAAGTAAAGGACCAGATAGACACAAATTCAAATACCAATGTTTAGTCTACACAGAAATGTGACTTTGTGCCTGTTACAGCCTTTTCTATTCTAAAAGTTATTTTCAGATTTGTTTTATGGAGATGAGCTGGAAGAAGCTTCCAGTATATGGTATTTAATGAGTGATAACTGTCAGTATGTATTGCTTATTATTTGTTTGTTCTCCAAGAATTCCTTTGTGAATACAGAAAATACTGCTGTCTGAATAAGGAAGTGCTTTATTAGCAAACTAACACTGATGAGAATAAAAGAAGATGAAAGTTCATTTTCCTGTCACATCTCTGAGACAGTTATTCTTTCCCACATATTGCATGGATCTATGGTTCTTGAAGGACACAGAGCAGAAAATGAAATGCTGTGAGATTTCTCCTGTCCTCAGAAATGAAAAGTGACTTTAAATTAAAAAGGAAGTGAGTAAATTCAAAAGAAGTGTATGGGTGGTTCATCTGCTCAGTTTCCCTCTTAGGTCAGACTGCTGGCTTCTTAGACCAGTCTGCTCTAGGCAAAGGCTACAAGACTATGTGCCACAGTTGGGCACGGCTGGCACCCAGAGGAGAGAGTACATTTGGGAGCTCCATGGAATTTAAAGAAAACATGAATTAATGCAAGCGCCAATTCCTCAAAGGCAGACTTCATTCTCAAATTGCATGCCAGTGGAGCCACTAATAAATTATTAGGTATCTTCATTCTGAAATGCTTGTCCAACATTAACTAATTTGACCATATGATATTTTCAAAGGGATAATTATCATTCTCTTCTCACAGATGGGGAAATAAATCAGAATGATCACTGCATTTAAAAAGGAATATTATTTCATATTGTGACTAAGATCGTATTCAGTTACTAATCTTATTAAAGGGTGAAAATGTTCTATCCACACATAAAAATAGTATGGCTGACCTAATATGGGCAAGGCACGTACTTTGAATGTTCTTTTTCCAAAAATCTTCTCCTTTTCTTAATCTACAACCCACAAAATTATTACAAGCGGCTTATGAAAACAACCAAAATAGAAAAGAACACACTGCAGTATTAGGAAACTCTGTAGATGGAAACAGTAGACCCTGAGTGAAAAGAACAGCCTTGCCCATCCAACCAGAGGAAGGGCTTCAAGTTTCCCAGTGGAAAGGGAATGAGCACACCCACAATGCTCATGAGAGACAGTGAATTTTGGGTTGTTTTTCTCCAGGAAAGATAGGTTGGTGCTTCAATCAGGCTTCTGCCTCGTGTACAGTTCACCTGCCAAATACAGAGCAGACTGGAACTAACATACAACCACAAAGGAACCTTGACATCTGGGGGTTCTACATCGGGAGATTTAATCAACTATGGACAGAACATATTTTCAAAGCTAATCTCCATCCTGAAGATCCACAGATAATAAAGAGTATTTACATTACATACAATATTGTGAATAACCTACACAATCTAGAGTGTGTGGTAGGATGCAAGTAGGCATCCAGACACTGCATCGTTTTTTTTTGTAAGGAACCTCAGCATACACAGAACTTGTTGTCCAAAGGTAGGGGACAGGGAAGGTTATGAAATCAATTTCCCGGGATCCTGAGGGATGTCTGTATATCATCTGGCCACAAAGAAGGTCAAAGCCAAAAGGCTTACAAGTAGGACACATGTATGGTTCTGGTGAGGGTCAGAGTTTCTCAACTACTGTTCCATGGGTGGGTATTGGTTGTTAGCAACTGACTCAGCCATAGGAGGAGGGAGTGGACACCTTCTTCATTTACTTCAGTGTTCATACAAATAGCATAATTTTGATGTAAAGAGATTAGGAGGCCCAACCATAGCCAATTAAACTATAACCCCAGAGCTTACTAGTGAATGTCCTGGAATAACAAACTCATAAGCTAAAAGATTGGTGTGAATACCATCTACCTCATTAATTTTTTAAAAAATTATGTATATGAGTGTTTTACCTATATGTATGTCTTTGTATCACATGCATGCCTGTTGCCTGCCAAAGCCAGGAGAAGGTTTAGGATCCCCTGGGACTGGAGTTACAGAGAGCTGTGAGTTGTCATGTGGGAGTTAAAAATCAAACCAAGGTCCCCTGAAAGAGCAACCAGTGCTCTTAAACACTGAGCCATTTCTCCAGCCCAATTTCCTGTGTCACACAGCTTTCACTCTCTCACAGATGATTGGTGTCACCCGAGACGATTTATCTTACTTGAATTCCATTCTTTCATCTTCTCAAATCACAATGATCAGATCTTTAAATGGAGGTAAAGACCAGACTACAGAATAAGGGTCAAGATTTAACTCAGCTCAAAAAAATCCATAAATAATTTCTATTTATATATATGAAGATGTAAGCAACCGTATCAACAGCTGTGCTCATCCAGGGTTGAACCATCAACCAGGCTTGGAGCCCAAAACAGAATCATGAATCATAAAAGAGACACTAACTGGCCTTACATGGACAAAATGAATAAAAAGAAGACCTACAATAAAAGAGATATCAATCAACTGTCCTTGCCAACAGAGATAGACAATTCAGTAAAGCAGACCAATGAGTTTTCTTTTCTGCCAACTTGCAAACATTGATTGTCATTTTGGGAGCACTGGAAACTATTTTCAAGGACGTGTAAAGCCAACCCGTTGCTATAACACTACCACAGGTGTCTGTTCTTAAGGCAGCTATATTAGTCAAAGTTCTCTAAGAAAAAGAATGGATAGAATGAGTCAATATGAGAATTTACTGAATTGTCTTAATAATGTGCTTCAAGTAGTCCAACAATGTTGGTCTCAATGAGAGGCTGATTATCAGGGAGTTGAAGTTTCTCTAAGGCTTGGCTTGATGTCTCAGCAGTCCTAGTCTGGTTCTGAAGGCCTGGAGGATTCCTGGAGAGCTGCTGCCCTTCAGTCTATGCACTTCTAATATCAGTAAAGGAATGTCACAGCAACAAGTTAGATGGACTTCCAGCAAGAGTACAGGTAAGCAGGCGAAAATCAAAGCTCCTTTCTTCCATGTCCTTTCAACTGTGCATAAGGTGACCACCTATGTTTAGGGTGGACCTTTTTACTTTAAATAGTCTGATAAAGGAAGTCCTTCACAGTAGTGGCCAGTGGGTTGATTTTAGCATCCTTTTTGATGCCGTCAAGGTGCCGTCATTGTGGTCCCCCTGCTGCTCAAAAGCTGATGCAGATCGAGGCAGGAAAAGAACGAGGCTCTTCAGGTTCCTAGTCCATGATCAGGGCTGATGCTAAAGAGACCCAGACAGGGATACAGGCTCAACCCACCCTTGCTTACATAAACAGACCTTGCCTCACATTGGCCTGAACTATGTAAAATAATGTGTGCAGTTAGCACAGTTCCTTCCTGGCTCTTCAGGAGCTACCTCCATGGAGTCTTTCACTGGGAGACTCTTCCCATGGTCAGAACAAGATAAGCCCCATCACAAATCCTATTCTCTTCGTATCATTGAAGGTACAGAGATAGAGAGAATAAGTTCTCCACTCAGAGCCACGTGCATTGTACATGCCGACCTAGAGGAACTTTGTTAGGGAGGTCTGAGATTTGCGTGTTTTCTATTGCTATTAACTGGATCCCCATAAAATCTGATGACACCTCAGACAAGGACATTGTCATGTATACCTGTTTTTGTTGTGTAAACTGTGTTCTACCTAATTTAAAGTTGATTGGTTGAATAAAGGCCAGCAGCCTGGATTGGGTAGAAAAGAGGTAGGTGGGGAGAAAGGTTGCAGGCTATTGGGGAGGAATTAGGAATCCATGAGGGAAGAAGAGAGAGCAGTAGGAAGAAGAGGAAGGAAACAGTAGATAGGTTAGATGGAAAATCATATCTCCAGGTAGTCTGGAACATTGGCACAGTGTGGAGAATAATAGCCCAGGGGACGTATGTATATTATGTGAAGTTTTGTTTGGGCAATAGATTATAAGCTAGACAGGTGGGATAAGATTGCACAATCCAGGCTAAGGCTTGTTAAAATCCATTAAGTGTCTCTGTGTCACTATTCATAAGTGGACTTAGGGATAACTCTGTTGCCCTAATAATCTTATTAATCAATTATAAATATTCATATTTTCTTCAACAGACCCTGATGTCATTAAATCATTGTCCTTCTTCAATGTGGTGAGACAAATGGGTCAGTCCTTCATGGCAAAACAGCTTTTCCTTTCTCGCCACCACTATTTTCATCTGATGGGTGTTAAATGGGGAGACTTTAAAGCAGTTTGAATAAACATGTTCATAGATTGCATGGCCCCAGAGTTAAGGGATATGCTAATTATCTTTCCCCTATATGGCAGGATTGTCAGCCAGAAATAACATAAGGGATGAATGAGTTCGTTTTTGCTCATGATTCAGAGGGTTTCAGTCCATTGTGACAGGAAAGCCATAATGGATCAGCTTGGTTCATGGCAGGAGCAGGTGGCAGAGGTTGTTCACATCACATTGGACCAGGAAGCAGAGAGGGAGAGGAACTAGGGGCTCAATATGGCCATCAAGAGCTTCCTGCTAGTGACATACTTCTGCAGTGAGTCCACACCTCCTGAAGGTTCTAAGTCCTCCCAAAGTTTCTCTGCCAGATGGAGAACAAGCTTCAAAATGTGAGCCTGGGGGGGGAGGGGACATTTCATATTCAAATCAGAGCAAGGGACATCCTTTATCTCCAAAGTGACCTTAGCAGAAATCCATAACTAGCTGACATGAGCTTGAAACACCAGAGGTACCTTTCATCCTAGTTTATCTTGTTGGCAGCCTAGACTCTTTGGCATTATGCTTCTCCAAACAGTGTCCCTGCAACAGCAAATTGTTGTCCTGGAAACGTACTGTGTGTGCCATATTCTCAGGCCTCATGTGAAAGATGGGGCTCAGTTCTCTGAGTTGAGTGAGCTCGTTGGGTAGTTGTGATGTATGCTCATCCAGATTCTAAATCAAAGCTTGGGCCTTGGTTTCTTTTATGAATCTGATTCCTATCACCCAGTTCTGGGAGTGTTGCTCCTTCTGCACCTTCATTTTCCATTTCACCTCTGGTCAGTTGTCTTGGCATCCAGAGGAGGCATACAGTTCTTACTGGCATTGCCTCTAGTGACACTTCTCTGGAGTTACATCAGTTCATTTTCTCTACTGTAACAAAACACTCAATGCTGTGTAACTTTACAAAAAAAAAAAAAAGAGGCTTATTCAGCTAATAGTTCTGGATATCTGAAAGTTCACATCAGCTTGGTTCCAGTGAAAACCTTCAGTAGCAAGACAGAGTGATTACCTGAAAGCCAAGGAAGTTAAGGCATGGCCTAACTCATTCTACTACAGTGGTCTTCATTTGGTAACTATCTCAAGTATCCACAAGAATGACCTTAATGCCATTTAAAAGCGTCATCCATTCATCCATTCACTATTTGTTTCTATTTATTTGAGTTCGTGTGTACCATATGCACATAAGTGCCCATGGGATCAGAAGAAAAAGTCCATGTAAGCTGCATCATGGGTCCCTCACTGTCCTTCACTGGGTTGCCTCACTTCAGGCTGAACTCTTTCCTGACCATGTCCCAGAGCTGCCTTTTCCTGTCACAGAGCTCATTCTGGCTTCTGCCACTTTGTTTTCATCACCTACAGAGTGAGGTTTTTAAACTTGTGACTGTTTTCCCTAGCTCGGTCACTCTGGCTCTGTTATTTTCAACAACAGTGAAATTATCAAGTTTTTCCTGCTTGCTTGCATACCATGCCCACCTCCCATCCTTCCAGATATTGGCTGAGAGTCCAGCTGAGCTGCATCTGCACTCGGAAGAAACTCCTTTCTGGACTCTGCTGAGCGAGTTTTCTTATAAAGCTGTACCTTTAAAGCATTGCTTTCATGGTGCTGCCCTTGCTCACCTTCCACGATAACAGACCCCTCATCTTCTACACTGCTATCCAAATCAACAGTGGCCAGGAAGATGTCAAGAATGGAGATGATGAAGGTCACCAATTGTTATGTGCTGGCCACCGTCAGCAGTGAAACATATGCATGATCTAATTTAATATTGAAAGCGACCACATGAAAAGGTGCTACTGTTACCTTCACTCCGCAGGCAAGAGGGCATGGCCTTTCCATGCTCATAGAGCTAGGAATGGTAAAGAACATGAACTCAGCACTATAGTCTATAAATATCCATAATCTAAGGGTTGCACTCGCCACTGCCACTCTTGACTAGGCATCCAAAGGCTTACCATGCCTGATATCCTACCATTCCTAATGGAAGTATACCCTCCTACTTTGAACCTACTTGCTTTCAAGTGCTTGTAAATGTTAGACTCTTTGTCTATGAGACCCTGTCCTTTCTGTTAGTTTCTTCTGACTTTAAGCCATACCTTAGAACATAGCCCCATACTTATACCTTTGGGGATAACATTCTGCCTTAGTTGTATAAAGAAAAAGGGTGAGATAACACAACGGGAAATTTAAAAAAATCTGCCCACTGAGCACAGAAATTCTGAATGCAATGCCGTTCGATCTAGCAAGAGGTAGATACAGGGGTCAGGAGATGAGGTAATCAATTTATTTATTATTTATTTATTTTTTAACAGATGCAACAGTGGGTGTGCAGATGTGAGAGAAAAGCTTGTACATAACCAAGGAAACAGGTTAAGGCCCTATGACGGAGTAAGGAAGTGAAACATTCTCATCAGAAGCAACCCTTCCCTGACAGTCATTGAATGCTAAAACACAAGGCCCTGTCTGGAACCCAGGATGGATCATTATAAAGTGGTCAGAGCCCATGATGAACAGGAACACAGTTCAGGAACTCATCTCATAGACACTATCATGTCACTTTTATGCCAGCAGAGGCAATCGCTACATGTGCCAGGAATACTGCAACTGGGTAGGGGGAAAGTCAGCCCTCCTGGTGGCTGGGAGTGTGGTACAATAGATGGAATTATCTGCAGATCCCTCAGCTCAGATGATCCTCAGCTCATCATCTGGGAAATGCATCAGCATGTCCGTGCATGACTATGAGGTAAGAGAGGTGGGGGAGGTGACAAGAGAAAGAGGCACACTGCCCAAATAGTTTCATAAGCATCTGTGGCTTAGAAGAAAGGCACTATCAAAGATAATGGAGTCAGGATTTATCAGTCATGCGAAGGATGGTGCAGTGGCAGTGAATGAGCTTGGGCTCTATTGTGTGTGCATGATGTGTGTGTGTGTGTGTGTGTGTGTGTATGTGCATGATGTGTGTGTGCATGGTATGTGTGTGTGCATGATGTGTGTGCATGTGTGTGTATGTATGATGTGTGTGTGTGCATGATGTGTGTGTGCATGATATGTGTGTGCATGTGTGTATGTGCATGATGAATGTGTATGTATGATGTGTGTGCATGATGTGTGTGTGCATGATGTGTGTGTGTGTATGGTATGTGTGTGCATGATGTGTGTGTGTGTATGATGCATGTGTGTGCATGATGTGTGTGTGTGTGTCCCTGAAGTAATGGTGTACAGATTTAGCAATTTTCCTTCTCCATTTAAAATCACTAGAAGAGGCTGAGGACAGACAGGCACACAAGCTCTTATTTGAGGAAAGCGAAAATATGCCCCACATGAAAGGAAACATTTATTTTTTCACCCAGTAAGTATTTACTAAACTACTGCTTAATGGCAAGTGCTGAACTGGTTGCTAAAAGATAGATAGACAGACAGACAGACAGATACAGACTCCCTGAGATTGCAAGGCTTAAATAGGAGAAAAACCAAATAAAGAATCTGTAATAAGATAATTATACATTATTAGTAACACAGAGACAGAAGCTCATACTTCTATCATGTGACAAAGTCATTGTGTGGTCAGAGGAGGAGAGGGAAAGTATGAGCAGAAGCTAAGAAGGACACATAGATGTTCAAATAGGAGTCAGTTTTTGGAGGATGAAAACCAGGGGCCACTGTGAGAGCTACTGACAGAGCAGCGCACTGGGTGGTAGGTTCAAAATAGTTACAAAGATAGACCATGAGTCAGAAAGGAAATTAGTGCATTTGATAGAAGAGAAAGATGTAGGGGTTAGATAAATTAGATTTAGAAAATATATAGGAGTTTCTGATACTGTCTCTTAATTTGGGACATGAAGAGCATTATCAGCATGTGGACTAAAAACAGGAAACAAACAGGAGAATTAATAGACTGAAAAACAAGGTTGAAGTCAGGAAAAACAGGAAAGACTCAATAGACTGAAAAACAAGGTTGAAGTCTGGAAAACAGGAAAGACTTAATGGACTTGAAGAAACAAAGTATCTGGCCTGACATTGTTTTCAGCTGCTAAGTGGGCGGAGCCCAAATTAAGCTGAAACAGAGTTCCTCCTATTTAAGGACAGTGCATGGAGCCCAGAAAAAGAAGAGGCCCCTGATGCTAGAGAGCTCCAAGAGTCCTACTGAAAAAAGGGCTGGCCATTGATGGCCAGCTCTCTCCCTGAAGCAGAAAGAAGCCGGTGAGCAAAGAAAGCCTGAGCAAGACACCAAAAGGCCAAGGACTGGACCCTGTGGCTCAGCTTTTTCCTGGAGCTGTTTGATATGTCTGATCAGTGGCCTAAAGGAAACTGTGCCTGGCTTTAAGGACTGAGGCAGAGCAGCTGAGTTCCTGATTCAAAAGAAGTAAGTTGGCCTGCAGACGGCTGGGGTCTCCCACAGAGAAGAAAGCATGAAGCCTTATTTAAGGTGAGACTGCAATAACCAACTTACCCTGACAAACCTGCATCTGAGAGATCCAGAAAAAGGACTGCTAAGTGTGTTAAAGAATCTACAACAAAGACTGTGTTCCTGACGATTGAGGACCTGCCCCAGAGACTGTATCATTCTAAAAGGTTATGAAAGTAGTTGTTATAATTATCAATAGGTTTAGTGGATAGGTTAAAGGGGCTGTAGGAATTTATAGGATTAATAGTTAAGAAATTGTTGGTGTTTGTTATAAGTGAATTTAGAAATAAATAAATAAGTGTTAAATAATAATTTAAAAGTTCGGTTTCAGAAAGAAGATTGGGGAAGGGGAGAGGGTGGGAAGATGGATAGTAAGGCTCAGATCAGGTAGTGAAGAGAATGTGTGGAGAAGCTCAAATCGATGTCAGTCAGAAGCCACAAAGGGCTTTGGACAAGTGAGTGATGTGATGTTTTTTGACACAGGCTTTCTAGCCTAGAATGATCTCGCCTCATTATGTTGCCAAGGCTGATCTGAATTCCTGATGCTCCCACCTGTCCCTCCCAAGTTCTGGATGTGGAGTCATGTCCTAGTGGGTTTTTTCAATGAAGAGACACAGGCAAGGTCATCTGTGAAGAGGAACCTCAGCTGAGAAAATGCCTCCATCTGATTGGCCTGCAGACAGCTCTGTGAGGTGTTTTCTTGATTAATGATTGATGTGGGGGGGCCCAGCCTACTATTGGTGATGTCACTCCTGGGGTAGTCATCCTAGGTGATATAAGAAAGCAGGCTGAGCAAGCCAGCAAACAGCATTCCTCCATGGCCCTTGCTTCAGTTCCTGCCTCCAGATTCCTTCCTTGAGTTACTGTCCTGACTTCCCTTTATGGTAGACTACAGCTAGAAACTGAAATAAACCCTTTCCTCCCCAAGATGCTTTTGCTCATGGTGTTTGATACAGCAATAGAAACTTAACCAGGACAGCCATCACAGTCTGCAGCAATGAAGTGATTTAAATATGCCAGTCTCTCCAGCTCCACCCTTCCAGCCCTTTGCCAGGCCCTGAGTTTCTTCCTTTATTTTTTTTTTCTCATGATGCAGGAGGGACTGTGAGACATGTTGGAACTGCCCACCCTGTACTCAGTGCCAGGACAACCTGGTTCCACAGAAGACATCCCGTAACTGTGTATTGAGATAATCAAAGTGCCAGGGCTGGGTAGGCCTTTGCCGCGCATGTAACCCCAAAGCACGGCTCTTAAGGTCAAGGATGTGGCAATCTCAGGACATACACATTTGCTCTTTTCTCCCCAACTTCATTGTGAGTTTCCAGCAGTGTTTACTTTACTGTTCCATCACTGGTGTCTCCCTTCTCCCATAAGCTTTCCTCCGTCTTGCTGTTCATCCCCTTTCATTTAGAATTGTTATTCCATCTCCATTCAGATTTCATTATTCTTCAGTTCATTCATTCTCTCTCTCTCTCTCTCTCTCTCTCTCTCCCTCTCTCTGGTTTAGCCCAGTAACAGACTGTATTTTTTTCTTTAAGCCAGGCACTGTCTACATTCAATTCTTTAATCCTCCCACACTCCCACAGTCTTTTATCAACCCTACTTAGTGGCCTGTAATGGAGTTTATGTGTTCCTTTATATAGGTAGCTTTTTATTTCTTTACAGATTAAAATTACAACGTATACTTGCTCCTGAGTTAGGATAATGTGGGTGTACTAGCTTTCTAGCATACAGCACCGGGAAATGCTTGCAGGAATTGCCCCTCCCCCCATATCAGCCTGCTGGGCTCTAAGCCAGATGCTGGGGGGAAACAGAGGCCTGGATTCTTCCTCTGCTTAGGAGCAATCAGTGATGTTCCCAGTGTGTGGTTGTAGAGGGAGATCCCTCAGCCTCTGGAGAGGGGAAACTCCTGGCCTGAAGCCCAAATCTTACAAATTCACTGAAAATTTGAAGGGGAACTATAGAGTTTAAGAATTGTTCAAACAGTAGTATTTTGTGTATTGCTTCCCTTTGGACAAAAACAATAATCCATTTTTAACTTGCTCATTGACAGAAACGACTGCATTATTGTCTCCCAAACACCTCTATCTAATGACTAGTGTCTAGCGATACTTTAAAAGCCAAATGACATAAACACCAATAAAGTTGTCCTTGAACTTAAAAAAACAGTTTAAATCTAAAACAAGAGCTTCTAATTGTACCTACACAGGTTATTCAGGTACTAAAGATGCATGCTTGCAGAATGAAATGAGGAAAAATAGCTCATTTGTTAACCTGGAGATCTGAATGCTAGAGATCCTGAAATAGTTATGGATCATTTTATAAAAGTACACAGAAAATACATGCACTTTTGTTAAATGCCAGAGTATTGTCAAAAACACTACCTGCCTGTATGGTGCTTCAGTAAGTCTGAAAAAAAACCCCCACACATTAAAATTTATCATGGTTTTCTTCTTTTAATAAAATATCCATAGAACATTTAACTGAATTTACCAACAGTTAAATAGCATTTAATATTCGTTAAAGTATAAGTCATAACAGGCACATCAAATGTGCTTAATGGTTATAAAATTCCCGCATACAGCCTTACCTGCAATCTTCTACGTGAGCTATTTCTAACTATTGCTACCATTCCTTTCATTTCTCACCTGTCATATTTAGTTAGTAGAAAATTAATGTCATTATATTTATGCCTTTCTAACTTTCTACATATAGTTCTGCTAATTTTTAGTAGATTTTTAATAAACATGAAACTCCTTCTGGAACCAAAAAAAAAAAAACATTGAATAAGGCACATTTCCAAGTGAGTAGATTGAAGTATAGTTAAGAGTTCACAGAGCAAGGGACTGGAGAGAGGGCTCAGAGATGGAAGCACTTACATTGTGAGCCTGAGGATGGGAGCTTAGAATCCCAGAATGCATGTAAGTGCTGGGTGGGCACGGCAGCACTGACAGGGGATCCCTGAAGCAAGCTGGGTACCTACAGAAGCCGTATTAGTAAACTCTGATTTCAAATGAGAGACCCCATCTTAGCAAATAAAGTGGAGAGTAATTGATGAAGATTCTTGACATCAATCCCAGCCCCGCCCCCCCCACATATGCATATGTACCAGCACGGACAGGTCCACCCCCAACAATGCAAACAGTCATAGATTACACACACACACACACACACACACACACACACACACACACACACACACACACACACAAATAATACTTTATACATGTATATAAATGAAAGACAAGAAGAAAGGAAGGAAGGAAGGAAGGAAGGAAGGAAGGAAGGAAGGAAGGAAGGAAGGAAGAAAGAAAGAGAAAGAAAGAAAGAAAGAAAGAAAGAAAGAAAGAAAGAAAGAAAGAAAGGCACTTGAGTAACAAACTGAAAGGATCATGGTGGAAGTCAGAGAATGGAGACATGAACTTATTCAAAAGGTCTATAGGCAATCTCTGTGAGGAGATGGGTCTTGAGTAGTCGTAGGATTGGCATTTGGGTGCTGCAGAAGGACTATCATTTGGAGAGTAAGGAAGTTCAAGAAGCCAGATAGAGGGGAAGAAATATGCCTGATGCCAATATAAACTGGACAGACCTAAATGGAGGGTACCAAGGGATTTTTTGTGGAATCAAGCAGAGGGTATACAGCCACCAGGGAAGCTGTGAGTGCCAGCTGTCTCTCTTGCAGGACAGAAGCACTGACATTTCCCCTGAAGACATATATTCTGGGAACCATACAGTGACTTCACAACCAATTCCTGGATGACCTAACCTCATTCTCAGGCATTCTCTAAAGCCAGGAGTTCATCACTAAAACAAGGGCCAAAGATCTATGCTTGCACACAAATATTTTTCATTGTCTTGCACAACCTGAGAGGTGCTGGACAAGAAAAAGCAGGTAGCTGAGAGATCCCTAGGCCCATCTGCTACTGGGTTGCAGATTTCAAAGGGGATGCTCTGCCATTAGATCTCAGAAGGAAGCTGGGAAATCCCAGCTGCTCAGAGAGCTTAAGCGATTTACCATAATTCCTCTGTGAACTGTATTTTAAATGGCTATGAAACCACAGCCCTGTGACTGGTATTGTTTAAAGGAATGGAACCTCAGATGAAATCCTTTGGTTTCCTTTCATAAGTATTCAGGTTTATCCCATTGTGATGTTTCTCCTTAACTATCTCTAAGCATCAGCCACTGGTGAGCAATGGAGAGCCAAGCTGCTAACTGGGTGTCACACACACTGGGGCTAACGTTTTGTTTTCTTTCTTTGTGTGTGTGCACATGTGCATGTTTGCATGGGGAGGTCATGGATTGACATTTAGTGTCTTTCCCAGTCAGTCTCCACCTTACTTTTTGAGTTAGGATTTCTAACTGATTTTGGAGCTTACAAGTAGTCTAGGTTGGCTGGCTAGCAAGCCTCAGGAATTCTTCTGTCTCTGCCTCTCCAACTCTAGGATTAGAGGTACGAGCTCGGGTGTCTGGGTTTTGCACAGAGACCTGGGGATTAAACTCAGGTATTAATTTTTTTTGACTGAGCCATCTTGCTAGCATTTAATTTTCTTGGAGAAAATTTAGTGGACTGTATCTTTTCAGATTGTTTTATATTGCAGCTTCCTATAAATAAAACAAGCAAGAGCAAATTTGATTTCTACAAATGTGATTGTTACCCAAGAAAGCTTAAGCTGGAAACTTGAAGGCCAATTGTTTATATGTTGAATACAGCAACCAAGTCTCAATTTTATCCTGACAAAAAAAGTATATTGTAGCAATAAATAAACGGGAAAACGAACCCTTCAACATAATCAGCGTCCTATTTGGAGCCATGGTAGAAACTATCTGAAGGCAGTGTTTCTAAAAACGAACAGAAAAGTTTGAAAAAGTCATGTGTGGATGAGAGAAAAAATTATCAACAAGAATTGAGCTTCTTCCATGAGAAAATGGTCAAGACCTTTCCTACACAATGTCTCAATAATTCTCATGAAAAATTCCAAGTATTGGGTGCTATTTTTCCTCAATAACAGAAATAACAAACACAACCTCAGGGAGATTAAATTACTTGTGTAAAGTCAGAGTTACAGGTGGTAAACCAAGAATGCACACCCTGTCTCTGGCTCCCATTCCTCCTTGTTGTATATATTACACCTTATCAAGAAGTTTTTGGAAACCAATAGGAATGTGAAGGAACACATTGTCATATAATTGAAAAGGGCTACTGACTGAGCATGTCTATCAGAAAATTTGTAACCTCTCTCTATATCTATCTTAGAAAAAGAAAAAGAGGGCTTTTTTGCAATAACTTGCTGTTTATTTTTAGACATTAATAAGTTCTCATCATTGTAAGCTCCATCACCAAGAAATATGCCCCCCAAATGCCAATGAACCAGTCAGAGAGTAAAAGGAAAATTGAAACATCACCCAATAGCTAGGCTCAATGG
Organism: Lophiomys imhausi; assembly: GCA_907164525.1. Lineage (NCBI taxonomy): Eukaryota > Metazoa > Chordata > Mammalia > Rodentia > Muridae > Lophiomys > Lophiomys imhausi. The sequence goes on from CAJQZJ010032488.1 coordinate 661,031, forward strand.
TAAAAGTATACAACCCCACCCTCAGGGGAGTCTGATTCAAGAAGATCACAAGTTCAAGGCCAACCTGGGCAACTTGGTGAGACATTGCCTCAAAATAAAAAGAGAGCTGGGGAAGTAGCTCAGTGGTAGAACATGTATCTAGTAAGCATCTAGTAATGGGTTCAATCCCCATTACTGTAGAAAGAAAAATAAGTATATTATTGAGACAAAGAAAAAAACGGTGAAGATTTTTGGCATCATTATTATGATGAAGAAAATTTAGCCATTTGACCTGTTTATTAGCCAAACAATACAATCTCGTCTCTAAAAACAACAATATTAAAATTTAATGGACTCTGATGAGTAGTTTAGGTCTGCTCTGTCTCAAGAACATGACCCTTGAGAATCTCTCATACATCAAAGTATCAATGCTTCAGTAAGATCAGGAGCCCTTAGTGAGTGACATACAAGCCTATGCAGAGCAAGGGCCAGTGCTAGAGGGAGCCTGCTTAGTCCCTAAGCAGGGTACATCAGGTGCTCTGTTCAGGAAAAGAGTAACAGACTATGGACCTGTAGCTGTTGGGTCTACAACTCAAGTATGGGACCCAATGAGCTATCAGATTAGTAGGCTCTGGAGCTCTCCAGGGTACTGATGGATTTGATTTTGCTCTCTGGCCCAGTTCTGCTTCTAATGGCTATCCACTGTCTCTGAACTGCAACCTCTCTGTAAGCTTCAATTTCCTTAGCAAAGAAGAAGAGTGGTACCTCAAAGTGTGGCTGCAGTGTTAAAAATCAAATAAGCAGTCCAAAGCACTTAGCAAGGCCTGTGAATGAAGGCATTGCCTTGGGCTGAAGTGAGGCCATGCCATCTCTGTGCCCAGAGTTCTGTATGTGGAAGCCATAGCTGACACACAGCACTTCACTTCTGGTCAGTCCTCCTTCCTGGGTCTGTCTTTGATCTGAGCTCTATATTTTTTCTGCATCCTTGTTTCATCTGTGTTCTAGAGTTTGCTTTGGGTAGGTATCGAGCTGGAACCAGACGGAACCCTCCTTGCCACTCCCTTCTGGAGATGAGTAAGGATATTTCAGAAATGCACAGAGCTACTATATTTAAAAGAAACACTTTTCCTCATAGGTATGATGTGTGTGAGTATAATAGGGCAAAGAAATTTGACAAGAGAGTTTGATCTCAGCCCTAAAGCTGTGCATAGTGTGAGGGAAAGTAAGCTGTTTCTTTGTGTTCTTTACCTGTCCCTACTCTGGTCTCATATAGCTCAGGCTGTCCTTAACCTTGTTTTGTAGTTGAAGATGGACTCCTAATCTCCTACCTCTCCTTCCAGAGTATTGGAATTACAGGCATATGACACTGTGTCTGATTTAGGCAAATTCTTATCATTGATCATTTCACACTTCTCTTCAGTGTGGATTACAAAAAATATTTGCTACCAAGCTACCAAGACATAGCTGTGGAATAATTTAATATGGTGGTCTTGCCCCACTAGGGAAGCTTCTGTCCACTGACAATTTCACATTGTTCCTTGAGATGAAAGAAGTTCTCAGGTCAGTCTGGAAATTGCAAGGGGTGGAGGGTTGAAAGGGCTTTTGGGTCTTTTATTCTCTCTCTCTCTCTCTGAAGCATAGCCACATGTATCCTAGCTTGGCTTCAAACTAGCTATGCATCTGAGCATGACCTTGAATTTCTTGAACTTCTGTTCGGCTACCACTTGATTGCTGGGATTACAGCATAGGCCATTATGCTCAGGTGTGTGTGCATGAGTGTGTGAGTGTATGTGTGAGTGTGAGTGTGTGTGTGTGTGTGAGTGTGTGTGTGTGAGTATGTGCGTGTGTATGTGTGTGAGTGTGTATGTGTGTGAGTGTGTATGTGAATGTGGACATGGAGGTCAGGGGACAGCGTCAGGTGTGCCTAGGCTAACTATCCGTCTTCAGGCTGGCTGACTGCTCTTGTCCCAGAAATCCCCCTGTCTTCAGCTGCCTGCACAGGCTACAGTATGTACTAGCATGCCCAGCTCTTTTCATGAGTTCTGAGGATCAAACCGAGCACTCAACTGAGCCTTAGAAAAAATAGTTCTAATCCTGTTTCCATGGAAGGAAGAAGTGGGAGGTTAAATTTCTCCAAGTAAACGAAACTAAAGTGAAGTGGGATAGTGACCCTTTTAATAAACCAAGGACGTCCAGCTGGTAGACCTGTGATGGCCTGAGAAGAGAACATGTTGAGCCACTGCTTTGGGAGGAAAACACTTGGACTCTTTCATTAGAAGAAGGAGACAAGAGGATTTAAAGCACATCATGTTCTTTCAGAGGACTGCTCCCCATTTGTGGAGGCACAATATAAATATTACTTTAAAATGCTATGCTCTTTAAAATATTACGGTCCCCTCATATATAACACAAATGTAAATACGGTGTCTGTCAAACACAGGTACAGCATATTGTTTAACACAGCAAGCTTATAATATGTACCTATTATTCCCAATCCTTTTAATGAAAGAAACTAAGGACCCTGCATAAATTCTTCAACATGTGTTTCCCTTCTCCAGCTGCCTTGAGCTGCAGAGCATCATGCTAACAAGAAGTGATGCTAACAAGAAGCTAAAACCAGTGTAGCAAATGGGGCATTTAAATATATATAAACACACTGGCATTCATAAGGAAAGGAGCTATTTGGAGGGAACTAAATGGATCCCTAGACAGACATATTTTAGTTTAATACCCTATGTTTTTTCTACATGCTAACCATTTCAGTGCTGCTCAATGGTAGAGAAAAATATTCTGTTGGTAAGCAAGAAGTCAGCACATACTTATCTCCTCCTGGGTTCATATACACATACAACTATTCTGTAAAGGAGGAGAAAAATGACATCCACTTTGAATATCACCAAATATCTTTGGTCACTTTAGTGGCACTTTTATTTTTATTTTTTATTTTTTTCTTTTTAATTTATTTTTTATTTCTTCAAGTTACATCTCAATCCCAATCCCCTCCCTTCTTCCCCTTACAGTCCCACCCTCCCACCCTTTTTCCCCTCAACCCCCTCATGTCTTCCTTTTTTTTAAGTTTAAGGTATATCTTCCCTCCCAACAGCTCCCCATTTCAGTCCAACAAATGGATTTTTCTCCTATAACATTAAATACAATGCAAAACAACAGAAATAAATAGGCCACAATTATGAGAGTTATATGGCTTAGCATACATTCCCAATGACCAGTCCATATGTATTTGGTACCTGACTTTAACATTCTACTATCTAACCATCTCCATGAGTTTAAAGTTCTATATCTGGCTCAGCTTCCATTCTAACTTGCATTACAATTTTAAAAACATCTTCTTAGATCCAGAACATCCTCTTAATTCCTAAACAACTCAAAATTTAACTGTGAGACTCTAGCTATCTGTTCTTCAACCACCTCAGAGACCTGAGAGGGATAAATATATCTGATTATACAGGAAGTGCAGGGCCAGTAACTTCCAAAACTAAGAAATGACATACCAGTGGCTGCCTGGACAGTTCCCAATTTCTCTCCTTACATTACAGCATCAATCTTCAGTCATATGGCCCTCTTTCTCTGACAGACATTGATTGTAGAGCAGAAATTATGAAGGACTTACCTACCCTGTCTTGACAGAGCTAGGCTGTTGACTTACCTGCTTCCAAGTTTTGTCCTGTTTGGACAGCACTCTGTCTACAATTGAAGCAAGGGGTTTTTCTTAGTGGCACTTTTAAACACCAGTGTTCACAAGAAGCAGCTCAAGAATCAAGAGTGGACACTGGCATTCTATACAAGCCCTTTAGAGGCTTGCCTGGCTCAACTGAAATATTGGGTTACTGAATCTGGGAGATCAGTCTGAGATCAATCTCACTTTGTGCTGCCTTAAACATTCAGCATCACCAGGGAGGTCAGTCGTTTCACTGACTGACAACTGATCAATACAGCAGTGACTTCCAGCCTAGAGTCAGAATAAAACAGATGTGCACTCTTACCTGGGTCTGTAGTACAGTTACTTGGGAGGCTGGGGCAGGAGAATCACCAGTTAAATGTTAGCCTGGGGTTGAGAGTGAGTTCAAGGCCAGCTTCAGTACTTTAGTGAGCCCTTGTCTCAAAATAAAAAGGTACAAAGAAAGCAAGGAATGTATGCTCCTATAGAGCATACACACAGCCCGGAAGTCCAGTACTGGAAGACAGGTAAAATGAGAGTGTGGGAAAGAAGGGAGGGAGAGGAGAAAAGAAGAAGAGGTAAAAAGAAAATGGAAGATAACAAAGAAAAAGATTGAAGAGAGGGGAAAAGAAAAAAAGGAAAGGTTAGTCTCTGTACCAAGACTATTCGGTGCCTCGGCCGAAGGTGAAGTAGGGGGGCAGCCCTCTAATCACACCAGGCTTCACCCTGTAGCATGTTCCTGAGTCTGGAAGCCTCTGTCTGAAACCATGGCAATGAGCAACACTGTTGCAGAAGACTGAAGCCCTTCGAGTGGTATTTTTGTTTAATTAAACCAGATATCATGTTAAAACGGACATTTAGGATTCCAAAAAGCATTATACTGAGAATAGTTCAGGGGCAACTGCTTGAGGGAGCTGGCAGAACCTAAGGTGTTCCTAAAAGAAAAAGAAAAAGATCCACTAAACTTACAGACTAACTTGAGAATGATATTTAGTGTATGGCCTGCTTTGGCTGAAGATTATGGCATAACTTCAACTCGTATTAATCTTTCAACTGGTATTAATTATTCCTTCATTAGATAAAGGTAGCCAGTGTACCCAATGCTGCATTCCTTTAGACATTCAGGGGCCACTGTCCCTGTCGACTGTAGCCTGGATTATACATCAGGCTCTAGAAACCAATGTGATCTTGGTGCAGCATTTGCAGGCAGTCAAAGTTGGTCTGAACAGCTTCCAAGACAACTCAGCTCCAGCTCAACTGGGCACTAGTCAGTTAGGAAAGAGCATTATTTAAGCTGAAAGGGGTAGTTATCTGGGCCAGAGGCACAGCTGTTACCATGTCAGCAGGCGGCCTGCCTTCCCCAAGCCTCCTACACTGGATTTGGCATAGTCATTTGTATCCAGGCTGACATGGTTGTTTGAAAAAGAGGATACTAAGTCTATTTGTTTATCATGTTTGATTTTCTTTTCTTTTCCTCCATATCCAACAAACACACAAACGGAAAATTGAAATGCAATTTTAATACTTTCTTATTGGACGAATCTCAATTTGAGAACATACTTTCTTTTTTTTTTAACATTTATTTATTTATTATGTATACAGTATTGCTCTACATATATGCCCGGGCAGATCTCAATGTAGATAGCTGTGAGCCACCATGTGGTTGCTGGGGATTGAACTCAGGACCTTTGGAAGAACAGCCAGTGCTCTTAACCTCTGAGCCACCTCTCCAGCCCAAGAGAACATACTTTCTTTATTGACTACATTCAACTTATTTGGAAGAAGCAAAGTGCAAACGACCAGATTGTGCTCAAGACGTTCTCGATGTTATTTAGAATAAAAATCCCAGTGAGACATATATGGTATGGATCTTGCCAACAAAGCTTTTCAATCCATTTTTACTGAAATTCCTTTGAGAAACAGAGGGTGAATGATAAAGATTAAGCACCATAGAGCCTCCTTTACAAGCAAGCTAAGATGCCAAGAAAAGCCTGAGTCGCCGAAGGGATCAAACACTCATATTTTCCTATTCCGATTTTTTTCCAAAATGTGTTTGAACCGTGAGTGGATGGCTTCCACGGGACAACCATTTTCCATGTGGATTTCCAATTCCAGATCTCCTTAGAGATGACCTTGGTTTGACCCCACTTTAACTCTACACACACGACCTCAAGTGCAGCTTCCTCAGAAAAATCTCAGGTTGTCCTTCCTTTGCTCTCTAAAGTAATGTGTGCGTTATAACCAGGCCACGATGATAGTAATTATTATATTAATAAAGCTACTGTTCCCTGGAGATGTGGCTTTGTGGCTTCTAAAAACCCTTCTACCCTAGCCAAGGAGCAGGCAAAATTCTTATATGGGTTGTTTTGCAATGGCTTTGTGGCAAAGACCAGCAGAATGTCAAAAGGAAACAAGAATTAAAGGGGAAGGGAAATTTGGAGAAAAATGGGATTCCTTTCCATTGCTGAGTTCTGGCTATGCTGCTGAAAATGAAGACAGTACCTCCTAATCTTCCTCCTAGCCTCAGGCACCCTCTGCAGAGAATTCCCCAAGCTCGTGGCCATACAAGGCGACAGAAATTCTTATGCAAACTTTCCATATCATCAGGGCAAAATCATGAGCTCCACAGAACAAACATTTCCTTATGTGCACAATACGTGCAACCTCCTACCACATTAAAAGAGCATGTTGTTTATATTGATCTTTCTGTGGGCTTCTCTTCAGTCCAAGGCTTTGGGGAATAAAGAGAAACAGAAACAAGAGGGTTGATAGAGGCTAGATAATAGAGTAGAGATAGAAGTATCTGGGGGAATAGTCACAAAAATATCAAACATTCCAAAGCTACCCTAATACAGAGAAAGTCCTCGGGATGTAACTTACCCCCCCCCCGCCCCCGCTCTGAATACCTAACCCTGAAGTCTCTGGTTTTCAGTAGGTCTGTTGTATTACCCCAAAGTGTGCCTGCCGATCGTTCTGCCTCTCCACCAGCTGTCCTCCCCTCTCTCCATTGTTCATGCATAAACAGAGAGTCTTAAATTTAGGGAATCAAAAATCTTAAACATGTTGGGACTGAGAAATCAGCCCTGACCTTCTGCAATGGGATGAGCCTGGGATTCAATGTCAGGAACACTGAGTTTGCACAAAGGTTGACATCTGGCCCTGACGTCAGCTAGTAGACATAAACGCAAAGGTCCAAAGGTCCAGAGCATATCTAGATATTAGTTGTAGTTCATTTGTTAGTTTGTTTGCTTCAAAGTTTCTCAAGTGATTCCAACGGACAAACCATTGTAATGAATCATTAAGAACAAGGTCTTAAGCTCATAGGGGCTCACAGAGACCGAACCATCAACCAGGGAGCCTGCATGGGACGGATCTATCCCCTTGCACATATGTTACAGTTGTGTAATTTGATCTTCTTGTGGGACTCCAAACAGTGCCTCACAGGAGTTGTCTCTGACTCTGTTGCCTGCCTATGGAACTTTTGTGCAGCCTTAATTCGAGAGGAGGTGCTTCGTCTTACTGCAACTTGGTATGTCCCAGCTGGTTGACATCCATCAAGGCTGGCCCTTTACTGGAGAGAAATGGAGGAGGAGTGGATGGGGTGCAGGAGATGGGAGGTAGAGGAGGGAAGGGAAACTGTGATCAGGATGTAAGATAAAAATTAAAAAAAAAAATTTAAAAAAGAACAAGTTTGTTTATCATCAAGGCCTTTGGCTCCACATGTTAGTGTGACCCCTTTCTTTTGTCTTTGATATTGGGATGTCTAGACAAGTCCCTTCAATTGCATAATGAGCACAAACTGGATCATGTATGATTTTTAAGACACTGTCTTAGGTAGTAGGGTAAGTAGTGAGTAAAATAAAGTCCCAGGCTCAAGAGTTCACACGGTAAGTTTAACACCATGTTTTAAAGGTTCTTAGAGAATCTCAAGCCAAAAACCTGAATTTTATTGAAAACTGAGAACAAAACAAAGCAAAGAAATAAAGAATGCCACCACAGCAAGCAAGAGATGTCCCATTCCATTCCAAAAATAGCGGTCTACAGTAAATTCTTTTTTATTTTTGTTTTATAATGACTCTGTGTTATATCTTAAAGAAATCTTGATGTGTTTTTACTTATTTAATTTTAGAGACATTCCCATTTCCCATAAAGGCACCCTCACTATAAGTTACGGTGTGAGTGACTTATAGTCTTCAGTGTCCAGAGTATTGAATTAACAACTTTTTCAAACCCCAAGTCTTTCTTTCCCTAGTTTTAACTGGAAAGCAGACATTTTACAAAGAAGACAAAGTGTCAATCCAGAACTGATTAATCACCCTTCATGTTCACAGGCAGACTGAGGAAAGTCATGATTCCCACTAATGGAGGAATATTATGAATTTTTCTTTCAGATACTATATATAATATATATGTATATATTTATATAGTGCATATAGATATATGCTAAATAGAACTCGGGTCCTTTTACTACCCACTGTTTGTGAACAGCCTGCTTCCTTGGTTCTCAGATGCTTAATCTGAGCAAGCACCCACCCAGGCAGCTGCACATTTCTGAACCCCCTGCCCTTTTCACTCAACCACCCTAAGATGTTTCATGTGCAGAGCATATGGGGCACATATGGGAAAGAAGAAAGTGAATACAGGAAGATTTAAGAAGTTTGTTATCTAAGCATGGATGAGATCTGCGTCTTGCTCTAAGTTCTGACAATGGAGTCCTGGGACAGGGCTCTAAATTCTGCAGTGAGCCGATCAGTTTGAAACTCTGTGGGACTTCCTAAGTGAACACAAAACCCAGAGCCACCCAGCAGGTGGTCAAGTTTGATATTCAAATCATTAACATTTTGCATGTGGAGTTTTCACTAGGACAAATTTACCGCATGATGGACAGCTTGCATATATTTTCAGATGTCTGTGCTTGACCATCAAACCCGTGTGCGGAGGGTAATTCCTGGCAGTCTCCACCTGATTCTTGCTGAAGGCAATGTCCAATCAAAGTGCAGAGCTCAGCAAATAAATGAGTTGCTTTGACAGGAAATTCCAACTCAATTTTAATTCTGATCAGGCTTCAGGAAATGGAAAGAATAAAAACACATCAATTATAGTGACAGGAAGTTTTAAATCACACGGCAAGCAGCTGTTGCCAAAAGATGTGTCTGCCAGCTCTGTTAAGGAGCCTGGTATTTTGGTGTGACCAAAGTTTTACACCAAAATGTTATATAGGCTGACATCACTCCATAATTGCACGTTATCTCTCTACAAGGGTAAAGAAAATGACACACTACTGAAAGCGTATCATTATTAAGTATATATAAAAAATCGTCTCAACTGTAAAGGTATGGAATGTGAAAACAAAACAAAACAAAACAAAACAAAAAAAAACCCATCAAGCCCCAACAGTCCCTTGCACAGAAGGTAGATCATCTGTAGATACACGAGACAACTGAAGCACAATCATTCCTAGTGAATGTGGATAGAAACCTTGTTTAATCAACACCCCAGGATGATGTGTCATTCTACCTCATGGCAAAGGCTAGATTCCTCCTTCCTGCCCTAGGCCTCCTGTTAGAGAGGCTTTTTTTTTTTTTTTTTTTTTTTTACTTTGTGGTGGCTGTCTGCATACTTTTAATCTGGGTCCACTGGAAAGGGTATCTAAAAGAAACCCTGTTGATGGTACAAGTCAGTCTGGAGTAGGGCCTGCAGTACTTGAGGAGGATCGAGGCTAGTTGTACATGGTATGTGGTACAGGCCTTCCCCTCACAAGAATTTTAAGTTGGAGTCACTCAAGACAAATTATAACATAAATCCACTTGCGTAGGATTTATAAAGTGCCTTTCTATAAAGTTCAAAGGAACTCAAAACTTTCTCTCTTTGTTACTTTCTCAACTTCCTGCTCAGGAACCTGGGGACAGATGTTAATGACCTTGTGCTCATAAACGGCCTATGGCAGAGGTTATAACTCAAATTCTCCTTTTCCTCACCCAATTAAAGCCTTCCCCTTTTCCTAAATTTGTACGTGCCACAGTACACTACTTTTTAACAGATAAACTCCAAGTTTATCAACTTTTGTGAGTAACCTAGGGACAAATTTTGTGTTGGGTTCAGAAGTTATAGATAATGGCATCATACAAGCATTTACAAGAATAGCTGCTATTGGTTCCCAGCCATTCTGTATGTATGCTGTGACAATGCAGTTAGTAAGTGTAGCGGTGTTACTAATATTTGACATGTGTGTTCCCAGCCATTCTGTATGTATGCTGTGACAATGCAGTTAGTAAGTGTAGCGGTGTTACTAATATTTGACATATATGTCAGATTTTAAAAATTTAAAAACATATTCTCCAGTCAGATATGGTACAAATTTGATCTAGTAACTTTGGTTAAGAAAATCGACAGAGAATAAACAGAATAGCTGGGAACAATTCTGGATCAGAATTCTAGGATCCTGGGAGGTAGGGGTGGTATGTTAACACCACTTGTAATGTCCACCACACACGACAGGACAATGAAACAAGCAACTGGCTTTTAGACTTCACTCTGGACTTTCCTGAATTTGCAGTGAGCGTGTTTCAATTAAAAGTATATGGGGCTCTCCAAGTCAGACTGAGCTGAGTGAAATTGTCTCTGAATGGTGGGTGGCTAGTTTCTGCATAGCCTTGGACCACCTTCCTAGTCTATCTGTGTCAGTCATCTTATCCTGACAGTAAGAAAAATCAGCCTTGACTCATAAGGTTGCTGGGAGTATTAAATGAAACTCTGAACTTGAAGGGCTCTGTGTAAGACTCTGTGTATTTACAGCAAGAACGTAATAAGTATCAGGCAACACAGTTATGCTTCTTGTCGTCCATCACCCTCACCAGTTTGTCCTTTGCCTCGTGGAACGACAGTGGTGTTTGCAACTCTCTTGGCTCTGGCACATTTCCGACATTAGACTCCTTTCCTTTCACGCAAACTAACATAGCCTTGGAGTCTGAGGATTCGGGGAACTAACTGTTCACTGAACAGGCCCAAGGAGATGGTTGCCATCAGGGATTTTTCTGTTCCCAGCAGAAGCCTCCCTCTTAATGAACTGTGTTTGGAACTGCTCGAGAAAGCAGCCGTCGTCAGCTAACAAGCTATTGCGGACTCCATTTTCTCTGCATCAACCCAGCTTCTGCTGTAACCAGGCAAGCATCAACGTTGTATGCTGGGGAGGATGAGGTTCAGAGGGCGCCCTCTGCTGGCTTTTCTCTAAAATAACTTCTCCAGGAGGAAAAGGTGTGTGTGCGGGGGGGGGGGGGGGGGG
>CAJQZJ010032488.1:672067-711907 GCA_907164525.1 Lophiomys imhausi
GGGGGGGGGGGAGAAATAGTTTCTCTCCCTCTCATTCTTATCGTGAATTTCTCTCATCTTCGGGCGATAACTAGACAGTCTTTACAGGACTGCCAACTGGACCAGTTTATGAAGAGATTGTCACTGTGTATAGGTTTAGGAGGACACACTCCTTTACACCCTCCTCTTCTAGTACCAATGCAAAGGACCTAATGCTTGTGTCCCCCTTCCCCTAATACATAAGGCAAAGTCAATACTCCCAGGGCGATGGTATTCAGTGTAGTGATTAGGCTTTGGATTCACAGATGGGGAAGGAGCCCCATGAGTGGAATTAGTACTTTTATGAGGGACCTTAGAAAGAATTCCAGTCCTCCCATCAGATGAGGACAGGTCAAAACACAATGCTTGGGGATCAGAAAGTACCACTTCATTAGACACAATACGCCAGAACCTTTACCTTGGACTCAGAAGCCTGCAAAACAGTGTGAAATCAGTCCTCGTGGTTTATTTGTGACTTAGTTTATGGTATTTTGTTAGAGCAGCTACAATGAGCTAACGAAGATAATAGTTTCGGATCTCCAAGGATGCTGCCTCTGGGAGACAAAGGAGTGTCAGGTATTTGAAGTTTCCCACAAGAGTAGTGTAATAGTTAACTTATTACATAGAAAAGGTGTGAGTTTGCATTAGTCGGGGTTCTCTAGAGGAACAGAACTGATAAATGAATATATATATATACACACATATGTATATTTGTATATATCAAAGTGATTTATTACAGTGTCTAACAGGTCCAGCTAGTCCAGCAATGGCTATCTACCAGTGGAAAGTCCAAGAATCTAATCGCTGTTCACTCCTTGAGGCTGTATGTCTTAGCTGGTCTTCAGTGTATACCAGAATCCTGGAGAAACCAGCTCTTATGCCAGAGAGAGAAACATAGAGAGAGGGAGAAGGAGAGAGAGAGAGGGAGAGGGAGGGAGGGAGGGAGGGAAGGAGGGAGGGAGGGAGGGAGGGAGGGAGGGAGACGGAGGGAGAGAGAGGGAGAGGGCAAACAGACAAATAGCAAAAGCTTCCTTCTTCCATATCCTTCATATAGGCTGCCACCAGAAGCTGTGGCCTAGATTAAAGGTAGATCTTCCCACCTCAAAAGGTCTGGATTAAAGGTGTGTCTTCTAACATCAATTGATTTAATTAAGAAAAATCCCCCACAGGTGGTGTACCCAGACACTTGGACATTAGTTGATTCCAGATGTAGTCAAGTAAACAACCAAGAAGGATAGCTATCACACAGCTGGAGCAGAGGACAAAACCTAGGGCTTCATTAGAAATTCTATATTGCTTGGGAAATGGTTATCCACCGAAGAACCAAATGAATGTTCACTTCACAGCAAAATGTCTATTTTAACCTTTCTTAGAGCAGACCCTCCCCTTTGAGTCGCAACCCATTCAGCTCAGTGCTGTTTGATTTAATATTCTCCTTTCCTGTTCTTTGCACTTGGCTTTGTTTGACATCTGTCTATATTAACTATATTTTCCATTTACATTAGTAGCTCTGACAGCTCAAAGAAACAAATCTTTTGAATCTGGCTGCACTCTTCCCCCATATTTCCTCCTTCTCTATGTTTTGTCCCATCAGGAGTCTTTGATATCCAATTCTGTACATTTGGTAGCTGAAATTCATGGTGTGCCAAACAATACTATGGACTCTGGGTAAAAACAGGGACTGAGTCACATGGCACGTGTTCTCAGCCAAACAATTTATGGGACTATAAAGTCTGAGCAACATTTCTTACTGTGTTTAACTTTAAGGCAGTTACTGGGAGCGAGGTTTCATTTTTGTCACTTTTAGATTGTTAAACATAAGGCCCAGACATTGGCAAACCAAACTTGATGAAATCCAAATGACCTGTTTCATAAAGGATTCTTGGTATTTGTGCTGCGAACACATCATGGATTTCCCTACCTTTCCCATCTCTGATGAGAAAAATCCCAATGAAAAAAACCAAAAAAAAATATATGAACAAGATTGTTCTGGGTCCCAGTCTTTTGAATTAAAAATTCTTTCTTTCTTTCTCTCTCTCTCTCTCTCTTTCTTTTTTCTTCATTCATTGTGTGTGTGTGTTTGTGTGTGTGCGTGCGTACATGTCTGTGTGCACAGTGAACATGTGGAGGTCAAAGAATAACTTGTAGGGGTCAGTTCATTTCACCACATGGGTCCCAGAGATCTAACTGAAGTCATCCAGCTTGGTAGAAACCACCTTTACATGATAAGCCATCTTGCAGGCTGATGGGTCACAACTCTTATTGCAAATATTAATCAAAGCCCTACCTTAATTTGGTTTCTCAGATTGTCTTGAAGTAATGCCTGAATATCAGTTTTCCCCCTGATTCCTTAATCATACAGAGATTATGAGATATATACCTATACATTCATTCTTTGGAAATTAACTGGGGTACCTCAAAAGTAATTATGTTTAGGAGTTAAAACCAGGAGCTTCTTTTTAATTCACCCCTTTTCAACCCCACTATTTTAAAATATATAAAGAACCACCCAAAAGAAAGAAAGTATGAATCCAATTTAAGAATGATTATGAGGAAAAAGCTTGTGAAATAACTTGCAATTACTTACCACATTTTAATAAAAATATAGTATTTTTCTCAGTAGTCACAGAGCATAAAGAAAGACGTTAAAAGCAAGTGATTAAATTTTGCCTTGGCACAGTCATGAAAATGCTATGGAGCGTATTTTCCCTCTTCACCTGTGAGATGGAATTTGTACTGCTAGGAGGAAACTCTTGTCATAAAAACAGTTTTCAGAACAAAATTTACCTGACCCTATGGCTGAGGTGTACAGTTTGCAGGGGAGTGGTGACCACAGCAGAAACGTCAAACACCTAAAAGGCACAACCAGGAAGGGTAGGTAGCAGGATGGGAAAGCTGAATATAAGCCACTGAGGGCATAGGATACAGCCCAAAGCCACATGAGCTCAGGTTCTGAAGACAGGAAATAGGCGAAAAGACACTCTTAGCACACTCTACATGTCCCTTGTCCCATGTCTCTTGCAAGTCAGTGCACCGCACTAAGAGATGAAGTGTCTGAGAAGAGGAATTTCTCCCCCATCCACCCGCTCCGTTCTGGCCCCATGGCTTCCCAATTCTGGCCCATCACAAACAAGTGCCCACTCTTGAAACGCCTGTTCACCAAGTCAAACGCATTCAGAAAGCACAGGACACGGCTCCTTCTCTCTCCTTTAGACCCTCCTTCCTTCTTTACTGCTCATTTCAAACCAATTGACTTAATGCCAAACAGCGAAGTAAGCTTTTCCAAATATCACTGCTATTTCCTTTGGAAGCCCACAATCAGCACAGGTTTGCCAGAGATGTCACAAGAGAATCCCATAGGTTGTGTGTTAAATAACTGAAAAATAGTTCCTCACAGGTGTTGGTAGCTCTCGCCTCAGGCCTCTCCCTGTGGCTTGCAGAGGGCTGCCTTCTCTGTGTTTTCACAAGTCAGCCCACTGTGTAGAGTTGCATCTACATTTCCTTCTCTCCATGTGTGCATCTGTGTATATGTTCATGTGTGAGTGTTTGTGTGTAAACTTGTGCACATGGAGGCCAGAGGTCCACCATGGGTGGCATTGCTCAGTCTTTTTTTTTTGGAGTCAAGGTCTCTCACTGGGACCTGAGGTTCACCAACTAAACAGGACAGGTTAGCCGGTAAGACCTAGGGTGTCCTCTTCTGCAGGGCTAGGATTTTGGTATACGCCAGCACACCCAGGGCTTTACATAGATGTTGGGGGGGGGGTCAAACTCAGGTCCTTGGTAAGCACTTTACCAACTAAGCCATCTGCCCAGCCACCATATTTCTGTTTCTCATAAGGAAACCTGTCATAATGGATTAAAGATTTCGGAAACGACCCCATTTTAACCGAACTACCCCTTTTGAGAGCCTTTAAAAACTACAGTGACTTTGGAGGACCTAGAGTTTAGGGGTCCACCATATGGACAAGGCAGGTAGAGTCCAGGCATTGTACTTTCCAGGTCTTATTTGTAGGTGCCTCACAGATTTGTCGCTTAAGCTCAGTTTAGGTGGAATTTCAACAAAGCAGTGGTTATCCACCACATCTCCGGAGCAGCAGTGCAGCTTCACGGAGAGCTTTGCAGGAGGGCACTTCCAATGGTGGAGGCCCTGAAACTTGACCATGTTTATGTATAGCTTCAGCTCATTCCCACGCATGCAGAATTTGAGAATCACCGAAACGATGTGGTCATTTCAGTGCACCCACAGGTGTTTCAAATGAAGATCTTGGTAGATCAGCAAAGAACTCTAAAAAAATGTGAATAGTCACCTCTTAATTTTGAACTTTTAAAACTTTGAATTTTATCACTAGTCTTATGGTAGGAAAGCAAATCAGCATTTCACCTGATTAAGGGTAAAATTCGTCCCTGGCAGTTATTTTGTGTTAAAATTATTATGCGTTATATATACGTAGCATTTATCTTTATAATTAACTACATGGATCATGTTCAATTTCTTGTTTTATTTCAGTTTATTCAGGTCAAATCCCAGGCAATTCCCTCTGACTCCTTCTTCCAAGCATTTTTCATTTTTTGAAAGGAGATCTCCCACACTGAGTTGAGTGCTGATCAAAATTCCTGCATCATGTTGCCTCAGAATTACCAAAATTACTGACTTAAGTGGAGGTCTTTCTCATTTTTTTCTTTCTTATGTTCTAGAATTACAAATAAGTTCAATTGAGAAGGCAGATGCATTTTTGGCAATTTTGTGCCCAGAAATAGAAAAACTACGTCGATCAGCTACTAAGTCATGTTTTTTTTTTTTTTTTCTTTAGTCATGTTTTGATTATTGGAGTCTTAGTCCCAAATATTTCAGCAGTAAATAATGAGACACAAGGAACTCAGAGGTGGCCTGCCAAAATGAATTTTGTTCTTTTTTGCAGAAAACAGGACCTTTGGCAGTGTTTGGTTTAAGAAGAAAAAAAAATATGTACTCCTGAAATACATAAATGTTTACACAGTCACATGAACACTTTTCTCCTGAAACTCACTGGAGGATAGCAGTGAACAACCCTGCGTTGATCATCTAGCTAGACCAGGGATTTGCACTTTTTCTGAGCCAAGATCATAAAGCCCTTTATTCTAATTCCATTTTTATTTAAAAATGCTTAACAATGCAAATGCTAGATGCTACACCTGACTAACCTTAGAATAATGACATTTTCTGAAGGCATTCAACCTCAATGTAGATGGGATGTCCTGTAGCCTGGCCAGCAAGGCAGAAAGAAAAATAGAGGACTAGCCCCAGGCAAACCAAGATCCTCACCATCATCAATTGAATGCCTCTGGCGGGCGGTGGGGTGGGGGAGGTTTCTCTCACAAAGTGGGAGTTTTTTCATGTGAGGGAGTCATAAATGGGTGACTTTGAGAACTTAGTGATGTGGGACTTTTCCTGAGAATAAATGCATCCAGACTTTTACACCACTCTAAACACAGTATAGAGGGCTCACAAGACTCCACAATGATTCCTGCTTCCATGGGACACACCTTGGAATCAATTCAGATATAATCTGGAAAAATGAAAAGTGATATTAATAGTTTCCTTTGAAGGTTGTGTAATTTTTTTTACATTTAATTTTTTTAACATTTGAAATTCATATGTTGACATTTTGAATCAAACCATTGTTGTATTAATGGAAATCATCAGCACCCACCCTTGCATTTATAAAGGTGTACAGGAGGATGAGACAGGAACTGTGGATGCAAGGGAATAAAACAGCAGGGGACAGTTTACATGAGAGAGACAAGACAGGTAAGAAGGCTTTCAGGGCATTGAGAGGGGCCTTCAGGATAGGGAGTACTTAGAAGGTGTGTTTGGCGGGAGGAAGGAACACTGTTTCTCAGCAGGAAGACTGCCTCTGAGTGCAGGGGAATTTGTCTGTCAGAAGGGTTCGGTGGGTTCAGTGCTCTTCAGTCCTTGGCTGTGTGTGCTACAGACCTGGAGAGCTAAGGACCCTACTCAAGACCAACTAAATCGGAATCCCTAGGGTGAAGAGAGAAAACATTTGCATGTCTTAGAGCTCCCCAGTGTTTGCAGTGTGCAGCTGGACTTAGAAAAGCTCTTGACTGGAGCATACAGAGGCAACTGCTGACAGATGACAGCAGTTGGGTGGTGAGTGTCCCTGCACTCACAGAATTCCGTGCTGGTCCAGAACCCTGGGGAAGTTTCTTGCTTTGCTGTAACCGATCTTTTAACTTATTATTTAACACTTATTTATTTATTACTAAATTCACTTATAACAAGCACCAACAATTTCTTAACTATTAATCCTATAAATTCCTACAACCCCTTTAACCTATCCACTAAACCTATTGATAATTATAACAACTACTTTCATAACCTTTTAGAATGATACAGTCTCTGGGGCAGGTCCTCAGTCGTCAGGAACACAGTCTTTGTTGTAGATTCTTTAACGCACTTAGCAGTCCTTTTTCTGGATCTCTCAGATGCAGGTTCGTCAGGGTAA
Source organism: Lophiomys imhausi (assembly GCA_907164525.1). Taxonomy (NCBI): domain Eukaryota; kingdom Metazoa; phylum Chordata; class Mammalia; order Rodentia; family Muridae; genus Lophiomys; species Lophiomys imhausi. The sequence continues at coordinate 678,589 of CAJQZJ010032488.1, forward strand.
GTTGGTTATTGCAGTCTCACCTTAAATAAGGCTTCATGCTTTCTTCTCTGTGGGAGACCCCAGCCGTCTGCAGGCCAACTTCTTTTGAATCAGGAACTCAGCTGCTCTGCCTCAGTCCTTAAAGCCAGGCACAGTTTCCCCTAGGCCACTGATCGGACAGATCAAACCCATCTAGGCAAAAGCTGAGCCACAGGGTCCAGTCCTTGGCCTTTTGGTGTCTTGCTCAGGCTTTCTTTGCTCACCGGCTTCTTTCTGCTTCAGGGAGAGAGCTGGCCATCAATGGCCAGCCCTTTTTTCAGCAGGACTCTTGGAGCTCTCTAGCATCAGGGGCCTCTTCCTCTTCTGGGCTCCATGCACTGTCCTTAAATAGGAGGAACTCTGTTTCAGCTTAATTTGGGCTCCACCCACTTAGCAGCTGAAAACAATGTCAGGCCAGATACTTTGTTTCTTCAAGTCTATTGAGTCTTTCCTGTTTTTCCTGACTTCAACCTTGTTTTTCAGTCTATTAAGTTTTTCCTGACTTCATGCTGATAATGCTCTTCAGGCCCCGATTTAAGAGACAGTATCAGAAACTCCTATATATTTTCTAAATCTAATTTATCTAACCCCTACACTTTGCTTTGTTTTTTAACTTTTATTCTCCTTTCAGACACCACGACCTGCACTTTCCCCATCTTCCATCTCCCCCAGACTGACTCTTCCTCCGGTTTCCCTTAAAAAGAAGGAAAGGAAGGAAGGGAGGGAGGGAGGGAGGGAAGAAGGAAAGAAGGAAGGAAGGAAAGAAGGAAGGAAGATAGAAATAAAGAAAGAAAAAACAGGCCTCCCAGGGATAGTTACCAAAAATGGTCAAACAAAATACAGTAAGAGGTAGCACAAACCTTCATATTAAGGATGGATGAGGCAACCCAGTAGGAGGAAAGAGTGCCTGGGGAAGTTTTTAAGCAACATTGCCAGGATCACAACCGTCTTTTTCAACCATTCCTTCTTGAAGGCTACTCTATCATTATATCGAACATGTGAAGATGGCGTGGCTCGAAATGAGGTTGTGACTATGCCACCCATGCCCAGTTTCCATGTAATCCAGATACCACAGCTGATAAAAGGAATATTTCCAACCTGTTCTTTGTGCTTATGGCTGCTCCTTCCATACGCCTGTCTGATGAAACCAAGGTATGGGTTATTTGTTTCTGTGTTTGTTCTAATATCTGTTTTTGCCCCTACCCTTGTGTCCTTGTCAAAGGTATGCACAACAAGGCACTGTTGGTCAGTTCACCAACGTGAATGTCCTTTGAAAGATGCACTGCCATTGTCTAAAGGACATTGCCTGGCTGATGCAAGGCACAGTAATATCACCGAGAAAGAATGGAGGACTTCAGGTCAGGAAGACTATCTGCCAACAAGCTAAGTCTTCTGCCTTGTACTTTATAACATGTAAAATTCTTGTCTGTCCAGCGCAGGAGAACTGTAGCTGGAATGTGTGTGCAGCACGATCACGGGGCCGGTGACAAGAACTTTATGAACCAGCATCACCCATGTCTGAAAGGTTAAGAGTCATAATGCAACCTTTGGCATCTTGTTTTCTTCTGAGGGATTATTTTCATGTCCCAAAATTAAGGCTGAAAAAATGAAAGTGCTGGAATAAAAAAAAAAAAAAGTTTTTTTCAGGACAATGTCATGGCAACTATACTTTTATTATCTAACCTAGCTGAGAGTTGTTTTTTGTTTTGTTTTGTTTTTTAACCTTTCTGGAGCCAGTAAGATGCAGAATTTAAATTTTACTCTGACTTAAAATATTCAATAGTATTTTCTTCTTGTTAGTGAGATTTTTTTTGGGGGGGGGGAGAAGGGATGATATCACCTAAAGTTATTTCAGTTTTGAGTAGTGAAGGATGTTTGGTGAAGGGATACTTGGTTGTTTTTAACTGATACAAGAACACTTTTATGGAAATTTCTAGATATCTTATGATAATATGTTTAAATGGTAACATTTCTGTTAAAAATTCATTGACACTTGTAACAAACATATCAAGTCTTTTACTAAGAGTGTTATGTGATATATTTATTTGTAATTTGGTTTTGTGAGATTGGAAGGGAGGTGTCTCACGCCAACGCTGGCCCAAACTGCACTATGTAATCAAGGCAAGATGTGAACTCATGATCCTGTTGCTTCTGTTTTCCAAATGCTGGGACTATAGGCATGTGCCACCACACCCAAGCTTACATGATTTTTAATGCTGACTACATTTGGCCTCACTACAAATGTACAAGGCAGATGAATCCAGACACAGCCTGTAGTCTGTTTGTACTTCTAGAATCTCATCCATTGATCATTCCTTCTGTTTGTTCACTTCTGAAGAGCTCAGTGTTCCATATTTACTTCAACTCTTTCCCCATGATTTACATTTCACTCTTTGCTATAAATCTGGGCTCATCTCTCTTGCCACAAAGTATTCATTTCTAGAATTTCTTTTCCACTGATGCTGTTTATCTGGTTCCTACTTGTGGTTTGAATGAGAAACATCCACAATAGGCTCATGCAGTTGAACACTTCATTTCCAGTTGGTGGCACTCTTTGGGGAGGTAGGAGGCAGGGCATTGCTGGAGGAAGCACATCACTGAGGGTGGGATTTGAAGGTTTATAGCCTTACCCCACATCCTATTTTCCCTCTTCTCCCCCTCCCCTCTCTGCCTCATATGTAGATAAAGATGTGATCAGCCGTTTCCTGATCCTGCCAGCATCTGATGCCTTCCCTGCAACTCTTATGGACTCCAGGTCTTGGACCCATAAATCCTTCCTTTCGTTTTATGAAACCATTCACAAAGTCCTGGAAGTTTCTATGAAAGTTGCTAACTGCTGTGTTATGTAGTTACTAGAGTTGGCACTTGAAAACTGCATTCCTTGCCCAGTGGTGGTGGTGGCACACGCCTTTAATCCCAGCACTTGGGAGGCAGAGGCAGGTGGATCTCTGAGTTCGAGACCAGCCTGGTCTACAGGGTGAGTTCCAGTACAGCCAGGGATACACAGAGAAACGCTGTCTCAAAAAAACAAAAAACAAAAAAACCAAAACAAAACAGAACCTTACACCCCTTGATAACGTTTTTATTGGTAACGTGTTTGCTGTGTAAGTATGGAAACTAGAGTGCAGATGCCCAGAACTTACATAAAAAGCCAAGTGTGACAGTGTGTTTCTGGAACACCAGCACTTGGGAATTGTAAAAAAGGAATCTCAGGGGCTTGCTGGCTAGCTAGGATAGCCAATCAGTGAACTCCAAGTTCTAGAGACTATCTCAAAAATAAGGTAAAGAACATCTGAGGGAGATACATGACATTGACCTCTGACCTCTGGGTGCATAAGCACACATATGCACACGACCACTTACACACACACACACACACACACACACACACGCACACGCGCACACACGCGCACACACACATGCACACACACACACATACACACATGTGCACACACACACATGCACGCACACACACACATGTACTTTCCTGTCATTCCCAATGAAAATCATTTTGTAGAATCAGAATTTGAGACTATTCAGTTAGAGGCCTTCATTGACTTCACATCTAAAGTTTTATTGAACAAACATTTTCCAGAAATATTTAAGAAATGAATTAGGTATCTTCATTTAAAAAAAAAAACTAACTCACATAGTTCTGCTACTGATGTCTTTCAAGACTGTTTAAAATTGATGCTGGGAGCCGTCTTTACATGCAACTCCTATTTGGTTGGGGAGAACCAATAAAAGTGGTTGCCCAGATGAACTGAGCTTCCAAAGGAAATTCCACGAAGGTCTGATTTTTTTTTTCATACTTCAAAGAATAATACATACTCCAGATCCTGCTGCCAGGCTTGAATTTCGTAAAATCTCTCGCTGCCAATATATTGCTGGTGTTGAAATACAACCCATGTCTCTCACAGCTCCAACAAACATACTTAACCCATTTATGCATACATTAGGTAGTGTAAACATGCCTCACTTAAGTAGAAATAATTTTTTAGAATTTTAATATTTCACCGCCATGTCATTCCATGGAAACCACCTTGGGACTGCTAGCAAAGAGTCAGAAGTCTCTCACATAAAATGTAACACATTAGCAGCAACTGTATTTGGTCAGGAAGAATGGCAAACCGACTGGGGGAGAACTCTGTAAACCACATACAGTTTTAATTAAATTCATTAAAAATGCTGTGTCCCTCAGTAGATTTGGGGGCAGATAGAACCATTTAACAATAGTCAAGATCAAATCCAGTTTGTCAAAACTAATAAGAATACAAACGCAATTTCTCACACAAGGACACATCCAGCAAGTTCATGAATGAGCAATTGTGGTGCATTTTTAAAAAGTAACATTTGTAAATTATTGCAAGATGTTACCAGCCTCAGACCAGGGTTGCAATTTCTAATTCCAATGAATTGATAAAAGGCGTCATTAATAAAATGGTACATTTCAGGCAGCTGACATGGCTAATTGATCAAGTAATTTGAGAAAAAAAAATACAAGATTTCATTAGGAACCCAGACAGGGATGAAGTCATTCAATTTTCCAAGTCAGAAGGCCTTGAAAAAACTAAAAGAGGAGACCACAGAACACTTTCATGCCTAACCAAAACCAAATAAAATGATCCCAACATACAAATAGGCATCAGACGATCTAACATGATGAGAGATCTCAGCTATGTAGGCAAACCTTCTATTTTCTTACCCAAACATGCCAAGCCAAGGATTACCTAAACAGGGTGAGTGAGTGCGGAGAACTACTCTTTAGAGTGTTGTCACTGGAAGGGTGGGGGACCATTTCCTCCACCTCTTCACATTATGCCATTGCTAGCTAAGGCCATGTTCAACATAGCACTTGAGTCTGGAGATCTGGCTTATATTAAAGCAGGCTAAGAAACAAATGGTCCCAGATGAACACACATTTACCTAAGCTGACGTTTTGAATAACTGTGACTGGAAGGTACATCACTGTGAGCCCACCCAAGGGTCCCCACAACAGCCCAAATCACCATGTGTTGGGAACATCTGACAAGGATGGATGTAGTATGGTTCTGCAAAGAGACCCAGCTGAGGACCACTGTGCACGAACTGAGAGAGCAAGGAAAGTAGCTGCTCCAGCTCTCTAGCCAAGGACTTGACAGAAGCACTTAGGGAAATGTGTTATCAGTCAGTCCTCTTCTTCCCTAAGCTCTTCAGTGTGAAGAACCCTCCATTTTCCTTCACAGTTTTGGTCAATTTCAGGAGAGGATGTTGATACACATACATCCCCTCAGTCTTCCACACAGCCACACAATCCCTATCTCTGAAATAATAGGTTCAAGAAAGGCACTTTCCTGTCCTTTCTTTATTTCATCCTCATAGTACATTTTTACCAAAAGATTGACAGGAGACACGGGTTTTATGATAATAAACAAATCGAAGCAGCTGCTTTCAGAAGTAGAGAAGTTAGTGTACAAAACTGGAAGGCAAGGGTACTTTAAAAATTTTTTTTTTTTTTTTTTTGGTTTTTCGAGACAGGGTTTCTCTGAATATCTCTGGCTGTCCTGGACTCGCTTTGTAGACCAGGCTGGCCTCGAACTCACAAAGATCCGCCTGCCTCTGCCTCCCAAGTGCTGGGATTAAAGGCGTGCGCCACCACCGCCCGGCTATAAAATTTTTTTTTTAATTAAAAAAGTTTTTTAAATTAGTTTATTTTATTTTCCAATTCCCATCCCCCTCCTCCTTTCCTCCCAGTCCCACCCTCCCTCCCACTTTCCCCATACTCCTCCCACCTAGTACCAACCCACTCTGGCACATCAAATCACATCAGGACTAGGTGCCTCCTCTTCCACTGAGGCAAGACAAGGCAACTCTGCTAGCAAATGGGATCCAGAGGGAGGCAACTGAGTCCAAGTCAGAGATAGTCTCCGCTCCAATTGTTAGGATCTGCTTGAGGACCAAGCAGCCCAGCAGCTTCATATGGGTAAAGGGTCTAGGATCAGTTCATGCAAGTTCTTTGGTTGGTGGTTCAGTCTCTAGGAGCCCCTTTGTGTCCTAGTTAATTGGCTATGTGGGTTTTCTTGTGGTGTCCTTGATCCCTCCAGCTCCCACAAACCTTCCCCTAACTCTTCCTCAAGATGCCCTGATTTTCGCCTGATGTTTGGCTGTGGGTCTCTGCATCTGTTTCTGTGATCTGCTGGATAAAACTTCTCAGAATTCAATAATGTTGGGTTCTTTTCCGGATCTCTCTCTACATCCATTTCTGATGTCTATTTTATTTCCCCTACTTAGAGGGATTCAAGTAGCATTCCTTGTGCCCTTCTGGTTACTTAGTTTCCTTGGGTCTGTAGATTGCAGCATGGTTATCTGTTACGTGTTGGCTTATATCCACTTATGAGTGACTAAATACCATGAGTGTCTTTTTGGGTCTTTCTTCCCTCACTCAGGATAATCTTTTCTGGTTCCATCCATTTGCTTGCAAATTTCATGATATCCTTGTTTCTGATAGCAGAGTAATATCCCAGCGTGTAGATGTACCACAGTTTTTTTTTTTTTTTTAATCAATTCTTCAGTTGAGGGACATCTGGGCTGTTTCCAGTTTCTGGCTTTACAAATATAACTACAATGAACATAGTTGAGGAAATGTCCTTCTGATTCCATGATGCATATTTGGGGTATATGCCCAGGAGTGGTATAGCTGGGACTTGAGGTAGAACTATTCCCCATTTTCTTAGAAAGGCCAGATTTATTTCCAAAGTGGTTATACAAGTTTGCACTCCCACCAGTAATGGAGGGTCGTTCTGCTTTTAATGGTCTCCAGAAAATTGGAAAGTAGATATCAATGTGACCTTACAAGAGAACCAAGGGAGTCAGTGAGAATTATCCAACCAGCAATGCCTGAGGTGATTCTTACCCACAGAACAGCTAATAAATTACAAACTCACAAACATTTCAAGTTCTTCTCTTTTTCTTGGAACTTTCATTTTCTAGAGTGTTATTCTATGGATGGCCATGTGCCTGACTCAAACTGCTTAATCAGGAAATGTGAGCGGGCCAAGGGAGGCTGCCACATGATACTGAAAAATCATCAGGGTTAGGTGATTTAGAGGTTATTCCCCCTTTCTCAAAATCGCCATGACATTTTATTTTCTATCTATCACTGAAAAAAATAAAAGTCCGGGCCACATTCATGGTGAAAATAATCACTCACTCCATTAATTACAAGGAAATACATCTCACAGAATATTATTTCACACTAGAAATTTTAGATTTTGAAAAAGTTCAGTTGTTCTCCCAAGTCCTCAAACTGTTATTTAGTAAAAGAAAGGCCCAGTCATATATACATGGTTTTTTTTGTAAGAAATTTCCCGAACATGGTATCAAAACTGGAATCCCATGCTGACAATTCTACAGAAAACCTTATTTCATTCTTTGTGTATATGATAAGAGTGATCAGGATTTAGTTTTGTGTCTTTTGAGACAAATCACTAAGTGAAGGATCTGTCTCCCTGGCTGTCCCCTCTCCCCAGTTGCTTTATGACCTGTGCAGTCAGTCAGTTCTTCCTCTCCATACTTAGGACTGGCACATATGTATGGAGAATTCAAAGTATTTCTAGCTCAGTATTAGGGTGTCTTTGTTACTAACTCCATTCTGAACTTGACCTCTACCTCTGTAGATAGGCTTGTCCTGTAATTAGTGTGGAAACTACTACCTTTGTCTCAGACTCTCTTCACTCTCTAATGACCTAGAGCTAGTAATAGTATCTTCATGATGTTCATTTCTTTAGGACTTACAGATAATATTTATTGTCATTCTTAAGTGAATCAAATAAGTACCTAAGTGAGATATAAGACCAAAGTAAAAATAGAAGGAGGTAGGAGGAAAACATATTGCCTGCTGAGAGCGAAGGATGGAAGCATTGCTTACTTGAAGTAGGTACAACTCCCTTCTTGTGGGTCTTGATATAACTCATGGTAGAGAGAAGGTGTTTTGTACTCCTTCTCCATGCTGTGGTTCTCCTAAGAGAGCACCATAGGTGTTCTGAAAATTTCAGCTTATTTTTTTCAAATCTACCATTGAGATAAGCCTTGCCTATCTCAGGGAGTCTGGACTATAGGTTAGGGTAGAGAAATAGAATGACAGGCAGGCAGGAGCACCTCCCTAGCTGGCTTTTATGAGGAAGAAGGATTGAATGTGGACAGGAAGTGTGTTCAGTTGGTAGAATTGTTTCTTACTGTGAGGGAGGCTTGATTTAGATTTCCAGGCTATGTACAAGATGTTGGGTTTATAAAGATTCAAGTTAATAGCATCCTAAAGTCCTCACCCTAAACTCCAGATTAGCTGGGGCGATCAGAAGTGAAACAAACAATGGGCAAGCTACCCTCATCACTCCTGGTAAGAGAGGAGTGGAGAAACCAAAGTTACTGAGAAGGCACACACCTACTTGTGGTGTCTTTCTTCTGGATTCTAGGTCTTGGGGCAACTCATATATATAGTGGGTTAACACTTTTCTTCATCTTACTCTAACCCATCTGGAGATGATGCGAATATGAAAAGTTCAATGCCCCCCCCCCTCCTTAGGAATAGTAATAAATCACTTACATTGAAAAAGGAATACTCGCCAGTAATTTTTTGCCTACCTAGTTTCCTATAATTCTGTCCGTATTTAAAGAAAAGTTCAAAATCTAGGTATTCTTAGGTAAGATCTTCCTTCTGGAAGGCAAGGGGAGAGTGGGCACTTCTCCATTATGGTATCATCATAACGCCAATTTCTTTAATGAGATGTTTCAGATTTAAGTGTTTGACTTTTTAAAAGAGAGCCTCACAAACCACTGGCCTACTTTTCTAAGTCCTTGACTCCTTATTGGTTACAACATTCTTTCTTGTTTTATGCCACAAGAGCTAAGCCTTTGATTTTCTTTCTACTTTTAAACTTGTTATCATTTTCTTTATTTAAAAACACTTTTAAAATTACATTTTATTTATGTAGCATGTATGTGTATCTGTGTGTGTGTGAGAGAGAGGAGGATGAGGATGAGGATGAGGAGAAGGATGAGGAGAAGGAGGAGGAGGAGGAGGAGAAGGAGGAGGAGGAGAAGGGGGAGGAGGAGGAGGAGGAGAAGGAGGAGGAGGAGAAGGAGGAGGAGGAGGAGAAGGGGGAGGAGGAGGAGGAGAAGGAGGAGGAGTAGGGGGAGGAGGAGGAGGAGAAGGAGGAGGAGGAGGAGGAGGAGGGGGAGGAGGAGGGGGAGGAGGAGGAAGAGGAGGAGAAGGGGGATAGAATGAACCACTGCATGTGTGTGGTGTATGTACAATAAAAGCTCTTTATTCTCTGTGGGTCCTGGGGATGCAACTCAGGTTGTCAGGCTTGGTGGCCGAAACTTTTACCTATTTAGCCATCTTGCCTATCCCTTTTGATACATATTTTCAAATCGTGTTTTTGTTTATTGCTCTTGTGTGCCCTCCTTTATTTTTGTATTCCCTTATGTCCAAATTACTTCTTCACCTCTTCAACATCCTCAGTCTGTAAGAAGCCTTTTCACTTAAGAGTTTTTAATGCTAGTCAGTGTGGTGTAGATGGAAGAAGATCAGAAAAGCCCAACAGTGAGCACTGGGAGTTTTCGAAAAGTGAAATTATTTTAGAAATTCATTTGTTGTCTGTTTTTAATAAAGTATAAATTGTACAAACTCTGTCAATGAAAAACACTAGTTTAAAAACTGTTTGCTAGCCGGGCGGTGGTGGCGCATGCCTTTAATCCCAGCACTTGGGAGGCAGAGGCAGGCGGATCTTTGTGAGTTCGAGGCCAGCCTGGTCTACAAAGCGAGTCCAGGACAGCCAGAGATAGTCAGAGAAACCCTGTCTCGAAAAACCAAAAAAAAAATTAAATAAATAAATAAAAACTGTTTGCTCTTTTTCTTAGGGTTTTATTGCTGTGAAACGATACCATGACCCCACCAACTCTTATAAAGGATAGCATTTGATTGGGCCTGGCTTACAGTTTCAAAGGTTTAGTCCATTATCATCATGGTGGGGAATTTGGCAGCATCCAGGCAGATATGGTGCTGGAAAAGTAGCCAAGAGTTTTACATCTTGATCCACAGGCAGCCAAAGGAGATTGTACCACACTGGGAATAGCTTGAGCATCCAAAGCTCCCATCCCCACAGTGACACACCTCCTTCAACAAGGCCATATTTCCTGATAGTGCCATTCCCGTAGCCAAGCATACACACAGGAGTCTATGAGGGCCATTCTTATTCAAACCACCACACAAATAAACATGCTTGTTTCTCACCTCATGTCCATGAAGGCTGCTTTCAGCTGGGTATGGTAGGATCAAGTCTCAGAACTGTCTCAACACAGAAACAATCGTGACTTGTGTATTTCACTTGACTCTGAAGATGTTTCTATTCAGTTATGTCTTATGTCTTCATTTTCTAATATTCTTGATGCTACATTACCTCCAGATGTTGTATTTTCTGTAATTTTAGGGTTTTTTTCCATTTTCCCACATTGTTTTAGCAAAACATTTCTTTTCTATTGAAGTATCATTTTCCTGGCATTCCTAGTCTACTCCTTTGACATCTCTTTAGAGATCACTACATTTTCTCCTCTGTTTATAACTCACTTTCCTGTATTGACACATACACTTGCTCATGTGCATTGCATTTTATCCCAGAGGGGCCCTGTGGGTCACTATTTATACCCTAAATCGCCACTCTCCAATGTTACTATAGCAACATGTACTTGGCACTTTGTGTTTCTGTGAGTTTCATGAAATTTTTTTTTTTGTCCCACTATTTTTCCTTACATTAAGTGAATATTCTAATGTAGCATGCTAATTTTTAAGTGACTTTTCACTATTATTTTGAGCTATTATCACAGTGGTTGCCCTAAAGCTTACTATGTACATTATAACGTCAAGCTCCTATTAACATAATTCTAGTGAAATATAGGAATGTTATTCCCATATATGCCTATTCCCTTTGTCCTCCTTTAATGCTGTTATTATATACACAATATATCTACAAATGTCACAAGCTCAGGGATGCACTTATAATTGTTATTTTCTAGGATTTTACATATTTTCAAGAAGTTTAGAGAAGAAAGGAGAGCAATTATGTACTTACAGCCTTTTTTATTTAACCTTCATTGTTCCTACTTCTGGTTCTCTCCAGATTGCCTCTTGGAGTCATTTCATTAGTCAAATACAGCTTTGCTCCCACCCACCTCCTTCATGCTGTTTTCTGAAAGTAGATTGTATTTCTGTGTGCTATTGGTCCAATAGAACAAATATAGATGCCGAGTTTACACAGCTGGTTTTTAAATCTGAACTTAAAGAAAACATAATTTCAATAGTCTCTATGCCTTCATTGCTTTTCCTCTGCATACTTAGCTTATTGTCCGGACCACTCGTTTGCAGCCAGGAGATTGTCCTCTGGTGGTGTTTTTATTTTATTTATTTTGTTTTGGTGCTGTTGGGGCTAGACCCAGGGTATAATAAAACATCCTACCAGGGAGCTATGTCCTCAATACCTGCCCCTTGATATTTCCTGTAAAATGGGTCTGTGGCAGTGAACAGCCTTAGCAATTGTTTGTGAGTGGCCTTATCTTCCCTTCACATTTCAAACAGCTTTGTTACACCATAGCTTTTGGCTGACAGGTATTTTCTTTGACTCTATTTTCCATGATGGCCTTTCTGTCATCACTGTTTCTTACAAAGGGTCAAAGGCTAATCCCCTCTGGGGTTCCTCCTCAGGTGAAAATTCATATTCTGTGTGCTTCCAGGCCCTGCTCCTTGTTTTTGCTTTCAACATTCACATTGTACTCTATCCCTAGAACTCTGTCACATTTGAACTCTGTTGGCTCTCGTGGTTTATAAATTGACTCATCAAATCTGAAATGCTTCCACCTATTATTATTACTTTTTAATTTTCATGTTGTGTATTAGTGTGTGTTCACGTCTATGAGGATGCAGATCTCTCTCTCTCTCTCTCTCTCTCTCTGTGTGTGTGTGTAGGGCAGAAAACAGTTTCTGAGACTGTTCCCCAGGCACTAGCCTCCTCCCCTCTCTTACCCTCCCCTTCCTCCTTCCCTTCTTCCCACCCTCCTTTCCTTCCTTTCTTACCTCTTTCCTTCATCTGTGTCCACCTTCTCTTTATTCACTGGCCTGAAATTTGCCATGTAGGTTAGTCTGGTTGACCAGTAAGCCCCATTGACCTGCCTGTCTCCTCAGAGTTGGGATTACAAGTGTGTGCCAGCACTCTCAGCATTGTAAGTGCATTCTGCTTAGTTACTATCTCTTCAGCCCTCTACTGTCATTTCCTTTAATATTTTCTACTCCTATTTTTCTTACAGAGCCTTCTAGAATTTTGATGTACAGCAATTCACTATTATCTGTTTGATTTCATATAACAATCATATCTACTTATTTAAAAATTATTTCCTTTAGTTATTTGAAAACACACACACACACACACACACTTTTGCTAAACCCATCTGGTTGTTATCACAAATAATTCTATTACCTGGTTCTCCCTGTGTTAGGCTTTCTAGTTTCTTCAAACGCTTGCTGGGACCTAGGTTTGATGATGTAGCAATTCTGTGGAGGACTACTCTGTCTCTGGATAGATGGTTTTGGTAGAACCTGTTCTACCCCACACCCTTTAGCTTCAAATAGTTCTCCCTGAAGGACACAGACTCTGGCAGGTGGTCCCTTCTGAAATGACAAGGTTTTAGCAATCTTTTTGGTAGTCTCTTTCCAACACCACATCAACTGTCTACTTCCACTATTGACTGGGTGCTCTCACATTTTAAAGCATGCCCAAGGGCACAGATATCTCCACTAAATTTAGACTCATTTACAGGAGTTTTCTAGGTCAGTTTTAAGATTTGCTATTGCTGCAGGAGGGTTCTTAGTTGTCTCTTTCCCAGGTCCTTTTTAGGAAATGAGCTGACCTATGTTTTAGCTTCATTTGTTTGTTTTGTTTTGTTTTTTTTAAATTTTTTAAAATAATTTATTTTTTATTTCTTCAAGTTACATCTCAGTCACAATCCCCTCCCTACTCCCCCCTCCAGTCCCACCCTTCCACCCTCCTCCCCCTCAACCCCCCATCCTCTTCCCTTCCCTTTTTTTTTTTTTTTTTTTTTAGTTTAAGGTATTTCTTTTTTCCCCCCAACAGCTCTCCCTTTCAGTCCAAAAAATGGTTCTTTTTCTTATAATTATAAATACAATACAAAACAACAGAAATAAATAGGCCACAATTATAAGAGTTATATGGCTTAGCATACATTCCCAATGTCCAGTCCATATGTATTTGGCACCTGACTTTAACATTCTACTATCTAACCAGTTTGTTTTGTTTTTTGAGACAAGGTTTCTGTAGTGAATATGTAAGGGCTTCTGAAATGCAGACTCCTAATAGGGGCATACATAGTCATCCTTAAGCCTTGTACCTGTGGGAAACACCTGGCAGCACACATGGTCGAGGTCAACAGGTGTACCTTAGGAGGAGGGAATCAGGCTGAACAATGAGAAGACAGCCTGATGCATAATTAAGAGACAGTGATATAAAGAAAGGCCCCAAAACTTGAGAGAGGGTCTTTTTGTTTGGCATTGCTTTGCATCGCTGCCTAAAGATTCCAGACAGCACCCTGCCAAAGGGTGTGGCTGCCAAAGCCTGAGACCCCCGAGAGACTGCTGTGAGGGGGTGGCAACTGCCAGTGTTGAGGCCTCATGACAGAAATGGCCCAACCCTAAGCGGAGAATTTTTTGCTTGGCCTTGCTTCTGAACACTGCTCAGCTGCTCATCATTGCCAAGACTTGGGGAAGATTACAGCCTAGGTGGGCAGAGCCAGGAAGGCTGAAAGAAGCCGCAGAAAATGACATTTGCCATGTGCAAGCTTGGATTGGCAGAAGAGGCATGGCATAGGACCTGCTCAGAGAAAGTTCATAAGAACTGGGCAGGCTGAGGAGAGCCCGCGGCAGGCTGGCTGTGCAGGCCAGGGTGCAGCAGCAATGTTAGGCGAAGATAGAAGGAGGAGGTCAACTCTAGGTAGAAGTGAAGCTGCTGTAATAACAGCACAGTCAGGTGACCACGGAGTGACTGCTGATTGCAGTGTTCCTACAGACAGTCTGCTGTCCAGTTGCCCTCAAAGGGGTGCCCTGCCCCTGCAGCCATCTTGATCTGGGTATCCTTTCTGAAGTGTTAGAGTTGGTTGGTTGGTGTTTAGAATTATTAATAAATATAGATAAAGGTTATGGCTACTGGTTTCTCTATGTAGCCCTCGCTTGCCTGGAACTCTCTATGTAGACCAGACTGGCTTTGAACTCACAGAAATACACCATGTCTGCCTCTGCCTCTTGAGTGATGGTATTAAAGGCATGTTCCACCAAACTCTGTTGGGTTTGCTTTAGCTTTTGTGTCTAACCCTCCAATCTCCTTTACATGACACCCTGCTTACTATTGAGCACTCCTTATTCTGATGCAAACAAAGTCAATTCCTTCAGGAGAGATGCCCTGAGCTTTTTGTACACTTTTTCTTCAACACAACCATTGAGCCAAGGGTCTAGAGACTAGACTGTGGGCATGTGGCAATGGAATACTTTGCTCTGTATTAAATTTTTATGTTAAGAACATGGTGTTGGTGGTATTGTGAGCTGGAATAGTCTCTGGTCTCTCAGCTTGCCTTCCTTCTGCTTTCCTCATGAGCCAAAATACAGAACCACATTTGCACAAAAGTCAGTGTGACTACAACTGAGGACTCTATAGTCTTAAGTCGAACCCAAGGTAAGGCTTCCAACCCTCCTGGTAGAGCAGGGCTGCAGAAGAGAGATTCCACCTCACAGTCACACTTATCTGGAACATAGCCTCTTCCACAAAAGCAAAAGCAGAATGAGAAATGTCAGCATCCCATTGCTCTCAGGAATACATCATAACTCTACAATGGTGGTAGGGTGGGGTGAGGGTCATGGATTCTTTGCTTTGTCTGTGTGATTGGGAGTTCCCTTAGAGCTGAACTGGCAGTGGGAAGGAAAGGGATGGCTGTGAGTCAGACCACAGATTCATACTGTTCTTAGCAAATCTTGATAATTAAAAAAAATTTTTCATTTGTTAAATGTTATTTCTACCATTTCCAGTGATTTTAAATAAGTATACGGGGGTGGCCAGAACATGACATGTCACCCTGCTAGAAGTGGGGCCACTGTAGGCTTTTTGAGTCAAGCATTATGAGAACTGTTATTCTTCAGGAAACAAAATTACCTGTAAATTTCTATAATATTCACTATTACTATTTTTCTTCTCATAAATACATATATGTTTAATTAACATGTATAATTGAATTACCATATATAATCATTCTCCTCATTTTGATGTTGACTGAGGTTATGTATGAAAATTATTCCTATGCTTCTCCATTTGTCTGAATGTAGTATCCTCATTTTGAGCCTCTTAGGGCACTCAAATGCCAGTAAGGAGATTAGAATTCTAAATAGAAGAATGAAAATAGAACACTTAAGTAAAATTCAACTCTCTTCTTAAAATCTGCATCTTGAAACCCCATAGTATAGCAATTGGGAGGTCACATATCAGATATCCTGCATATCAGATATTTATATTATGAGTCAGAACCATAGCAAAATTATAGTTATAAAGTAGTAACAAAATAATTTTATGGTTGGGGGTCACCACAACATGAGGAAGTGTATGAATGGGTCACAGCATTAGGGACGTTGAGAACCACTGTCATAGCAGGTAGACTTCTAGGTCAGGGGTTGTGTAGAAGAAGACAGGGAAGGCATCAAGTCAAGTTTCCAGAAACAGTGAAAGTCTGGAAGGGATAAATCATCAAGAGACATATAATGAATACTCCCCAGAACCAGTGACAAGCCATGCCAGAAAAGATGACCTTTTCACCAGCTCCAGGTTGCGTCACAGGCTGCCAGTGTTCAGTTGGATAAAGGGCAACAGATGTCAGCCAAGGAGCAGCCCAAGGCAAACTCCTTCTTAATGCTTCTAACTCCATGTTGGTTATGGGATCATGTAAACCACACATCTCTCCCCCTACACTTGGCTGTGAAATTAGGAAGGAAAATGGAAAGGAGTGGATCCTTAGGAGAGTCTGAAGATTTCTATCCAAGGTGAATGGAACATACTAACAGAAACTGCTTAAAACTACGGAATGGACTATGGTAGTTTAGTTAATACATTTTCCTTGACAACCAGTAGTATTATAGACAGCGGCAGACAAAACAAAGGATCTGAATTCTCTCTGCACTATTGATTTATAAGGTGAGTAAATTCTACAACAACACTCTAGTCCCATAATGTATATGAGAGTACTGCGCACATAATAAATATTGTTTGGCTGTTCATCTCTCCTTTTCTTACACCACAGAGATTTTTTTCAATATATATTTTTAGCTTCCTAGCACCCAAATGCCCTGTTTTGGAGAGGAGCTTTCCAGTAGATCAAAGCATAGTCACAGCCTGTCCAGACATTGTGGAAGCTGAGTGTGGGGAGGACAATGTGTGAGGTCGTTCCCTGCACTACCTCTCACTGCTAACATGGGGCTCGTAACTCAGGCCTCCCTAATGGGCTTCCAGATGTCTCTTGAAGTCTCAAGGAGGTACCAGAAAAGAACAGGGCAAGTTAGAAACTTGTAAGGCAGCGGTGATAACAGTTTAAATTCTGAGCATAAATGTGAAGATCCCGTGTGAAGAAAGTCAGGGCTTTGAACCAGGCAGGTTCAACTGGGTAACCTGGTTTTTTCAGTTGATGTCAGTCTGCCCAAAATTGTCATGACAAAACATGGGCTAGATGGCAGAAGTGACAGAAGTTTATTTGTTCTTAGTTCTGGAGGCTGGGAAAACCAAGTTTAAGTTGCTGGTCAACTTAGATTCTGGGTAGGGATCTTTTCCTGGCTTGCAGACAGTGGTTCCCCACTGTGCCCTCAAATGGCCTTCCCCTGGGGTGCGGCCCATAGAACTGAAGAGATTCTCTGTGCCCTTTCTATAAAGTCACTTATCTTATCAGATTAGAACCTAGGACCCACCCTTATAACTTCTTTTAACTCTATATTTTTTTTTCCCTAAAGGCCCTGGTCACTTAAGGCTTCAATATTTGAATTTTAAGGACATACTACTATTCAGTCCCCTGCAGCTGCTGCCTACTTTCCCATCTATTTCCAACCAAAATTCTCCAGCATTTATATCAATTCTGTAAAGTATCTCATATCTTCTGCTAAAGATTATTTTTTTGTTCAACTGAAGCAATCTTCATTTCTATTCTGGTAACCACCCAAACCCAAATAGTACTTGAAAGCTGGCATCTGAATAATGGTATCTAAGGAACTGGTGTGAGGGACGTGTCTTTCTGGTTTCAAGGATGAAATACTCAGAGTTCACGAGTCACACTCTGTCAGTAGTAACCAACAGCTGCACAAACGCTCCTCTGTGCAGACCTTTCATGAAGTAGCCACCGGTGAGAAGGATTCAGATGCGTCATGTTATGACTGCTGTGGACGGAATGAAGAACTTATGGGCACAGGGGCAGAGGTCCTACTTCTTCTGATGGCACTGGACAGCTTGAGGAATGGGTGACAAGCTGAACCCTCCATTGTAGCTCAAGGCATATGTCCAGGGACTTCCTTTGGTTTTCATAAATGTCTATAAAAATGTTTTCCCCAAACAAACACAAAGTTTAAATTTTGTGGGTTCCTAGTAGGGTGTCAGCATCACCGGGTGGTTGACAAGAAAGTCACAACAATAATCAGGACGTAACAGCAAAGGGAACAGAGGAGGGGATGTATAAGCTTGGGAATAGTCTGCCCACCTAGTACACTGAGCCCTGCTTCACAGAGAAAGGTTTGTGTTTGCCTTTTGGTCTTTGTTGCCCTACAACAGGTGGTTGTACCACCAGACTTCAACCATCTTATCTTGAACGGGTTTCATGTCTACAGACTTGGGGGCATGATTCTGTGAATGCTCAGTTAAAGCATATGCAAAGAAAAAATGGGAAAGATATTTGGAATATTCAGTTATTTTCTATTTAGGAGGATTTTCCAATCCTTAACATTTGTTAACAATGGGATGACTCTACAGTCTGTCTACACTTAAAGGACATTAATATTGGTAACTGGAACTATAAGGACTATAAAATAATGGAACTATAAGGACTATAAAATAAAACAGATATCAACAACCCTCTATAATACTGTGTTCTCTAAGGATCAGAACTAAAAATAAATTTCATATATGTCATCTCTCTAGTGACTTTTAATCTGCACCCAGATGCCATCATGACTTATCAATGAACACTTGGCTGTTCTTGTAAGCAGTGAGTTCACAGACAGAGCCCAGGGGATTTGGGAGCCAAGCACAATGCTTGAGTCAAGATTATCTACCACAGCTTTTTTTTTTTTTTTTCTCCCAAGTAATTCTGTGTTTGGGACTAGTTTCCATCTGAGAACTGTGTATAAGAACTGCTTGATTTCAAATGTCAGATTCCAAAGGAATCATTTTCCTTTGTATTCTCTGGAAAATGTCCTTATTGGGCAATATTTTAAAATCAAAGAGTATACTACAAGATCAAAAGTATGAGAAGAGATATAACTAATCTCTTGGTAGGGTAACCACCCATCTTAACTATTATCACTCATGAACTCACAGAAGGAAGGAAATGAAGAAGTCACAGAGGCCAAGCTAACCAACAATGTCCTACATGAATTATGCTGCTCCATTTGACAGAGTGAAAGGGATCCATATCTAAATGAATCAACTTAGAATGACAAAACGACATCCAAAAGCCTCCCATGGATGTCTCTCTGATATCAGGATGAGGCTTCTTTGGGGCCCACTTGAGTTACCCTGCTTGGTACAACCTTGCTCTGGTCCAACCATCTAACCCTGCCTGATATGACTGATCTCTCAAAAGAAAGAAAATTCATAACACATCATCCCAGTAGCATTTCTGCCCCAGGAAGGTCTTCTCACTGTGTTCCTTCTCCCCAGTGATGGCAGAGTGAATCTCACATTGATGTTCTGGGTATCAGCATCTAAACTTATGAAATGATGGATCCCGAGAGACCTGGACTGTCGAATACAAGAGCCACTAACCATGTGCTACAGATCAGCCTTGGAGTATTAGCTGTGCAACTGAAGCACTGTACTTTTAATCTCACTATAATTAATTTAGGTTTGAATTTTAAAATGGGCTGGGCGTGATGGCGTATGCCTTTAATCCAAGCACTTGAGAGGCAGAGGCAGGCAGATATCTGTGAGTTCCAGGGCAGGCTGGTCTACAAATCAAGTTCAGGACAGTCGAGGCTATTACACAGAGAAACCCTGTTTTGAAAAGAAAACTTAAAAATGAGCATTAGATTCTCATTTTCACTGGGAAACATCTGGACATATTTGGAAAACAGTGGCACATGGATCTTCTTTTTTGATCATGAAGTTAATGAAAGCCAGCAGTAAGTATTTCTAATGAAAATGATTCTAAATTGGGATATGCTCCCAGTGTAAAATACTAACCACCATTTGAAGATCTGGTTTATGTACAAAGAAAGAAGAGTAATATCTCACTGATAATTTCACACTGATTATATTTTGAGATTTGAATATCTTGAAATGATGGAGTTAACACAAATATATTATTAAAATTATCACTGGCACCCCATGATTCCACCGGACAAATTCAGACCAGACTATCTAACTTTCCAGACAACAACCATTTGCTTGTTTGCAGCTTCTGTAGTGAATGTACCCTACCAAGAAAATATTTTGGGGGAATATAAAGGTGAAACTACCACATTCCTTAGGTACCTCCCTGCATACCCACTTTGAGTTTCTCTAAAGACATCTCTGCATAATGAAGCTTCCAGGATGCTCTGCTTCACCCTGGGCTAACGCAGGCTGCCCTTGTAATTTTCTTCTTCAGTTTTGCCATCACATTCATGGGCAGCTAATGTCTGTGCCCACCTGAGGACAGAAAGAGGGGCCTGGCTGAAAGAGAAACATTAAGTTCCCTTGAAAAGACAGATCTCACTTCCATAGCATGCCTGTCAAAACCTGAAACACTTCACATAGACGGCCCTCCTCACTTCAGAAAACACAAGGGTTTTCATTGCCTGCTTCTTCAGCCTCCAGAATCCCCTGTGCTTCTCTCTCGTCTGTGGGTCGAGTGAGTGTGTTCCTTAACCACAAAATGGGTAAAGAGCACACACCCTGCTCATTGGGAGGTCTCAGCCTAGGAGAAGCTCGTAAACAATCAATACAGCACAAGGAGGGACCAGACTTTGACCAAGGTAAGAGTAAGGAATTGCCAAAGAACTGACCCTGGGGCACACTCCTGAGCAAAGGCACACGGAGGAGATGGCACCCCGAAAAGGGAGCACACCGTGAGCACATGCATAGAAGCACAAGCCTTCAGGGGGTGCTTGGATTCTAGTAGTTTTCATTTTCCTTGAAAGTAAGAAATCAGAGATAGGAGGGAAGTGAAGGCAGGAGGTGGCCAAGATCAGGCCCCAAGTTCCCATTTATCAGACACCATGAAGAAGAAGTACAGAGAACCTTCAAAACTACCAACAGGACACAGAAGGGTCTTCTTTTGTCCAGTTTGGTTGACATCATCGCAGCACATTAAGACACTCTCACTGCCCCAGGGGCCATGCAGAACCCGGGCGCTCCAGAGCCATCTGGAAGAGTCACCATCAGCCAGCTGCATGGTGCCTGTTGCTCACCAGCCATTAACTCATTGTAATAAATACACACAAGATTGGTTTCTGACCTCATGGACAGTCAGGGAAATAATAACATGCAAAGCAGAGGCAATTTGGCAGGGAAAGCATATATATATATATATATATATATATATATATATTCATATTCTTTCCGTACTTGGAAATAAAAAGCATATGTTTAAAATGTTTGAGGGTAGAGGTAGCCTGCTCCTGATCAGGGTTCTCCATTCTCAACCTTTCCCTGGGACTAATGACCTAACCAGACGAGGAAGGCTTAAGCTACTTGAAAGAATTGTATTGATGGCGATCTGCTCCCTAAATCTTCCTCGTTTCAATCATTTTGTAGCATTTCTCATAACAGATCATTTTGCGAGAAGCTAATGCACCACGAGGAGAATGCCCATTACAGTGTGGGGTAGAGGAAGGAGACTTAGGTTCCAGCAAATCCAAACTTCCCTTATGTTCCTTTAAGTACAATGAGTCTGTGCAGGAGGGTGAACACACTAGAACACCAGCCGAGGCAGAGCATATCAGGGTTCTGAGGTTGCTCGTTTGGGCTTCATTAATTTTGTCTTCAAACAGTGAGTTAAAAAACAAAACAAACAAAACAAGGAGCTTGTGTGGGATTTATGCACACGGCAGTTGCAAATGTTACCCATTCAAGAGACTCACTGTGCTGTAAAATTCAGTAGTCACTTAGTCCCTGACCCCGCAAGGCTGCCCTTGTCATGACAACACTGCACTGGCCCCGACACTAAATTGGGCAACAACCCAAGTCTCCCATTTGGAAGGACCTTGCTAGGGACTGCCCACTGCTGACAAGTGTGTTCCCCCTTTCTGTCACCTCAGCCAGCAGGTGAAAGGCCAGTCCTGGGCACCGTCAACAGTCAGGCAGTCAAAGGTCAAGGGCCCACCATCTGTGTTGAGATGACAATAATAAAAAAAAAAAAAAGCTTTCTTGTCTCTACACTCGTCAAGGGTTACTTTAATATCATGAGCTCCCTAGGCTCCAGTAGCTGGCTTTTGGTTCAACTCTGTATTGTGGCATTTGTGAACCATCACCACAAGAAAGTTCTATGGGTCTTGTTAATAAAACAGAAAGAACTTCTGCCAATTGCTAAGAAATAAATCCCTCCTTTCCTGCTGCTTAGACCATAGCATTATGAGGGCTCCCGACCTCTCTTTGCAGTAATAAAGTGAACTCTGCGGGCTTTTTCTTTTGATGTATTCCAGTTTAGAAGTTCAGAGTTGATGCCTTTTCATCCCCCATTGTAAATATTTCTGTACCATTTCCAGTATCTTAAGTACACACGTTCTTAAAAAATAATTCACTCCTCTGATTTCAGTTGTATGACTTTATATTATGGGTCAAGTTTGAGGCTAAATAAACAGACCTCTAGTTACAGTTCTGCAAATGCTTCTGGCAGCAAATTAACTAAAACAAATGTTTTGGCTGTGTAGTGAGGCTGATTTTTAATGACCTTCCTGTTCTTGTCTGGAGACCCAAGGACAGGACTGCTGAAGGGTTATTTATTTCTAGCAAGGCATTTTCTGTCAAGTTACTGTCGGTTAATAATCTGCTGGTTACTTTAAAGTATCACCACCAGAGGGCGCTACTGGCTTGCTTCTAAAATTTGATATTTTATCACAGGGCCTAAAAGGCCCTTCTATGGAAGTGTTGTCTTCACAGTAGCATTGCCGAGGAAAGTTATCCACAAGGTCTGCAGCAGTCTAAACTTCAAGGAACAAGACTTCATTTTATTTTTGACATTATGTGTTGGCCATCCAAATTGAAAAAAAAAATCTCTGTAGCTTGCACAAACCAAGATGCTTATGTTAGTTACAGACCAAGTATGGAAGGCTAGTATATAGGTCATATTTAGGGTCTTGCTCAATATTTACTATACAGCAAGAATGAACTCAAAATTCTAACATCCCCTCTACCACATCAGTGAGACATGGAGTAAAAAGGCTGTTTGCTTTGCTGTATCAGCAATGTCTCTTTCTGGCAATGCAACCCGACCTACCCTATTTTCTGCACCACCCCACATTTCAAATAATTTCATTTCAGTGTGGTGTGCTTGCTTGTTTGTTTGTCTCTCGTGGCATTGAAAACTGTACCAGGGCGCCATGCATGCTAGGTAAGCACTCTGAAGCCGAGCTACATCTCTAGCCCCCACTGTGGTATTTTACTTCAGGAAACATTCAGATTTATCAGCTTTAACTTTTCTTCTTGGTGTCTGTGCTAGTTCCTTGCCTGGTTACTTTGATAAAAATGCCTGACAAGAAGCCACTTAAAGAAGGGTTTATTTTGGATTACAGCTGGAGAATATGGTTCATCGCGCAGAGGGGTCATGGGAGCATGGTCTGGAGGCAGCTGGCACAAGCAAACAAAGGCTTGTGAACAACGTTGCTAAGGTCCCTTTCTCTTTTTAATCCAGCCTAAGACCTCAAGCCACATAACAATATCACTGGCATATATAGTGGGTCTTCTCACCTCAACGAAGCAAGTCTAGAGCATCCCTCAGACGTGTGTAGAGGCTTATTTCCAGCAAGATTCTAATTCCAGCAAGTTAAAAGTCAGGATTAACCATCACATTGACTTTGAATAATTCTCTGAGGTTTACATACAAAATTTTTCACGTGATATTTTCTGGCATGCATCAAAGAGGTATACAGTTCCATTCCCACTCCCCTACATGGACAGTGCATGAGGAATATTGTTAACTTGTATGTTTTTATATGAATCGCTCAGAAAATCAGAGCCTAGCAAAGGTTTTCTGTAAAGGATTAGGTCCAAAATTTTAGGCTTTGTGAGCCAGCTAAGGACTCCTTCATGTCTATTCAACCAGGCCATTATAGGAAGAAAATTAGCTGTAGGCGTAAATGACTAGAAACATCTGTGCCCCAATAATATTCTATTTTTGAGAAACAGGTGGTAGGACTGCAGTTTGAAGCTCCTACATATGGTGATTTTATTTTAGGGTTTTTTTAAATTTTTATTTATATGTATAGGTGTATCTGTGTGTGTGTATCCCATGAAAGTGTCTATTCACTGTGGTTTTCAAGCTCTGCACACAAGCACAGAAACTTGACACAAAGGCTTAAAAAGTTCATGGGAGAATAGGAAAGAATTCTCTCAGCAGAACCTTCCATACCAGAGCCAAAGATGTATTTGGCTTCCAGGATGTCACTCGGTACCCCATGAAGACCTCAGGGACGTGAAGTCAGCGCAAAGGATCATATTCCCTGGCAGTTTCTGTAGACATAACACGTAAAGAAAACAAAAGCCACTGCTTACCTTCAGATTGATGGGTCGCGAGAGGAGTCTGTGTCTCCTTGGAGTAGGATACTACTTCCCTAGGCAGGAAATCCACTTGGGTAATCTTTGACACGCCCAGCTTGTGCAGTCTTCTCCTGCAAGTAGCCAAGGGCAAACATTTAGGAAGGCAATGTGTTTAGTTCAAAAGATCTGTCAGTTTTGCAAGCACAAAAGTAAGCAAACCCAGATTCCCACAGCCTCTCAGTAGTATAGTGTCAAGCTCATGACCCTGGGGTGGAAAGGTAGCCCTAACTGGATGGGTGGGTCACTCGAGCCTCTCACAATGGCCCTTCCATTTTCCTATCAGTAAACTGGAGTCTTGCTCCAACTCAGGTGAGACTTCTACTACTCTCTGACCATCTCTGATGACGTTTGGATAGTGTATTTATAGGGATCTTTTCTTTGCAATGTGAATCCTAGTTTCTTAGGGTGGGAAACTTTTCAAGTTTGAATAAAAGGGATTCCATAGTGAGGGAGTAACACACTGTCTATGAGAGCAGCAGCAAGAATCCTATCCCAAGGCAGAACTTAACAGGTCTCATTCATCCGGAAGTAGAAGGATCAGTAAGTGAATGAATGCGTTTGTAAGGCACACTAAGACAACAGAAATGAATAAAAAGAACAATGGTCACAGACTAGTAGAATATCAGTTTAGTAGCCCCAAACTGTGACCATGCAAGTAATCCTATTTGAATGCTTATGTAACAGTTCAAATGTTTCTACACCCACTGTATCATCCGCCTTCATGACATCTCTGTGAAGGCTGGGATGCCATCATCTCTACTTAAATAAGAAAAAATTTAGTTCCAGACCTCAGATGCATGCAATTGACAACTGGTGGAGCCCAGGTTAAAAAACTACTGACTCCATAAACGCATATGCTGTGCAATGTTTCTCCTAAGCCAAAATCCTACCTACGGTTCTTAATGGTTAATGTGAGTCACTCCAAAAATCTGTTCCCCCTGAGTTATCCAGAGAACAGCCACCCATAGAGGTAGCATTGCCCATGGGAAAGAACAGAGCAGCCTTGAACTCACTATCTGTGTGTGTTTATCTTGCAAAGCCACTCAGCTCTCCATGATTCAGCTTCCTCATCTGGGAACAGAGATAATGGTACCTCTATTGTGGTTTTTATTGGTAATGCATAGACAGCATGTATATGTTAAGCATAAACCACGTGTATGTTATGTATATGCATATATACAACTTTCAGACATATACAACTTGGAATGTTTTCTTGAACTTTAGTTTTAGAAGACAGAGTTGGTAGTGGTATCGGAAATATTCTAGTATATGTCTTCAAATTTTCCAGATGGACACATAGGTGAGAGAAAAAAAAGATGAGGAAGGGATACTTAATCTTCATTTGGTCAAAGTTCCAACTCTTCTCTAGTTAAGAACAATAGGAACACACCCCATGTGTGTTACTGTGCTTTGCCATTACAGGTAAATATCGTGGCTTCAGTTCTTTTTATTTAAATTATTATTAGTAATGAAAACATGATAGAGAATGTGCATTAAGACCAGAAATGTTCATGGACATTTCCCAACATCCCAAGAGAAACAAAAATTCTTTAAGTTTATAAAACAGTTAATGCGGAATCTAAGTGTACACCCACCCAGTACATGCAAACAGATCGGCAGATACTGCTGTAGAGAGCAAGCCTAGTTGAATATATCTCCAGCCTAATTCAGTAAGCCCAGCCACACTGTATGCAGACCTGGTCCACATGGGCCCAAAACTTGGAGGCCTGAAAAACAAGAATGCACAAAAGGACCTGGCTGGTTCTCCACCCCAGTTCTATATACCCTCCTTAAAGTAAATTTAAGAAACACACACATACACACACACACACAATATTGACTGGCAACAAAAAATTACCAGGCCACATCAAAGGCTTAGAGTCTGACAGGAAGTAACTTAAGGTATGATTTTAAAACCTTCTTGGGTTAGAGATGAACATTTTCCTTCCTCACACACTTTTCCTTGCTTCAAATGAAGAGGAAAATGTGAGTGGACATATCAGGTTTGCTGACAGCAAAGCTCAAGCTTTGTTTACTTTTAAGTTAAGTTTTTTTATTCACTCAACTTATCTTTGTGAGGCCCAGTAGGACAGTTCTTACCACAAGGTCCAGGAGTGCACCACCACCACTTCAAGCCAGGGACACCCTGACATTGAGATCACACAGGCCCCTAACCTTCCACCAGCATGTGCGAGGCCCAGGGACTGTGAAGTGACCACTACACCTACAGGCAGCATTCTGGGCATCTTGCTAACAGGACGTGTACTTTTAGGCCTATCTTGTTGGACAATGCGAAACAGGCCATAGGCATGTGAAAGCTAGAACATAATTTGATAATCCATTGTGATCTATTCAAACCACTCAGGCAACGGAACTTGAGAAACCCCCATGGAAAAATGGGTTCATTTCTCCCCCTTTGTCATTCACCGACCTGAATAAACAGGAGGTGAAAGATCTAGGTAAGTGGCAAAGCTTTTCAAGCCCCAGGGTTTTTTTTTCTGGTAAACTCAGGACCCATCACTGGGTTGTGCGGTTACATGAGGCTAATCTTGTAAAGCCTGCAGTTGATTTCTGGCATATCGTGAAGCTCTTGGCTCAGGCAGCTTGGTTTTTAGTATAGTATTTTGACTGATTATGAAAGTGCTTAACTTATAAAACTTCAGAAGAGGCAGACTCATGAATATTCTAAATTTAAGATTTTTTTAAAAGTTTTTAGAGTTGATTATACCTGGCAATAAAATTTAAGAACTGTACTCCTATTTTTTATTCATATTTATTTATTCATTTATTCATTTACTTTGGTAGGGGTACCATGGTATGGGGTTTGGCTGCTCCATTTGCTTTTGCATTAATTAAAAATATCACTGTGAAATGTCCAAGTTTTCAAAACTTAGCTGGAATAAATGAGTTTATCTAACTAAAACAAAATATTTTCTTGTTTCAATAATTATTGAAAAGTTTCAACCAGCCTTTCAATGATGTTATATTTGGGAGATGAGGGTCCTGGCTCAACCCAAGCCATCATACACAAACGAAAGCTGAGCTGTCCCAGTGTTGATCTCCCAGGGCACTGATCCACTGATAGTCTGGCAAGGGTGGTTCTTGATCCAGAGAGTAGACCTGTCCCAAAGGACTGAAAACTGTAAAGTGACTCTTATAGTACTCCTTATGCTATTTATCCTGGGGTAGATTATGCACATCCCAGATTTAAGTCTCTGAATTGATTAAGCTACATTTATAATAAATGTACATTTATATCAAACTTATTCTTTGGGACCATTTTGCAGTTCTTGTAATCATGTATTTATGCTAAACATCTTTTTACATGTCTTATTTTATCTTGAGTAAAATTTCAAAACATTATTCCAGTTTTACAGGTGGAGAATTGGGGGTCAGTGGCGCCAATAAGTCTGCTCCAGGCTTGTAAGCGGCAGGCCTCAGCTCTGCTGGACAGTAAGCCAAAGGGCTGTGTACTTAAAAAGTGCGCCACATCGACCTTGTCTAAAACCTGATGACCTCACATCCATTGAAGCAGTTCTCATAACCCAGTCTTGTCTCAGTCCAAGCATATGTGTACGTTTTTTAAGTATGAGATAGAGTTCCTGAGAAGGAGCCTGCCCTAGGTTTCCAGGATGCTCCAGGAAGACCCTGTTTCTGATTTAAATACCACGTAATAGGTCCAGGCATTAGCGAGTCCAGAAAGACTGGCCAGAAGTTGGTGCCCTTTCATAGCCAAGCCCTTCTTTCTTTTAGCTGCATCTGCAATGGAGTCTCTTCACTGCCGGTCTCGATCAGATGACAAAATTATTTTATAAGTTTGCTCACCAGATAAAGCATATAGTACTCTCCTTTAAAATGCAAACATTAAGTATCTGTTTAGATACTTACAATAGGAAGTATCTAAATAATGCCTTACAGATCCATGGTTCTTTAAGTCAACGGAGCAGAGAAACTATTTTTTAAAAAATTAAGGGAAAGCCCACTGTCACATTAGTACTACTATAATTGCTATCCCTTTTGATTTAGCTGTTGACTCCATACTGGAGTGGAGTCAGTTCTGCTTCTAGAACCCCCTTGCTGCTCCTCCACCACAGTGATATAGTCCAGGCACACAGGCACTTCTACTCTAGCACCTGGTGCATGCCCTGCAATCACGTTTGTCTGCTCTGACTTGCTGGGAAACTTACTTATTTGTATCTCCTCCATCCATCTCTACACTATGGGGTATACTTCAGAGCCAGACATAGAACAGTCATGAATCAAATGATTGAGGACAGAAGGGAGAGATGTGATAAGAAGGAAATGCAGAGCAAAATGCTATGAAAATAGAAGCTGGAATTTAAATGGATTATGTGCTGGACATTTGTCATTATCCTTAAATCATCCTGTACATTCTCACCTTGGCAATTCATTTTTTAAAATAAGAGGTTTTAATAAAAATTGTAAACTACTAAACTAAATTTACATGGGGTTTTAGAAAACTGTAATAAAGAAAATAAATCAAAATCACCTAAAAAGCACAATAAAGCCTCATCTATATGGATAAAATATGGCTATGTTTAATAAGGGAACTTATTAAGACTTATGTTTAAGAGGGAACTCCAATGGGTGAAATCTTGGGGCTGGTATTTCAGATCAGTAGCACAGGCAGCATTTTGAGAGAAGAATGCAAAGCCACCATTCCTACCTTAATCCATAGCATTAAACCTGTGGAGTGAGGAGGCCTCATGTGATTTGGAAACCTGTCCAAGGTCTCAGCTCCTCAGCCCCAGGAACTCGAAAAGCCACTAAAGTTTGTTTCACTGGCCTAGTAATATCAGCAAGTGGAGAGAGGTAGACTTCAGAGTCTGAACAGAATCCTTTTGACTTTCCCAATCAGCAGCCAAGTTCCAGAGCATGCGGCTTAGTGCCATTGAAAAGTGGGGAAAGTTCTGAATCAGCCTTATGAAGCTCTAGGAGGCAAGGCAGGTGCAAGATGAACGAGAGTATGAGAAGAGGATTAATGGGTGAATTCAATTGCAGTGTACAAACTATGAACAAATGGCTGGGATATATTCCAATTAAAAACCAAAAACATTGATAAGTCACCCTGGACACACTGGGTAATGGAGCCAAGGGTTTCTTCTAAGCTAACTTCATATTGTCCTGGTGGGACACAGGGACCAGGTCTCCACAGGAATGAGACTGGGGCTGGACTCCTATCCCTTTAAGTCCTTCCTGAAATGTCCCTCTCTCCTGGCCTTCTAATGCTGTGAGAAATGTGGCTCAGCAAAGCAACACTGCATTCATCTTGGATTTGATCTTCTAAAAGGAATGTTGGAAATGAGGAGTGATCCTGCCTCAAGCTTGAGAAAGTTGTTCGGTACCTCTCAGAGTAAAAAGACAACCAAGTGTCCATGAGCATCATTCAATTTGTCCAGGTACTGATCTGTCATTAGCTAGATTTCAAGAAGAAAATCACCCCCTCTTAAACCAGTGTCCCTGTTCAGATATGTTTTCAGTGTTTACTGAAGTAGCATGAATTAGTATTTGTTTCTTCACGATGAATATACCATTACATGGAAATACATTGATTTAAATCCAATCACCAGTAGATAGTATTTGATGTTAACAATAATGCTGCTTAATTCCGAAGTGCATTCTAAATATTTCTCCTTATACTTATAGATAAGTGTAGTTTTCATCATTCATCAAATAAACTTCTTTTTGCAACAGAAGGTGATCACTATTAAAAAAAAAAAAAAAACCATGGCCAACCACAAAGCAGAGAGGAGTGATTGTAGGATGCTAAGACCTAGCTGTGACATCTACAAGGCAACTCTCGCACCTAAGGTTTACTGAACACTTCAGAAGAGAGAACAAAAAGATTATACAAAGCCAAAGGACCAGGAAATCTGTTGTGAGAATGTGCCTTCTATGAATGACAGGGAAGCTACCCCCTAGACAATATGGCTACTTGAACAAGACCTGAAGAATGACAATACTAATAGACATGCAAATGGAGAAGGGGGAAATCCCACAGGGCCTCACTTATAGATAATGAACTACAGATAACAAAGGAATGCTCAGATTGGGAGAGATAGTGTTCCATCCCTAGCTGGTTATCCAGTACCAAGTAGGGTGTGTGTGTGTGTGTGTGTGTGTGTGTGTGTGTGTGTGTATGTATGTATGTGCGCACGTGCATAAAACAATAACTATTAAAGAAAAAGAAGCTATGATTTCAAGAAAAAAGAGAAAGAACATCATAAGGATTAGAGGGAGGAAAAGGAAAGGGAAATGATGTAATTTTTAAGTAAAAGAAGAAAACATGTATACACACAGATGAGAATAATGCATCTACAAACATTTGCATATAAGTTCTTGTGTGGGTATATGGCTTCAGTTTCTGTAGGAAGGTATCTAAGGGATGGGTCATGTGGAGATTCTGCTTAGCGTTTGAGTAACCACCAAACTGTTTTTTTTTGTTGTTGTTTTTGTTTGTTTTTTTTTTGGGTTGTTTGTTTTGTTGTTTTGTTTTTCAAGACAGGGTTTCTCTGTCTATCTTGGCTGTCCTGGACTCACTTTGTAGACCAGGCTGGCCTTGAACTCACCTGCCTCTGCCTCCTGAGTGCTGGGATTAAAGGCCTGAGCCACCTCACTCGGCTATTACAGACAGCTGTAAACTGCCATATGGTGCTGGGATTTGAACCTGGGTCCTTTGCAAGAACATTCAGTTCTCTTAACCGCTGAGCCATCTCTCTAGCTCACTAAACTGTTTTTAAATTGTCCTTATATATAGTACATTCTCATTAGCAATGTGTGGCAGTTCCATCCATTCTATACAGTTCTACTCCTCAACTATTATCATCTTCTTTTTAAAATCATACTGCCCTAGAGAGTGTAAAGGGTTACCTAACAGTGGCTGATGAAGTCCACCATCTTTTACAGGTGCTTGTATATCATTTTAATATCTTTGAAAAAAAAAGAGGTTTTTTTTTCTGTTGAATTTTTAAAACTTATGCATGCAGAACAGTAGATCCTAATAATATATATGACTTGTAAATATTTTCTCTTGTTCTGTGAGTTGTTTTTCACTCTTTTAATGGTGCCCTTTGAAGTGCAACATTTCCGTTTTAAATAAACTAAAGATATATTCTATATTTTTTCACTTGCCTTTGGTTGTATATCTGAAGTATCATGGCTCATTCCAAAGCCCTGATGATTTATACCCTTCTTCTCCTGCATGTTATAGTTTGAGCTCTCACATCTAGGCATTTGATCTATTTGTTTAACTTTTTGTATACGGTATGAGTTAGGGGCCCAGACTCACTCTTTGCTTGTAGATATCAGGTTGTCCCTGGTTAAGCTCTTGTTGGCATTTTTTCAGTATCAAAATTGATGACTAGAGCACAGAAAGGTAGAAGCTGTACTAATTTCTAAGACATC
Source organism: Lophiomys imhausi (assembly GCA_907164525.1). Taxonomy (NCBI): domain Eukaryota; kingdom Metazoa; phylum Chordata; class Mammalia; order Rodentia; family Muridae; genus Lophiomys; species Lophiomys imhausi. Next base: position 710,097 of record CAJQZJ010032488.1, read on the forward strand.
ATTGATATTGTCTGGTAAGTTACAATGTATAGCCAGCCTGATAGCCATAGAATCCTTTCCTAAATTCTGACATTAGAAGTCAGAAATGTTAGTTTTGAAAAGTCAGAATTAAAGTAAACTTGAGTCATCTCAGAAACTTTCCAATTTTTATAAATAGTGAATCATAAAGTCAGAAAAATTCGATCCCTCAAAAATTATATCAAATGAGAGTTTCAGAGCATTTGACAACCTGTGGCACACCAATCAGACTGCTCAGTGGAAAGATGTATGGATGTGGAGAGCAGTCAGAGGCCAGTGTATAGGTTTCATAGTCCCAAGAAAGTCATTGCAATGACAGGGCATTTCTGGAGCAAGAGGAGGCCTGAAAGACAAAGAGATAAAACCAGGAACAAATGTTCTCATGGAAAAGGAGTCATTTGGCGAGATATCAAAGTAGGCCAAGGTCAGGGCATTAGAAAGGATGTCTGCATTGGGTCTGTGTTCAACTGTAACTCAATGTTTTTTCTTGCTTAATCATGTATATGTGTCAATCCCAAGGTTGACATTTGAAGATGCTGCCAGAGAGTTTCCTACTTATCTTTCTAAAAGCTTTTCAAGTGTGTGTTTTTTTTAATAGATAAACCCTTGGAGCAAGGTTGATAACAGTAACATTTTTTTCATTGTTCCACATTTTTATGTGGGTGGAGTAGTATCCTGGAGGAGTGGTAAGGAACTACTTTTAACAGCATCATTTATTGCCACCATAAACTGTGTTTGAGCAAGGCACCATGCCAGATCCTTACAACACATACAAAATGGGGAGCCAGAACATATGCATCAGACACCAAAAAAGAACTTGAGGCTGCAAACAGTAAACTCTAACATGAATGAGTAACCTAACTAGGAGAAGAGAGCACGGTGGTGAGATTACTATATATTTGGATGAATGGGGTTCACTTCATTGAGAATGGAATAATTTAGATACCTGGTTTAGATTCCAGAGGTAAGCTCAAGGAAGTAGGAAGGGCCCATGTTGTGAGGCAGCTTATTCTGCATTTGCAAAGATCTGAGAACTGAATTTACCTTCTATACCAGGATGTCTAATTTTGTAGAACAGAAGTTTTGAATTGGTAGAGAAATGGCCTTAAGACGAATCTAGAGAGGCATATTGAAGATAGATTACTATAGACTAAAGAACTTGGAATTTGGATAGGCACTGAACAGTTATTAGAAGTTACTAAGACATTCACCGCTGCAAAACAATATTTAAATCTTATTTGCTTATGATTTAACAAACACAGGAAAAGTAAAGTCAGGAGCCAGATGTTAGATGTGGGAAGTGACTTTATCTTAGAAGTTGAGTGTGGACAGAGAAGAATAAAGAAAAGACCTACAAGCAGAGGGAGGAAAAAAAAGAGAGAGGTTCAAGAACTGATCAGAAAATGTACTAGAGCAACAAGGCACAGGCAGCAGCCAGAAGAACAACGGCTGTGTTTGTGGTCAGTGTCTCCAACACACAGGTTAGAGACTTGTTCCAGAGTGACAAGAATGGAACTCTGGAAAACACCAGAGGGCTACTTTAATAACTAACTTCACATGGAGAGTGAAGGAAAGGAAATGGCCAGTGACATTTCAAAGCTTCATGTTCTGGAGAAAGAGAAATGATTGTTATAACTAGAAGACACAGAAGAGTTCATGGAGAAGAGTTTTCTATGCGCAAGAATGGAGCTAAGAGAAGACAAAGTTGAAAATGTGGCCCTTGGGAGTTTCCATCAGAAGGTCACCTGAAGGGGCTGATAGGTTAATATAAGTTAGATTTAGTGAATACCTAA
>CAJQZJ010032488.1:711917-738241 GCA_907164525.1 Lophiomys imhausi
TAAAGACTGAGGCAGAGCGGCAGAGTTGCTGATACGAAGGAAGTAAGTTGGCCTACAGACGGCTGAGGTCTCCCAGAGAGAAGAAAGCCTCAAGCCTTATTTAAAGTGAGACTTCGATAGCCAGTTTACCCTGACGAACCTGCATCTGAGCTATTCCAGAAAAAGGACTGCTAAGTGCGTTAAAGAGTCTACCCCCGAGACTGGTTTCCTGACGACTGAGGACCTGCCCCAGAGACTGTATCATTCTAAAAGGGTATGAAAGTAGTTGTTATGATTATCAATAGGTTTAGCGGATAGGTTAAAGGGGTTGTAGGAATTTATAGGATTAATAGTTAAGAAATTGCTGGTGTTTGTTATAAGTGAATTTAGTAATAAATAAGTGATAAATAAATAATTTAAAAGTTCGGTTACAGTCACCTGAGAAGATAGTGCAGCCATTGAAAAAGAGTGTGAGGCACTCATGGAACATAAAAGGTTTAAAAGAATGACAATGATAGTAGTGCCATGTATGGGTTCTGTTTTGTGGGGTGGGCCTTAAGTCCAACCAGAAAGTGCTTGGTTACTCCTATAATACTCATGTCACTCTTGCACAGGTAGACATATCTGGCCCGACCAGTCATCACTGTAGCTCAAGGGTTCACAGCAGGGTATTACTCCTCTACTCCAGTAGTATAAATTGGACTTAGTGGATTAAAAACAACACTAACAAAAAAGATACAAAGTTGAATGGGTAGAGAGGTAGAGAGGATCTGGGAGGAGTTGGGGGATGAATGTGATCAAAATATCTTGTATGAAGGTCTCACAAATTAAGATATTATTTTCAAATGACAAACAACTTGATTTGTTTCCTAAATACTGGTATCAGTGGGTAACAATCTGTAATAGCTTATGGACAGATTTCCAAAGCTCTTCTTGGAAAGAGGAACAGTGAGAATGGGGCACAATATCAAGAAAGTGAATGGCTCTGTGTTTGTCTTGTCACACACATAAGCATCATCTGGGCTCAGAGTGGTGGGTGTTTCACTTCGAGAGAAGCATCATGAGAGACGGCCTTTACACATCAATACAAGAATGAATTTTCATCCTTCATATTTGCATTAAAATCATTTTAGGAAGCATTTATTGCATTTCCACGGTATCTGCTTCTAGCTGTGCAGAGATATTAGTTTGGATGCTGATCCGTTTTTCCTGAAAAGAAGCAAATGTCAACACTGGTTTAATCAATGGCTGCAGCCCAAAGGTTCACGTTGGATTTTACTACACAGAAAAACTCTGCAAGACTTTTGAGATGGATAAGAGTTAAAGGCATCATAGCCATCTTGGTGGAGGCTCCATCCTCAAGTGTGGGAAGTGGGAAATGCAAAACAATAAGGACAGATGGAACAGAACTGTGTTCTTTCAGGTGTTGCTACAGATATGACGTAAAGTACTTTTAGGATTGACCTTTTATCTCCCTGATGACTGAATAAGCTCCATACAGTTTGTAACATGAAGCTGTTAATTGGAGCCTTCCAAGTAAGCCACTGAATTTCTCAGTAAGAGTTCACATTCTACTTCAAATGGATTTCTTTTTCCTAAACCTGAAGGCAACAGAAACACTGCCTTTTTGAAGATGGAGCTGCCACTGAAGAACAGAAAATTGGAATGGCTTGCTCAAGATTCTCAAGGCATAAAATAAAGACTGGCAAACATCAACCTCTTGAGATGTGTTTGGGGACAAATGATCATTATAAGAGGCAAGGAAAGTACTTCCTCTCTCTCTTGTGACAAAGTTTTGATCAGAGCCATTAAAAACAAATTGTGAACCCTTTGATGAGTCAATATTTATCTATATATTCGACTCTGGAGTGCATTTTACTAGTATGTTTTGATATGCATGCATGTGTGTCTTTAGATGCTATCTGTATTTCTTTTTTTTTTTAAGAAAGTATAATTATACTTAAATGTTATTGAAGTCACAGATGTTGCCAGCTTGCCTGGGAGCTCAACCTACATGATACTCAAAGAAATAATAGGTGGTGGTTTGAATAGGAATGACACCCATAGACTCATGTGTTTGAATACATGGTCCATAGGAGGAGGTGTTGCCTTGTTGGAGTAGGTGTGGATTTGTTGGAAGAATGTATAACTAAGGGTTGGCTTTGAAGTCTCAGAAGCTCAAGCCAATTCGTGCTCTCTGCTGATCCAGAAGTAGAACTCTCAGCTCCTTCTCCAGCACCATGTCTGCCTGCATGCTGCCATACTTCCCACCATGATGATAATGGAGTAAACCTCACACTGCAAGCTAGGCCCAATTAAATATTCTCCTCTATAAGAGTTGTTGTGGTCATGATGTCTCTTCACAGCAGTAGAAACCCTAACTAAGACATATAGTTACATGGGAAACATTGAGAATTATTTCAAAGCAGAGAGACCTAAGCAAAATTCAGAAGGTTAGTTGACAGAGCTGGGGATGTAGCTCTGTGGCTGAGCACTTGTCTAACACATATGCAGCCTGCCATGTGTGTGAGGGTCTGAGACTGATACCACACCACAAAAAGAAAAAGCTGATGATACATAGTAAATAGATCAGATGAGCGTTTCTCTTTGTTCTTCTTTAAATCAAAGACTGGAAGAAATTCATAGTTACTCCTTAAGCAGGAGCAACCAAATTCTTGCTGGGACACTTTCTCCAATTTTGCCTTGTCTTCCAAATAGTCCAGCAACCCTATCCGCAGTCTGATGTACTATCGAACACAGAAAATACAAGCCTGAGGCTTTAGAGGAGGCAGAGGCCATACAAGTCCTGTTTCTGAGTTTAACAAACTGGAGACAATTTTTGCTTATGATTTAGGATCTTTTCCTCCCTACCCAGCCTCACTCCCTTTCTCCCTTTAGGAAGTGCGCCTCCCTGAAGACAGAACATCTATCAGGGATGCTGGCTCCTAAACTCTTTTTTATTTTATTTTTATTTATTTTTTTCCCATTTCTAAATTTATTTATTTATTGCTTCAGGTTACATCTCCATCATAGTTCTTTTTTTAAAGGCAATATTTGCAGCGTAAGCTCTCCCTAAACTGACCAATCAACGTGTAAGCTCTCCCTAAACTGACCAATCAACGTGTAAGCTCTCCCTAAAGTGACCAATCAACGTGTAAGCTCTCCCTAAACTGACCAATCAACCGCAGCCTCACTGAGTCACTTATTTGCTTCCTTGTCTGTATCTTTTTTGTTGATTTTTTTTCGCAGTAGAGAACTTTACTTGTTCCTTATGTCTTGTCATTTTATTTCCCAGAATTTTAAATTTGCTTACTCTATTAGTAGTAGTATGAAAAAGAAGAGTGTTTTAAGTACATCAGCCTGGCTAAAACAAACAGGCTAAACTTTATCACTTTCTTTGTAATTTTCTTGGAGGGTTTTTTTTTCTTTCAATATCATCTTCTAGATTTCTCCCTGTTTCTAATTGATTAGTGCATTACACAGTTAACGTGCAAACCCAGAATCAGGGGCAAACCACTTCTGCTTTGGCTCAAGATGGAGTCATGGGGATCAGATATACCAGTTTAGGTGAAATAATAAGTAGCTGTTTGAATAAAAGAAAACATTATAAGATGACAAAAAATAACGGTGATATAGTTTTTGTCCCTCAACAGAGGGAAAGCAAGAGGAACCTCACAATTGTTCCAGTCTGTAGTCCCCAGAGTGTTTTCAGGCTGTGATACAGAAGAAAACCCAGGTGGCATGCAATATATATGTGCTAGGCAGAAGTGGAAGACTCCAGGGGTATCAGGCAATTATAATTCATAGGCATCTACAATCTTTATCAGAAAACTACCAAGACCAAGGGAACTATTACCTGATGGGACGGTTGGTGGCAGTTCTGGGTATGCTCTGGGGATACAAATATTTTCTCTGCCCCTTATCAGATTGTTAAGGCTCAATGCAAGCCCAGATTCCTACAGGAGGACTCTGTAGAACGCCACACAAATCTTGTCTTGGTAACAGGAACTCCCCAGCCCTGGTTGAGAGCTGCAATAACTAGTCTGAAAAGACTCATAGAAACATCTGAGTGTAGTGACCCACACTGTGATCTAGCAAAGCTGAGGCCAAGGTGGGAGGATCAGAAGTTGTAGGTCAAATACTATAGAGGCACGGAAGCCAATACATAAATGGTGAAGCGGGCTTCGTTGGGGCAGTTTGAAGGAGAGATTACACTGCACATGTCCTTTGTTGTCTTTTGGATAGAGCTTAGGGACCAATGTCACCACTAGATAGTCAGTCTTCAGGGAGATGAACTTATGCAAGAGGAGTGAGACTGGGTGAGGAGGAAATGGTCCTGAATCAAAAAAGCTCCCAATTAAGTAAGTACTTCAAAATAAGCACTTCTCAAAAGTACAGCCTAAAAGGATGAAGCTGTTTTTAAGCAAAGTACATAGATGTTTTGAAAAGTGTTTATTGAACACAAATTTCATAATATAACACAGCAAAGCTATAAGAAAATAAATTGGTTTAAATGAAAAAAAGTACTTAGTTCATATGCACGCACGTGTGTGTGTGTGTACACATGTATGCATGTGTGTTCACATGTGCCTGAGTGCATATCTCTGCACCACCTACATTCATAAGCTCATGGAAGTCAGAAGAGAGCATCAGATCTCCTGAAACTGGAGTTACAGATGGTTGTGAGTCATCATGTGGATACTAGAAATTGAACTTGGGTCCTCTGTAAGAACAGCAAGAGCTCTTAACCATCGAGCCTGCTCCCCAGTCACCTAAATATGTATATTTTAAATTTTGATAATTTTAGAAACCCAAATATATCCAATTCTCACAAAAGTAATACTCAGAATTCTGATAGCAATAAAACAAAAGCAAGCAAACAAACAAACAAAAAAACCCTGAAACCAAAGACAAACCCGACCTGAAGGAAAACCTCAGACAATGGCAAAATAAGAGGTTCAGGATTCTCCCTGTCCCTACATGGGTACTTGTTAAGCACATTAGCCAACACCCTCTGAAAAAATACCAGAAATATGTGACAGTCTATACCCTGGAGAACTTAAAATAAGCCCACTTCAAAATCAGTGCGAAACACTGAGATACAGTCTCACCATAAACCCATCCCTGACGTCAGAGAGCAAACAGTATCTCTGTTTCTCCCTGAGGACTAAAGGATTTGGGCCACACTTATAAGGCTCCGACCCAATGACCTGTCTCTAGGAGCTAGTTCAGTTGGTCTAGCGTGCACAGCTACTTTGGATCACAGAGAGAGAGAGAGGAAAAAAAAAGCTGTTTTAAAACAAGTACTCATACCTCTTCCTATTTTCCTTGGCTCAGCACTGAGCAACAGACAATAAAGATTAACTTCCTACTTTTACCTGGGAAGGTATAGGTTAGATATTAAATATCTGACTTTCTTAGCTGCTGCCCAAGAGTCTGGGTTCTAACTTGCTTGCATCCAAGGACTGACCAGGCAGGCCAGTACTCCGAAGTATGGACACATCCCAGGCTCTCCACCGCAAACTTTAGTGATAAAAATAAGGTTCTATCTTCTCTTCAGAAGGAACTGAAATGCATTGTTCTTCCAGCTGTTGGGAAATCTATCTCTAACTTATCTATTCTGGGAGCTGGAGGGCTAGATATTTATGTACTAGTAGTGAAGTCTACAGAGAACAAAATAGGGGTTCTAGGCAGCTCTGGGAGCCCTTGCATGCACTCTAGCCTTCTTGCTTTAGCAGTAAAGCCTACCTCTTAGTTCCTTCATAGAAAGAACCATACTGAATACCTGTGGTCATGCCTTTTCCAGCTCCTGTTGAAGGGTTTGATTTCTTATTCACTGGTTTCTTGGGTGTGATAAACAAGAAATCTTAGTCCCAAGAGTTTAAATGAGTGTGTGGATAGTTCCTGCATACATCAACTCCACAGATGCAGTCAGTCAGCAATAAAGGCAGCTCTCTAGGCTCAGAAGGACAGAACCCCATCTAGAACCCCAGCTTTGTTTGCTATCATATAGATAGGCCTCTTACTTGCCTGTATCTGAAAGCTGTTGGGGACTGATGTTTGCTCAACTTTTGTAGATTGCAAAAGGTAACTAAATTATTTAAAAGTATCATTTAGACATCAAAAAGGCATTTACCACAGATTCTTTCCTTGACTTTGAGTAGAGCTAGTGGGTAATAAACGCCAGGGCCTACATTTTCCATTCAAGCAGAAGAGATCACAGTATACATCAAGATGCTCAACTTTTCCAGCTGCTGTAGGAGGAGGGACAGGTTCCTACCTCTCTTGGTAGGGACTTAGTGTTTTCTAGCCTCTGGGGAGCCACAAAGGAAAACAGATGTCATTTTGCCTGAGCACAGAGGTTTAGGGAATACCCACAATCCCTAGGTGAGGTGATAGTGAGATCATGTCCTCTCAGGGCAGGTCTGTGAAGACCCAGAGGAGTGATGCTTTGTCTGTGTTGAAATCAGCGGGCTAAGGGAAACGAAGAGATAAGAACAACCTGAATCCTCAGAAAGCAACACCACCAACATGGAGATATAAGTCTCACCCAGTGGAGGGTTCAAAATGTCAGTCATGAAGACACAAAGGTGGGAGACCGATGCTTTCAAGGTAAGCAATACAAATCTTATATGCTAAGAATCTCAATGAAGAGACAGAAATTTTAAAAAGGGTCCAACTATATTCCATAGAACCGAAAGACAGTTTGAACCAAAACAAAAAACAACAACAACAAAAAAACAAAAACCCAAAAACCAGTGGGCCCAATCAAGCAGAAATTGCTAGTGAATTTGAAGACAGTTCATTGGAAAAATATCTATAGAGGAGAAGGAAGGGAGGGTGGGAAGGAGGAGCAGCAGCAGCAGGAGGAGGAAGAAGAGGGGGAGGAGAAGGAGGAGTGTTATGCCAGCTAGAAATGCAGGTCTACACAAAGGAATGAAGAACATTAGAAAAAAAATGTTACCTGCATGGATGAACCCTGCCTTTGTCACTTTCAAAGATCAGTGACTGAATAAAAGGCCAAGAGTATTATGTTCTTTGTAACACATACAAAAGGGAAACTTTTAGCAGCAACAACACAAAGATCAAGAGGAGAGTCAGGCATGGAAGTAGTCGCTATTGCCACTTTAATAAATCCCCACAAACAAATGCAAATTGAATACAAAATAAGTAGAAGAAATAAAGTAATCAAATCCAAGCAGAGGTAGAAGACACTTTTGGGGGTGACAACTGTTTGCTTTCCTGACAGCAATGACATTTTGATGGGCGTGTATGCATGCTAAACATCAATTTCAATATCTCGTGTATAGTGTTTTCTGTCAGTTATATTTCAGTACAGCTCTTAAGGGGAGATACAGAGAAAATTACAGACGAGGGTCAATCTCATGCCAACTTTAAGATAAGGAAATACAACGCTCAAGAAAAATCTTGTTGCCCGTGGACGATTTCATAAACTTTGTGAGTACTCTGAATATAAGAGCTGCCAAAAAGAGAAGCTGTCATGGTGCAATATTTGAAATTATAATCTGGCTAAAAAAAAAAAATCTTTCTCAAAAATCCCCTGATAAGTCCTTTCAAACTTTCTAAGACAAGCCTCCCTCAGTGCACTGGGGCCTCACATCTCTTTGTATCTCTCTGACTCCCTGAGTCCTCCAAGTGAGATGGGGCAGAGGAGGAGAGAGCACTGCATGTCTCCTCCTCGGGATGCTTTAATTTACATGCTAAATTTCCACCTGGAAAACAAATAGAGAAATGAAAATCCCTGACTACTGCACATCAGCACACACAATTAGAAATGCTGCAACACACCTACAATATGTCAAATATGTCAACTTGAAGGTACGCAGTAGGTTTTGTCAGCTCCTTTCTTATTTATTTATCTTTTAAAAACACTACACTGCACTGAATCAGCGCAAGATGTAAATTACTCTATACCTACTGGTTCTCCATTTCATATAGTCACATTTCTTGAATATTTAAAAAATATAATATGAAGTAGATAATGGAAAGTCTAACAAAATAGTCCAAAACTGAGTAATCCTAATTTTTAAAAAAATTGCCCGAAACTTAGTAATTAAAATTTTTTAAAAGAAATTTTCAGTTATCTTCTGGATTTATTTATAACCAATGTGCTAGTTAGTTGAGGTGTTACAGTCCTTAGTTTGGCATAACTGTGAGTCAATTACAAACTTCTGCATAGACCAAGGGACTCACACACACATGTAATTTAACCTGAACTGCACAGTAGGTGCTGAAATGGAGAAAAACCCTGAGACACAGGCCCAGGAAGCTGAAGAATTCAGGATAAATAATAAATAAAGAAATACCCATCTGGAGATTTATTGGTTTATTTTTAGAAAAAAAATGCTGTTATAAAACGTTGAGGGATCTATTTTGGAGGTATCCAGTCTTATGTTGGTAAATGCAATCATGTCAGCTTGAAGGGAGGGGAAATCATGCCAGCCATGAGAGTCTTTCTCAATTTCTGTATAGATATTCCTGCTATGGCTGACGTGAAGTTGATTTAACTGTATTTGAAGCTGGAAAAAGTACACAGTCAGTTCTGAGCTTGAGAGTGAGTTGTGAGAGTGTCCCATGGAAAATACCTCATGTGTGCCTACAGCTAACTTCAACCTTCTAAGGGAAAACAAAAACTAAAGCCCCTGTGTTTTATCCTTTATGATGACTTTTCAACTCTGAAACTATACCCTTCAACCTCTGAAAGACATGTACCTGAAAATTATCTTTTAGGAGACATTACCCAACTCAAAGTATTTGAACTTTTGGGCAAATTGACTTCTTCTGTTACAGAAATGTAGTTGAATAACTATATTTAGTTTAAGTTAATTTAACTAAAATTAAGGGTTTATTATGAATTCTCTAACAAGTGAATAAGAAATAACACAAACAAGACACAACATTTTAAAACTGATCCCAGACAAGATTAGTTGTTAGTAAGAAGGGAGAGTGGTTAGGAGAAAGTCATCTGGCTCTCTAGTCCCAGACTTCATGCGTTGCACTTTTAAATAAAGTATAGGCTTAGTTTTGTAATTTTCTTTGGGATCAGTCACTTTTCACTATTAGGAATTAATAAGGGGAGGGCAAAAGTCATCTGTTTGTGGTGTTGCCCACAAAGAGAGACTTTCTCCCAAGCTGTAGTAGGAAAGCTAACAGAAGAAAAGAAACTTATCAAACTGGAAATTTCAACAAAAGGAAGAAACCAAGAGCAATAACAGCTCCAGTATTTTAACACAACTGGAGCAAAGAAATCATAGAAGGAGTAACAAAAGAGCAGACATATACCCAAGTTCTGAGTCTGACTGCAGCTGGAGCACTGAGGGGTCTGTGTCCCACTGCAGGTTCCTAATCGTGCAGCACAAAGGAAAAAGAACACAGAGCATTAACAAAGGAGAAGGGCAACAGAACAAACCAAACTGTGTCATTCTTCAAGGCAACGGCATATACGGTACACACACAGAACAACCCCTTCACCCCCAGGGATTATGACAAAAAAGTGAAGACCCTCTTTTCCTTTCAGTAGTTTCTTGACATCAGAATCTATGGCTGTTTCCATAGAGGAAAACCTAGAGCCAATTACTCCAGCAGCACCACACACACACACACACACACACACACACACACACACACACACACACGTGCTTGGAGCTCAAAGTATCTTCGAGCTCTAAGCTCCTCCATGGAGTGAAGAGAATTAAATACAGATGGAACAAGGACAGTAGCCTATGGGGATGTCAGACTAAATGGAGCATGACTGAAGGCTCTGGGGAACAGTTGGCTTCTTCAGGTCAGTTACTACAAATATAGCACTATTACATTTGAGACCCATGAGTCATTTTGTCCATATAGACTGTACAAAAATGGTCTCCAATGTTAACATTTGTCTCTGAGGTGGCAGGGATTAGTTGCATTTTATATTTTCTACATGTTTCATAACACATAGCACAGAATGTTAGTAATTGTGAGGGTGTCTACTTTCCCTTTCTATTAATATGATGGGATAACTAGTCTGTCATAAACAGAGTATACACAGAGACCTTCCTCAGGTAGGCTTTTTACATTTTTCAACAAGGAATCTGTCCCAGTGAGCCAGGCATGAGATTTTCTGAGAGACAATTGATGGACACTTTGTCATTGCTGTTGGACATGTGCACTTCAAATCTGGCCTGACTTACCAGATGGATGACATTGGGAATGCTGTTCAAGTTCTCAGCCCCCTGTACCCATACCCAATTTGCTTGCTAAAAATCTAGACTACAAAACAATAGCCTTGGCATCTCTTGAGATATCATCGAAAATACAGCCAGGTCACTGTGAACTTGTTAAGGTTTGAGAACTGCTTGCTGTCCTCGTTGTAAAGGCTCCTTGGCTTATAAGACTATGCATGCTGTGCTTGTAGTATCTTCTGAACTCACGATCTCTCTGCTCTCTCGCTTTAGGATAAGCTGTATCCAGTTCTTCCACTAGATATCTGCATGACTCGGGAACTCGTTCTTTTTTCAAACCTTGGCTCATATGTTCCTCATTACTCTACCTGATCTTAAGTGGTACTTCCTTACTATTCTCATTTCTTTCTCTTATCCTGGTTTCCCTTCTTCATAGTACTCATATTTCCTGAGATTTCATTTTGTGTCCCTTTGTTCATTGCTGACATTGTTTGATTCTGGACTTGAGACTCAGCCTTGCAGATGCAGCTGCATCTCCAGATTACAGGAATGAACCTAGAACTGTGCCTGTCACAGATGGATGCTAAGAGTTGAATATTGAGTGAGTGAATGAGTCTGTCACCGACTGTCTGCAAGTCTACCTAGAAGGGCCAATAGGAATTTGATCGTCAGAAACTATGCTTATTACCACCAGTAATTGTTTTTGAGTCCCTGTCCTACTTTTATGAGAGTTTCATTGGCCAGAAATTAATTATGTCTTCCCCCCCTCCTTTGGTTTTTTGAAACAGGGTTTCTCTGTGTAACAGCTCTGGCTGTCCTGGACTCACTTTGTAGACCAAGTTGGCCTTGAACTCACAGAGATCCACCTGCCTCTGCCTTCCAAGTGCTGGGATTAAAGGCATGCACCACCACTGCCTAGTTATTTATGTCTTATATCATCTATATGTTTCATAACACATAGTACAGAATGTCAGTAATTAAGAGGGTGTCCACTTTCCCTTTCCATTAATAAGGAAGGATAACTATTCCACCAAAAATGGAGTATACATCTGCAAAGACAGAAGCACGAACTTGCACAGATTTTCTGTTTAGCTCTGGTTGTGCTCTTGACAGCTTACCTGAAGGTTCTGAAAGATAATCATTGAAGTCCAATAGGATCACCAACTGGCCACTGTTTCATTTTTTTTAATAATTTATTTTTTATTTCTTCAAGTTACATCTCAATCACAATCCCCTCCCTACTCCCCCCTCCACTCCCGCCCTTCCACCCTCCTCCCCCTCAAGCCCCCACCCTCTTCCCCCCTTTTTTTTAGTTCAAGGTATTTCTTTTTACCCCCAACAGCTCTCCCTTTCAGTCCAACAAATGGTTCTTTTTTCTTATAACTATAAATACAATACAAAACAACAGAAATAAATAGGCCACAATTATGTGAGTTATATGGCTTAGCATACATTCCCAATGTCCAGTCCATATGTATTTGGCACCTGACTTTAACATTCTACTATCTAACCATCTCCATGAGTTTAAAGTTCTATATCTAACTCACCTTTCATACTAACTTGCCTCACAATTTTAAAAATATCTTCTTAGATCCAGAACACCCTCTTGATTCCTAAACAACTCAAAATTTAACTATGAGACTCTAGCTATGTATTCTTCAACCACCTCAGAGACCTGAGAGGGATAAATGTATCTGATTATATAGGAAGTGCAGGGCCTGCAGCTTCCAAAACTAAGAAATGACATACCAGTGGCTGCCTGGACAGTTCCCATTTTCTCTCCATACATTACAGCATCAATTTTTAGCCGTTTGGCCCCATTTCTCTGACAGACATTGATTGTAGAGCAGGAATTATGAAGGACTTCCCTACCCTGTCTTGGCAGAGCTAGGCTGTCGACTTACCTGCTTCCAAGTTTTGTCCTTTTTGGACAGAAGTCTGTCTACAGTTGAAGCAAGGGGTTTTAATTCAATCATCTCCCACTGGAGATTCTTCGATGCTCATCTTCTACTTGGAGTAGAATAGGGGGTGCTGTCAGGAGCTGTCAGGTCTCGATATCAAAAAATCTTAAGTTAAGAAAACATCTTTGAATGCCATATTCTGCAGATCTCTTGAGGTTTTTGAAGATGCCCTATCTATCTCTTATATTTAGATAAGCAAATATTGCTTGTCTCTTAGCAACTTGATTTCTGAGTAGCTTAGAAAATAACTGTGATAGACTGTCACAGTAACTAACAAAATGACACGTTTGCATGAGTATTAGTTTGCATTTCTTAATTATCCTAAACAATTTATGACGGTTGGTAGCAAGAGGTCAAAACTTTACATTTCATTTTTAAGCATTACTAGGAACAATACCTTTAAGAAACATTACCCTTAATTTTGTATCAATATACGAAGATCAATACCAATGTGGCCAAATATAATCTTAATTTTGTATCAATATACAAAGATCAGTACCAATGTAGCCCAATACAATCTTAATTTTACATCAATATACAAGGGCCAATACCATTGTGGCCACTGTTTCTTAGACAAGCAATTGTAAAGATTTTATTTCATACAGATGCTTGAAATTTTTGTTTACATGCCAATTCCGGCCTAATAGAGCTTCAGTGGCTTGGGATTTTACAGTTTGAACAAGTTTCAGGAGATCAGAATGCTGTTCGTTTGTGGATCATACTGTTTATCATGGTCTTGACCTTGAGGTCGTAGTGAAATATAAAACACAGACTCCCAACTCAGAGATTCTGCAGGAAACTCTTTTGAGGATGACTGGGTAGTCGGGAGCTTTTCAGTTGTCAGGACGTAGAAAGCATCATTTCTGCTCAGCTGTCCCACCAGAAGCTAAAGTACAGTTTTCTTTAGCCTGGCAACATCCAGGCCAAAGACCCAGAATGCCTGGGGCAGGATCTAGGCACCAAAATTACTGAAATCCTAGTGTCTCACATGCAACCAAAGGTATGAACCATGGCTCTGGAGCCATTCTCTGCTCAAGGACAGGGGCTCTGCCTGTTCTAGACACCAGTTTCAAACAGAAGCTGGAATGGAAGCCGTTGTAAACACAGAGATCTAACTTAAGAACATTGTCTCTGTTACAGACAGAAGTGCAGTTCCTGGTTCTTACTGACTGAGAAGCAGTCCATGTCAGGGGTGGACTCAGGTGATAGCCAACATGCCTTTTGGTTTTGTTTAGTTGAGATGACCTTTCTTGGCATTTTCTACTCCTCTCTCTGCATGAGAAGAAAGCAGTTGTAAGAGCTCTAGCTGTTCTGTTGCCTATTGAACAGATCACATGGACCCTTTGCACTCCTAGGAAGACGACTAGCCTTTGGATTTTGATCAGAATCTTTTACTTAAGAAGTAAAGATTCAGTCTGAATGTCTGCATTTAAAAATATTTATTATTTTTTTCAGACTATGTGCATATATGGGTATCTGCATGAGTGTGTGTACATGTGAATACAGACACCCTTGAAGGCCAGAAGAGAATATTGGATCCCCTGGAGCTAAAGTTACAGGTGGTTGTGAATTGTGCAACATGGGTGCTGGGAACCAAACTCAGGTCCTCTACACAAGCAGCACACCCCTGTAATTAACTGCTTAGTTGTCTTGCCAGCTCCTGATATTTCCATTTTTAACCAGAGCAACAGTGTTGATGCATACCAATAAATGTGTGACACCTCTGTCCCACTCCATCAAACACTCTATTCAGCAAAAGAAATCCCAGTAATTACCAGCAGAAAGCTAAAGGGTGAGGAGTAAAGCTGAGGACATTACCACATAAACTTCTTTTATTTTCTTTTCATAATGATCTGTGGAAAGGTGAGATTACACAGAGTGTACTTCTTTTTCAATTAAAAAGGAACTCAAAATAAGTCCCTTAGCTGGGCAAACATTGATTTGTGTTTTCAAGGATGGCTGAGGATCCTGTATTAAATGTTCACTAAATTCTCTTTGTATGAACACTTACAGAGAAGCTATAAGGCAGGAGGCAGCATCTTAGGGAGGCCACATATGGACCTTAAGGTGAGAGGGTTGGGCTCTGCATATGGCTTTCCCTATCAGGCAACTCTCCTGTATTTAACACAAGAAGGAGGGACTCTAATGTCCTTCAGTATAAGAACATCACTAGACATCATTTTGACTTGTTATCCTCTTTTTGGGATATTTTATTTTATTAAGCCAGTTGACATAAATATTACTTTGTCACCTTACCAAGTTACTCTATTATTGAAAGTAAAATGGTAGTTCAACCTAGAGTTTCTTGGAGAATTTGGAATATTTCAGGGAATGTACTTATAGAAATGAAAGTAGTAATACAATTGTAAGTTATATACATAAAATATTATCATACCCTTTTCATGTAGAAATTACCACATTAGTCTCATGTTTCAATTTTTTGAGATGGTTCATCTAATGCATATAGACCAAAGAAATTTTTTGATGAGGACATTCATTTGCATATTCAAAAACCCATTATTGAGATTCCAATATATAGAATACTGAGATAAAGGAGTGAAAACATTTAAGCAAACCACTGTTCTCTATGGGGTGATAGAATGTACACAAATGACTTCATAGGACAAATTAGAAAGTGAAACATAATACACCATTGGCATCACAGGTGTGCAGAGTGCCACAGGGATTGTATTTAAGAATGTGACATTTAAATAAGGGAAATTAGACATGTGGATATTCATACTCAATTATATACTGATAACATATACTAAGAAGAAAACAATTTCCATCAGTTGTTCAGGATTTAGCACAGTTTGAAACTTCAATTAATATTAGATAATAAGTAAATAAATGTCATAAAAGGGATTAAAGGTAATAGCAGTTATAAGTTCCCTTCCCTAAGTGATTTCTCTGTATGGCTGGCTGGTCAGGCTGTGGGCTGGACCACCTCTGTCCTTTGGAAACCAGAGTAGGAGACACTCCTTCTCCATGGAGATCAGAGATCCCATTTAATTTGGCTCTTGAATGATAGAATAGGATTTAGACATGTGCTCATTGTTGCCAGTGCCTATTTTATTGGATGTGGTCACTGAGTTATTCTATGAGGCCCTGTAGATGCTGTCAACTAACCAATTTATCATGAGAATAATAAATAACTTCTAGGTCAAGTAGCCATACAAACTCAACTGTCTTCTTGTCTTAAATACCAGCTTCCTTTGAAGCCAGATGGCCAGCAGAGAGTTTGAATTTAGCAGAGAGGAAGTTCAATGTTTAAACATTATAGCCTCTGCTGGCCTTTCTCCAAAATGTCCCCATCTGTCACTAAAAGCATAGACAACCACTTCTGCTGTCCACATCTCTCCCACATCTCGGTCTTCTCTAAATTTGTAGGCAGATGAACCTGAGTCTTTCTCATTAGTTCCCTTACTTCCTCCCTCCTTACCTCCTTCCTTCCCTCTTCCCTCCCTCCCACTCTCCTTCCCTTTTTTCCTCCTTCTCTTCTTTCTCCTCCTCCTGCTCTTTTAATAAACTAAGTCAATTAGATTTCTGCCCAAGATTCCTGCCTGGGAAACCATCCTGGCTTTGTTTACTTGCTTTAATGTCATGTGTCTGCCTGCTCTGGTCATTTGTAGATGCCTTCTTGAATTAACTCTCTGAACATCTATGAGGAGCCCTCATCAGGGACCTGCAGTTTGCTCAGATAGTAAATAACCACCATCTCCTTACCTACTCTGTACTAAAGGACATTGTGGTCCTACACTCCCACACTTGGGTTATCAGCTTTGTTTAAAATACTAGGCACAGAGGCCTCCAATGTTATGTACAATAATCACTTATTCCAGTCCAAATGTGTCAGATAATGTACCGAACCCCTCACATCTAGTCTTGAAAAGCCTACCATGTAACAGTTTACAATTAGAAGGTGATATATACATATATGTATATATATATGTAAAAAAAGAATAGACAAAACTTAAAAATGTTCAATATACCAATGGTTTAGTAAAAACCTAGCAGACCTTCAAACCTTTTATACCCATTACTAATTCACAACTCGCTAACCCCTGATTAGAGTCCTTCTTCAATAGTCTGATTTCATTTACTTATTTTCTGCTTAACAGAGAGTGATTAAAACATAAAAAAATACTTGTAGTCCTTGCACATCTGCTGGAAGTGGAAAAGACATGCTCTCTGGGTTGCATATACATGGCCCTCTCGGGAGTAAGTCCTTCCTGTTCACACCTTACTAAGAATAGTGGCATCTCTGCCTTTTCCATCCTTTTTACACACCAGAGTACAAAGCCCTAAAAATTTTCCCCCTAAACCATCTTTGCTCTTATCCTTTCTGAGTTTTGACTGATAAGAATCCAGTAAGTATTTGGAAAATAGTAGCTAAGAACTTTCACTTGTGACGTGAACACCCAGCACAGCTGAGCCATTGTCACACTGCTGTTGACATTTGAATCAGTTTTGGTTTGGTTTTTGGTTTTTGGAGACAAAGTTTTTCTGTGTAACAGAGCCCTGGCTGTCCTGGACTCACTTGTAGACCAGGCTGGCCTCAAACTCACAGAGATCCACCTGCCTCTGCCTCCCAAGTGCTGGGATTAAAGGCATGCGCCACCATGCCTGGGTTTCAGTTTAGGTTTTAAAGCGATATGTTAATAAGGCACCAGGAGCTACAACTGAATTGCTCCCTGGACAGGTTTTACTTCAAGAAACTCAGTTTGTAAGTAAAACAGTACCAGACAAAAAACTAGTATCAGAAAAAGAAGGTGATGGTGGTGATGATAATGACAATGATTATAATGTGTCGTCATCAAATCCCCACACTCAGCTTCTGTTCCTCATTCATGATCTCTCCTCCTTTTCATGCCACATTGAGAAGTGCTGCCTAATCAGGACTAAACCATCTATTTCTACTTCTGTGCTTTACCTTAGGTCATTGTCACTGGATGACCCCTGCATCCTCATCACCGTTGAATTCCAAATGCCACCTTTTCAAATGTGCATTGGATGTATCTGTCGACAAACCTACCCTTCCTTACCTCATCTGTCTGTCTGTTCTTTCCTTACTCCCACAACTCTAATTTAGACTTTCCGCTTTTCTCCATCCAACCAGTGGTTCTCTAAATGAGTTGTCAGATCTTGAAAACATTATAAAAATGCCATATCCCAGGACTCATCTCAGACCTGTGCCCTAGGATAGATTAACAGCTACTAAGTGAATTGAGTGACAAGGGCCAGGTGTGGGAACCAGTTATCTAAACTAGTCTCCTAAAGTCTGATATTTATCTTCTATTTAATTCACAGTCTACATCCTATCCATCTGAATGCTTCCCTCCAAGCTTAACCTTTCCAAAATGTGTGCATTCTGGAAGGCTCAGCTCAAAATACATTTGTCTATAATAACAATTTGTATCTCTATAAGACATAAGTTAGATTAGTAACTTGACTGCTTACTAAAATGATTCTCTTGGTAAGCATGCAATCCAGTTGACCTTAGTAGTAGCCCTGTTAGCATCAGGTTTTTACAACAGGACCAAATACTTTTGCTGTGAGCCCAGAAACTGGATTTCTGTATTATTTCTGAAAAGTAATCTTCACCTTGTTCTCTAGTTCCTATAGCAATGACCTGGACTTTCTCTGAATTAGAACCCACCTTCAGTCAATGTACCCAGAATGTTTGTCCCTCTCTGGACCATGGCTGCCTTGCCTTTAATTTCATGTTCATCCTTACACCTACACCCATCCTCCACCTACCTCATCCAGATTTATGTTACACACACACACACACACACACACGCACGCACGCACGCACGCACGCACGCACGTATGCATGCACGCACACAAATAAATATTTAATACATCACTATGGCCAGCCATAATGAGTTAAAAATCACCTCTCCCAATCATAGTATTTACAAATATCTTAAAAGTGATTTTAGAATAATGCTTTATTCCATTACTATTCATCTCTATAAATACACACATTTGAGAGCTATTAATTATAACAGCATCTCCTTAGGAGACTTTATTAAATACACTAGATGGAGGCTCTTTCTAAGAAAGAGTCAATTTTGTGTTTCTTGAAGATCTGGTATAGTGTCTTCCAGACCATGAAGTCTCAACTGTTCATTGACAGAAGTGATGAGTGAATGAGCCAATGAATGTTCATACCTGCCTTTCCTGTAGATAGGTGTGAAGTATGATGGTCAGCTTCTTCTAAATGAATAGTTTTTATTTTTAAAAGAATAAATCAAAGCGTGTCTTCTCCACTTTTATAATACCCACCAAAGCATTTTTTGAGTAATTCAACATGTTTTTGTCTTCCATTTTTACTATTGTATATTGTTTCCATTGTGACATTTTCAGGTCTACAATGCATTTTGATCATATTAATCCCCATTACCCTTTCAAGTCCCCCTCTCACTCCCGATGACCCCCTCCCTGTTCACAGGAAGTAATCTTTCTGCTTTCACATCTTTGCATGTTTGTGCAAGTGTGTGAGTGTGTGTGTGTGTGTGTGTGTGTGTGTGTGTGTGTGTGTGAATCAGTATGTTAAATAATTCAATTGTGCATGTCCTGATGCCAATGTATACCCTCAGCAAATATTTAAACTCACTTCCACACTGGCGCACGCCTTTAATCCCAGCACTCACGTGGCAGAGGCAGGTTGGTCTCTGAGAGTTAGAGGCAAACTTGGTCTACAAAGCCAATCCAGGACAGCCAGAGCTGTACAGAGAAATCCTGCCTCATAAAACAAAAACAAACAAACAAACAAACAAACAAACAAACAAACAAAAAGTCCTGTCTCTGCTGTCATTTTTTGCTGAGGATCAAAAGAAGTCCTATCTTCTCAGCCCTAAGCAATGTTGGTGTATCCCTGCAACTGGAACCCAGGTTTTCATGTGCTTCCTGTTCCCACCCAGATGGAGACACAGGTGAAAAGCAGTCCTCCCATGTACCAAAATTGTTCTGAACTCTGGGACCACATAGCTTCACCAGCTCCAAATCACAAGGAAAAGTGTTTAGGCTAAGGTGAGCCCCATGCCTACCATAAATCTTAGTCAATGTCTTACCCAGATACCGTTTTTTTTTTAAAATCTCATTTCTAAAAGCAAAATACTAAATAATTAAGGGCATTTTTAAATCCATCATATCACTCAATCTGCCACATTCATTAAAATGATATCTAGTAAGGATGGTATTTAGATAACAAGTTAATGTTTTTACTTCCCAGTCCCAATTATTTCCTTA
Source organism: Lophiomys imhausi (assembly GCA_907164525.1). Lineage (NCBI taxonomy): Eukaryota > Metazoa > Chordata > Mammalia > Rodentia > Muridae > Lophiomys > Lophiomys imhausi. The sequence continues at coordinate 731,299 of CAJQZJ010032488.1, forward strand.
TTTGGGATTGGCAGTGATGTAGACAAAGATTTTCTTACTTGTTGTTATTTTCTTAGAAATTATTTCTCTTAGAGAAAAAATTGTAACATTGAAATATATATCCAGAATCTTTTTGAAAGCTTCCTTTGTTTATTTTCTGTGTAAGAATCTTCTTCCTAACACCCGAGCCCTTAATCAGGACTTCTCTGGTGGTCACACTAAGCCACCAGGAAGTCCACCTGAGCTGGACTCAAAATGAAATGGAGAATTTTCATCCTAGCACAAGAACATGGTCTCTCCACTCTTACACAGAAGCCTACTGCCAAGCAAGTGGTTTCTTTGGAAGGAGGCACAGCATCCATTGCCAAAAAGAAGCATGATTTGTAAGTAGTGCCATAGGAGAGGCACAGTACACTCTGCCTGAAGCTACATCCATAAGAGGTTAGAATTTTAACTGATCAACTAATGTGCTACACAAGGAGAAAAGAAATCCTAGATCACAATCTCAGTTCCCAAAGATAGTGACTTCTACTTATTTATTTTTAAATATTTATTTATTACTTCAGGTTACATCTCCATCACAGTATCCTCTTTTTACACTTCCCAGTCCTGCCCTCCCACCCTCTACTCCCTAACCCTTCCATCCCACTCCTCTGGAGTGGAGTGACCCTACATATCAGTCCCCCGCCCCAGTTCAGCAGTCATATGAGGGCCAAGAGCCTCCTCATGCACTGGGGGCCTACAAGGCAGCACCACTAGGGCAAAGTGTCTCATTGACAGGAAACAAAGTCTATGTTCCTGTTCCCTTTGGTGCATTGGTTGTAGTATAGATATCCTGTACTATATGGCTAAAATCTGATTATAAGTGAATAGATGCCATGTGCATCCTTCTGAGTCTGGGTTAGCTCACCCTGGATGAGTTTCTCTAGTTCCATCCATTTAGCTGCAAATTGCATAATTTCATTGCTTCTGATAGCTGAGTAGTATTCCATTGTGTAGATGTACCACAGCTTTTTAATTCATTCTTCGGTTGAGGGACATCTGGGTTGTTCCCAGTTTCTAGCTATTACAAATAAGGCTGCTATGAACATAAATGAGGAAACTTCCTTGTGATTTGGAGAGGAATCATTTGGATGTATACTCAGAAGTGGAATGGCTGGGTCCCGAGGCAGAGCTATTCCAAGTTTTCTAAGATATCACCAGACTGACCTCCATAGTGGTTGCACAAGCCTGCACTCCCACCAGCAATGGAGGAGAGTTCTCCTTTCTCCACAACCTTGACAGCATGTGCTGTCATTTGAGCTTTTGATCTTAGCCATTCTGACAGGTGTGAGATGGAATCTCAGAGTCCTCTTGAGTTGCATTTCTCTGATGATTAAGGATGCTGAGCATTTCTTCAAGTGTCTCTCAGCCTTTAGGAATTCCTCCTTTGTGAATTCTCTGTTTAGCTCTTTCCCCCATTTTTTTGATTGGATTATTTGGTTTCTTGGCATTTAATTTCTTGAGTTCTTTGTAAATTTTGGATATTAGTCCTCTGTCAGATGTGGGGTTGGTGAAGATTTTTTTCCCAATCTGTAGGCTGCAGTTTTGTTCGAATGACAGTGTCTTTTGCCTTACAGAAGCTTTTCAGTTTCATAAGGTCCCATTTATTGGTTGTTGGTCTTAGATCCTGAGCTCTTGGTGTTCTGTTCAGGAAGTTGTCACCTGTGCGCATGAGTTCTAGGGTTTTCCCCACGTTCTCTTCTAATAGATTTAGTGTGTCCGGGCTTATGTTAAGGTCTTTGATCCACTTGGACTTAAGGTTTGTACAAGGTGAAAACTATGGGTCCCATTTCATTCTTTTACATGTGGCCATCCAGTTGGACCAGCACCATTTGTTGAAGATGCTGTCCTTTTTCCATTGTACAGTTTTGACTTCTTTGTCAAAAATTAAGTGACCATAGGTGTGTAGGTTCATTTCTGGGTCTTCGACTATGTTCCATTGATCCACTGGTCTGTTTCTATACCAGTATCATGCTGTTTTTATTACTATTGCTCTGTAGTACAGCTTGAAGTCAATGATACACCCAGATGTTTGTTTTTGTTTTTGTTTTTTTTTTTGGTGCAGGATTTATTTAGCTATTCTGGGTTTTTTGTTATTTCATATGAAGTTGAGAATTGCTTTTTCCAGGTAAAGAATTGTGTTGGTAATTTGATAGGAATTGCATTGAATCTGTATATTGCTTTTGGTAGGATGGCCATTTTTATTATGTTGATCCTACCTATCCATGAGCATGGGAGATCTTTCCATCTTCTGATGACCTCTTCAATTTCTTTCTTCAAGGACTTGAAGTTCTTGTCATACAGGTCTTTCTCTTGCTTAGTTAGGGTTACCCCCAGTTATTTTATATTGTTTGTGGCTATTGTGAAGAGTGTTGTTTTCCTAATTTCTTTCTCAGCCCATGTATTTGTTGTATAAAGAAGGACTTCTGATTTTTTTGAATTAATTTTGTATCCAGCCACCTTGCTGAAGGTGTTTATCAGCTGTAAGAGTTCTCTGGTGGAATTTTTGGGGTCGCTTATGTATACTATCATATTGTCTGCAAATAGGGATAATTTGAGTTCTTTGTTTCCAATTTGATAGTGACTTTAAAGAGACCCATATTTTATTATTTTTAATTATGTGTGTGTATATATCTATGTGTGGGTATGTGTACATAAGTGCAGATGCCCTCAGAGGCTAATAGAGGGCATTAGATCCCCTGGAATCAGAGTTACAGGTAGTTGTGAGATGCCTGTTATGGGTGCTGGGAACTGAACTCAGATGAACCATCTCCCACACACCAACAAGACTGAATTTTAATCAGCTTTAAACTAATGTCTCTGATATCCAATGACATCCTGTGAAATTCCCATCAAATGTATGATAATAATATATAAAAATGGATGATAATGTATGAACATTTGAATAAACACAATTTGATGTTATTGCTCACTTTCTCATAGTTTTTAGTTATTTTATTGTTCTTTTCCTCTTATTAACTCCCTTTGGCTTCTCATTTACCAGATTGCTATGACAGATGGCAATGTTTTCATCAAAAGTGGGTCAAAAGTCTCTAAGTCTTACGTAGCTCCAAAGAGTCCTGGAGAATCTGATTATGGATGTGAGTAAAAGTCCCAGAGATAGTCTGTTGGGTGATAAAGCCCTAAACCATTTTTTTAAACTTTGAGGTCAATCAGAGAAAAAAGTGGTGTCCATTTGCATTAGCACAAGGTGCTCACAACCAATTGTTGTAAGCCACTCTAACTTGTTCAGGTGAGAGTTCTCTGGCTGGGAGATGAGGGAAACACAGTCTGTGCCCCATATCTAGATTTTACACAAGTATGTCAACACCAAAACAAATCACCATCTGTATTTCCATACATTCTAGAGCAGAAATCTGTCCTTGTTTCTGGATTCTAATCTGAAATACGTGAAGACCTAGAAGCCAGGCCTACTCTCATGATTTTCTTGGGAACTCTGTTCCCTATTAAATGACTCAGCAGTCATTTCTCCTTCTGGTTCATTTGAGGTCACCTGGGAGGGGCCTCGCCTTCTTAGACATCTTAAAAATGTTGATAAGTGGTAGGAAAAGCATCAATTCTAAGTATTATGGGATTATGGAGGAGGTAATTAGGGAAATTGGATATTGATATTGGAGCAATCATATGTTGAAATAGAAAAATAAAGATACTTGACTAGAAAAAGATACAGTAGGGTGCTCATTTTTGATGGTGGCACAATGATGTTTTTATGTACTTATTTGGACTTATGTTTTTTAATTACATTAAATGAACAAGCAATATTTCAATAATGATTATCCACAAAAAAATCAGGTAGCTGGAGAAATGGTTCAGTCAGAAAAGTTCCTGACACATAAACTGGAGGACCAGAGTTCAGATTTCCAGCAACCCATGAAAATCAGATGTGCTGCACACCTCTGCAAGCAGTGGTTGGGTTAAGGCACAAAGACAGGCAGATCACTACATATGATTGGCCAGCCAGCCTCCAGAACTAATGAGCTCAACTTCAGTGAGAGACCTTGTGTCAAGCAATAAGGTGAGAGCCATTGAAGAAGACTTACATTAACCTCTGGGCTCCACACACACACATTCACACTCACATGCACATGCTCTAGTGTAACGACCAACAAGAACATATACATAAAATACACATCCCAAAAAATAAACAAGTGAAAATTAATAAAAATGTTTATTGGGATAAAATGTTCCTGTTTATTGACAAATAGAACTTGATGATAAGATTACAGATGGTTAACAAACAAACCAAAAAACCCCACCAAAACCTAAAGCAGCAAGTAAAATTATTATCATTCTGCATGTCATTTATGAAAAGCAATCAGAAACCTTCTTTCTATGTTGACTATTTTTTGATGTGCCAGAAAATGTTGTTATTATTACGATAGAAGATCATACAATATGCATTACCTTGTGAGATTCTTATATGTGGAAAAAATTTGAAAAGTTCTTTTGTGCTTCAGTGTTGAGATTGTGGTGAACTCTGTGAGATCAATACACATTCCTCGTTTTTGTAGGGCAGCACAGCTGCTGCTTTGCATATAATTTTGAGGACTTTAAGGTCCCACAGCAAACCAGGAGAAGACAATAAGTATGAAGTCCTTTTTGAGCCAACCACATAAGTGGAAAGAATCAATATGGGCTGAGTGCTGTCATGTACACAGATTCATTTCTGGTTCATAATCTGAAGGTCCATGAGCAAGGCTTGGGTAACTCTAGTAATAAAGACTTTAAGCTCGCCTTGGCCCAGTGTTCAAAATTTTCACATGATTACTTGGATGAAGATTGTCAGCGTGCTTATCAAATTTGATGATGTCATCTACATTCTCCATCAGAAAAATTTAATAAGATCTTTTTTCATTTGAAAAGTATCTAAATCAAAATACCAAAAGGCTATGATTGCAGCAACAATAATATCTAAAATTCATAATTACTAACTGTGTCATGCTTCTTCCAAGTTTTTTACCAACATTAATTTGTATTGTCTTTAGCATAATCTTCTGAGGCATTTATATTAATTATTTGAGATAATGTATGGTACAGGTATAGCTTATGAAAACTCAAGTAAATCAGTCCAAAACAAAACAAGAACTTCAACTATGTTCTATGTGAACTTGAGAAAATGAGCAATGCTCACGATTTATTAATAATAATATTTTTTAAAAATCTAAGAGCTTGCCCTTTGTCCTTTACAATTAAATTAGAAATAGTTGATTTTACTAAAATCAATGGGAAGGAAGGAAGTGGCACATAGAGTGGTGAAGAAGTGAGTGGACTGTAAAAACAAAATCAGAAATTGTAACACTTTAAGTTTTAAAATATTTAATTCATACCAGTATAATTGGGAATTATTTTTGTATTTACCTAAAACATTTATTGCTATCAAAATGAGTAAAGGGGGTTTTGAAAACTTTCTATTTACATTCAGTATTTTAATAACAGACATGAAGTATGCCAATTTTCTTCTGGCTCTCAGAAGACATTTTTAGGTTGAGCTTTAAATCCTGACAAAGGAATAGGAGAATTTATGTGTACCTTGAAGTATGAACAGATGTGTTAAAACTGGATTCCGAAATCTTTTAAAAGATTTCATATTCTAAGCAAATAGGCAAACTTATATGAGCAGAGGATGTCAGCACCTTCCCAGGTTGTGGTTCTCTGAGGTGTTGAAGACAGTAGTAACTGTTTTCAAAACTATCACTTCTACACCAGGGGAAAAACATTTAAAATGGAATTCTAAAATCTGAAATATCAGATTCTTTAACACTGTAACATTTGGTCTATTTTATTAAAGCAAAACATAAATCTGTCTGGAATTTTACATTCAAAACAAGGGCAAGGTCTCCTAATATATTCCTAAATCATTCTTCCCAGACAAACTTCATGTTCCTTTTTTTCCAGGAAATGATTCTTTTTTTTCACTGCCAATTTTCTTGCATTCCAATGAAAGCAGACTTTAGCAGAGATTTGCTCTCTGGCTCCTTGCTACCTACTCTCCTCAGAACTTGGCTACAATGAAGTGAAACTCGCTGGAGTTTGACTCTGGCGGAAGGAACTGCCTTTCTCGTTAAAATGATTCGCTAGATTTAAACACGCTCACATGCGCGCACATGTACACACACACACACACACACACACACACACACACACACACACTCATATTTAAGAAGGTGAAAAAGGTAAGTGGTGTCTTGTCAGGAACAGTAATTGCTAATGTCCCTAGAGTGGTGATGGCACATTTCCAGGTTTTTCAGCAAGTTTTCAAAGAGGCTCATCAACTGTGAAGCAAGTCACAGAATTCCATGCTGCCAACTGCATCCCTTGAAGCTGAGCAGAATGACACAGCCGGATTTTTGTACAGAAACAGTCATGTATCTTAAGGAGAGGCCAGAGGAGACCAGGGAATGTGATTGCATTATGCCAGCTCTCAAATAAATGTTAAATCTTATTCAACTCTGCTGCTATTGCTAGCCCCCCCCCCCAAAGACCTTACAAAGCATTCAAAGCAACAGCTGACCCAGATGTTTGCTGCCCCAAATCACAAGGGCGATTTGCTAAAATAACCAGCTTTGCCCAACAAAAGTCTTTCATTCTTTTAAAATTGAAAGCAGGTCCCACTGTTTCCAGAGGCCTGCCTGTCAAAACAAGATGCTTCTGTCTGAGCACACCACAGGGCAGGTACCTCTGAGGACATTCTGGTCTTAGTGTTCTGTTTCTGAAAGAAAAATACAAGTGTACAGCTCAGAGGGGAGTTCTGGATGATTCTCGGGGTATTTTCTGGTGTTCAAGCATGCATGTGGGTGTGCATACGTGCATGTGTGTATGTGTGTGTGTGCGTGTGTGTGCATGTGCGTGCATACGTGTGTGTGTGTGTGTGTGTGTGTGTGTGTGTGTGTGTGTGTGTGTG
>CAJQZJ010032488.1:738251-748370 GCA_907164525.1 Lophiomys imhausi
TGTGTGTGTGTGTGTGTGTGTGTGTGTGTGTGTGTGTGTGTGTGTGTATGTTCGAGCTGTCTTTGAACTTACCAGTCTCCTGCCTAAGCCTCTCAAGTGTTTGGATTTAAGAATGTGCCTCCATCAAACTGTTTACTCAATCTTCCCCCAACCAAATTGCCTAAGTCTTATGAAAATAGTGTATACTTCCAGAAGAAAATGCATACGAAAATGGATTGTTTGGAAAAATAAAAGGGCAAAATTTTGTACTTTTCACTCAGTAAAGCATATGGTACCTAGAAAGGTCCTTGGGTGGGGAAAGGCTGAAAGGTACATTGACAACAAAAAGACTAATTTGTCATGAGTGTAGTGTGGAGGAGGGCTGCTTCCTTTATTTGAAGCTTGACTCAAGTATTTAATAATTTCCCCCCAAATTAAGAATCACAGCTAGAGGTCACATGCTGCCAGCCATCGACCACAAGCTCATGTCTGCTTTTACTGAAAGTAATTTCTAGCTTCTTGTGAAAAACTGGGAGATGCAGAAAAATTTGGTCCGTGTTGCTACAGGGCTCAAATGCCTTGAATTGGGAGGAAGACCATCTGAACAATGGGGTGCTCGCTGACCGGATGCTACAGCCTCCAGTCCACATTCACGCAGATCACCTTCTCAGGAGGCGCCTGCATATGGGAATCCCGGAGAACATGATCAACTGAGGAGACTTACTGTTATCCTATCATAGTGCCTTTCTTCACTCCACCCCTTTTATTTCCAGATATCCATTCACTGGTCAAATCAGAGTATGTTCACATGCTGTCTCAGAAGCCTCTGAACACACAGAGTGTAATAAAAGTGTGGTAACTGACTCCTTAAGAAACAGCAGATAACACCTGCTAACACTAGGAGGAACAAAGCTTTGCATACTGAGCTCTCAAATTTGTCAGCGCTCTTAAATAAACCAAAAGCTTGAGAAATTCAAAGTAGTGCTAGAAACCAAATCAAAGCTTAACAGTGGAAAGTTGGGTATGTGTTCAATAGACCTTTGGTCCTTCCCTGTTTCTTATAGGCCTAAGCTAATGGAGACGTTTACATTTAATAAGGAAGATGCATGGTACTCAATCAGCCCAGTTGGGAAGGACAGTATTGTTACTTCCAGAGGTCAAAAGAACCACTCTGTCAGTAAACATTGCAACTCAGCTTGAATTAAGCATGAAGGAGGATACAATGGGTGCATACACATCTGATGACATTTCAACAGCGTTCTTTTGTGAGACTGACATCCCACCATAGCCTTTTAAAAGGACAATTCTTACCTTGCTAATGGCCCCAGATCGCCCGAGTCTTGGCTTCCAGCTTCACTGGGAGTGCTCACTGATTTCGAAGAGGGAGACATAGGGGTTGGGACTAAATAATGAAAATAACAGGTATCCCATGTTAAAAAATGCAGCGGCTGCACTGGAGAAGAGCAGTGTCAGACAAATCAAAACAAATGGGCCCAAATTAAAGTGGTTGTATGGCCAGGAGAGATCGAGATGGGATAAGGAAAAAAAAAAAAAGGAAAGAAAAGGAAGAAAGTCAAGTGAATTTTTTTTTATATTTTGGAAAATGAAAGTATGAAATGAATTTAGACAGAACTAACTTAGGGATTCCAAGGCCATGTCCACCTAACGAAGTAAAACGGAGAACCACAATAGCTATCCAGATAGTTCAACTTACATTTCTTTGGTAGGAACTATTTAGATCATTCTAATTCTTCACTTTACTTTGTTAGCATAGATGTGACCTATTTAAAAGATGAGGTGTCTATAAAACTTTAAACATTATGAAATGGACGCACCTAAATAACTTTAAATACTCAAGAAGGGTAAGAGATCTGTTGAGCGTCTAATTTAGAGAGAACTGTATGGGTTTACGGTGTATAAAAAACTCTTTCCCAATCCTCAGTGACAGAGAGGAAGGGTAAATGTTGAACCTGGTAATTTAAAAATCTCTTTCAAAACAAAGGAAAATGCCAGCCTCCTTTATTTTTACATTTAATGAGTGGTTTCATCCCACCCTACTTTCTACTTCATTTGGGACTTGTTTTCCTTTGTCTCTGGCAGCCCTAGTAGATGCTGACAGAAGAACATGAGTAAACTGTCATCCTGAGGGAGGGAGAAAGAAACATACTCAGTGATCCAGGTCAGCTGACCATCTGAGCAAAGATTAAAAAAGGGAAAACAAAACAAAGGAAATGGAAATGTGTTTTCTTTCTCCAACTTTTACATCTAAGCCAAAAGTCCTGCAGCCACTATAGCTACACCAAATAGGGAAGATGGCTTAAGGCCATCCAGTTCAGGGGATTCACATCACACATGCCAAGGAAGCCATGTGCAGAAAGAAACTTCAAGACCTGAATATAGAATCCCACTTGGTTTCAATCATGTACAATTTTCTTTTATTTATTTAATATGGTAAAAAGCTTAACAAGTTGTTTTTTTTTTTTAATTTTTCCCAAGCCCTGTACCATGATGACAGAAGTGCCAAAGAGCTGGGCATTTTCATGTGGCTCTTCAATTAGTTCCCTGATTACTCTTCATGCTAAGGCAGAAGGAAACTGGAGAGATGGAGGAAGAAAATGGGTCCATTGGAAGGGACTCATGGGTAGCTGAGAATGGAGTTATGGACTGGGGACACTTAACTATTCTGTTTTTAAATTTTAATCACCAGATTTATGCCAGGGAAGAAATAATATGATATACTTCTACTGTGTTTAGCCAGTGTTGAGACATTTCAGACTATTTTGAAGCAAAAAATGTAATTGATCGATGGATGTCTAATTTACATCACATGTCGGCTAAGTACAAAGAAGTTTGCCAACTTCTCAAAGAAGACTCACCAGGCAAATACTCTATAGATTACTCCTTACATAATAAGAAATTAAACAAAATCTAATTTTATGAGGGCTTCTTATGGCAATAGACACATGATTTTACATACAATTGAAATAAAGGGAAATGCTTTTTAGTAGGATTTTAGTTTCATGCTTATGCATTTAATCTTCTTTAGCAATGCATAATTTTCAGTAGGATATGTTCTTTTTCTTATTTATATCAATATCAATAATAGCTTTACAGGGGTAATTTTTTAATTTAAGTAACTATAAGAATAAAAGGAATTTTATTTTAATATGGAATACAAGAATGGAATTAAAAGATGAAACATTTAAAACAGCCCAGATACTTTATTTATTCCTATGCATCATTTAAATGGTTTTATTTTTAATGTATTGGATATTATGCAGTTTTACAGACACCCTCAGATTATCTTTAAATGTATGGAAAATAAATAAATAAAAGAAAAAGAACCCATGAAAGATACACAAACAAATGGCAGAACAAGCTCATGCAAACTACATTTAATAAATAAGATAAATTATTCAGTACCCCAACCTCAGGGAGAAAAAGATTTCAGGGACAATAAACTAGAAATGAATGAGTTGGAGGAGGGGTATTGCAGTGGAAATGTCAGCTAACCATCAACTCATTAGCTACTAATTTTAAGGTTTTCCGCAAATTTCCCACCGAACACTTTTCACTATGGAATAACTCTGTGCCTCTTGGGCTCATAGTGTTTATAACCAGATTGACATCATCTATATGGGCAAAGGGAGGCTGGGACTCAGCAAAAGAAACAAGGAGCAATTTGATGCTTAAAAAATCTGAAGATATCTTCTATACACTCACTGAACAAGTGTGAATGAATCTGCTGTGACATAAAGGGACATTATGAGCATATAACCAGTCAGGACGTCATTAACGACTGCTGGTGACTTTGTAAGCATCTTTCCCATCTCCTTCCAGCCCTCTCAGCTCTAAACAGCACATGCAACTAGGACAATAAGCCCTAGATTTTTTTTAAACATTGAAAACAGTATTAAAGCTGACACGTAAAAGCACAAAAAACGCTGGACATGGTATATCTACGCGAGTGCTGCTTGAGGACTCGTAATGACAGCGTGGTGAGGTACCTAGAGGGGGCTCCGGTGATATGCCAATGCTCTGCAGCAAAGCTTCCGTCTCTCGGCGTTTGCGATCCAGATCCGAGTCATCTTGGATGGGTTCTTTCTTCTGCTGCATATCTGCCTAGAAGATTTGATGTCAGCAAGGAACGTTAGTGATGTAACCAAAAGCAAGCTTTTCTTTGATGAAGTGGAAAATGTCTGGATCAAAGACCAGGCAAAGCATTGCTAGATATAATTATGTGTGGAGGATGAAAACCACCCGAATTTCTCATTTAATAACTGACAGGCTCTCTCTTTTGCCTGAGAGCATTCCACTATCTCTATCACACGGTACAAAAGGTTTCCAGGCTGGTAAGATGGTTTAGCAGGTAAGGGCACCTGCATCCAAGCCTGACTATCCAAGTGAGTTCTTAAACCTGTATGATGAAAAAAGAACCCACTTGTGTACCATGCAAAACATATGCACACAAAATTTTAAAAAGGCAATAGCTAGAGGTAAAGCAAAAAACCTCTCAGGGTTTTGGAAGGAACCATCAAAACAAAGTATTTCTGACTGGGGCTATTTTAAAAGTAAATCTTGTCGGTTTTAGCCTCCATGTTTCTTCTGGGACACTGGTTCTTGGTCAGGAAGAAATAATTTAGTAATACTTTTAGTAATATTTGTATTCCAGAAATAGAAATTTATAGAATCTAGCTGAAAAATAAAAAGTAAAGCTATTTATAGAGACTGGAAACTATTATTTTTACCATTTGTATTGGTAGTAGAAGCTCATTATGGAAGAACCTGGGCTAATGTCTGTTAAGGCAATGGAGGTCTTTTTTTTTTTTTTTTTTTCTAGATTTGGATTTTCACAGAACAAAACAAAACTTTACTTAGGAGTTTCTGTCCTGAATTATGAAAAGCACAACCCCTGTGAGCCTCAAATCAGATTCTATGCCTAGTTTGTGTTTTTATAGGATTGTGACAAACTAAAATGGCAGTTATAAAAGATCAAGGGACTTTATTTAGTGTTTGTTATCTATTATCCCTCCTTCTGGTCCTTCCCCTGTCCTACCCTCCTATATTCATTACTCCATTTAACTCTTCATGTCCCATTATTCACTTTTACCCCCTATACCACGGCATTATGTCTCCCCTCCTTTGAAATGCCTGACTCCATGGCCCCCTAAATAATTTCTTGACCTCTGTAGGAATCTAAATGAAACACACATATGCAAAGCTTCCAAGAATACAACCACTTGTATTTTCTGGGTCTGAGTTACCTCACTCTGAACGATTGTTTCCAACTTCCAACTCCATCTATTTACCTGATAACTTCATACTTCCTCTTTTCTTAACAGCTGAATAATTTTTCATTGTGTACCTCATTTTCATTATCCATTTATCAGTTGATAGCTTTGATTTCCTGGCTACTGTGAATAGAGTAACAATGAATATGGTTGAGCAAGTTTCTCTGTAGTAGAATATAGAGTCTTTGGGATGTATGTCCAAGAGTGGTATAGCTGCATCATGTGGGAGCTCTATTTCAAACTTTCTGGAAGAAGTTCCCCACTGATCAGACTTCTTCTTCTAAGGCTAAGAGAGTATTGAAGAAGAAGGGGAAGATTATACAGAAGCAACAGAGAAGAAGTTTCACATATGAATTCATAGTGAATATGACAACATTCACAAGATGTGGACAGTCTCAAGCAAAGAAAAATACAGTATGGGGTGGGAAGAAGGTGTGAAGCCCTACCTTTAGCTGAGGAGATATAGGCAGCTGATAGCTGGTGGGAGGTGGAGTCAGTCTTCTTTTCTTTTTCTAAAAATATTTATTTATTACTTCAAGTTATATCTCCATCACAGTCCCCTTCCTCCACCCCTCCTGATCCTACCATATCTCCCTTCTCCCACCTATCCTACTCCTCCAGTGTGGGGTGCCCTACATATCATTCCCCTTTAGTTCAGCAGTCATATACAGGCTAAGAGCTTCATCTTGCCCTGGAGGTCTACATGGCAGCAGTGTTCCACTAACAGGTAACAAAGTCTATGCTCCTGTTTCCTTTGGTGTGTTGGTTGTAGGATAGTTATCTTGTACTATATGGCTAAAATCCGACTATAAGTGAATAGATGTCATGTGCATATTTCTGGGTCTGGGTTAGCTCACTCAGGATGAGCTTCTCTAGTTCCTTCCATTTGGCTGCAAATTGCATGATTTCATTGTTTCTGATAGCTGAGTAGTATTCCATTGTGTAAATGTACCTCAGCTTTTTTATTCATTTGTCAGTTGAGGGACATCTGACATCTGGTTTGTTTCCAGGTTCTAGCTATGACAAATAAAGCTGCTATAGTTGAGGAGATGTCCTTGTGGTTTGGTAAGGAATTGTTTGGATGTATACCCAGGAGTGGTGTGTCTGGGTCTTGAGGTAAAGCTATTTCCAAGTTTTCTAAGGTATCGCCAGACTGATTTCCATAGTGGTTGTACAAGTTTGCACTCCCACCAGCAATGGAGGAGTGTTCTTTCTCCACAACCTCACCAGCATGTTTTTGATCTTAGCCATTCTGACAGGTGTGAGATGGATTCTCAGAGTCATCTGTTGCATTTCTAAGAGTGTGGTACCTGATATGGCTCCAGTGGATGGCTATATACCCAAAAATATATGGGCAGCAAAAATTATAGTTACTGAGTTTAAAAGAAGGGGCATAGGTCTTGGAGGAAGGGTATATATGACAAAAAATACATTGCATGGAATTCTTAAATAACCAATTAAAGTATTTTTAAAAAGAAGTTGAAGGGAGGTATTGTAAGTGGAATTATAACTAAAGGTATTTGTCCAAATCTGCGTCAGGGGAATACTTGTGTGTATCTACTTCACAGCATCTTTTATGATCCCACAGAATGAAGCTATCTTGAAGTCTGTCAAGTCAATATCCTATTAATTATCAGATGTCCTTTATTTTGCATTGTCATTGGGCAGCCTAACAGGTACATTGCCTCAATAAGTATAATTAATTTCATGTGTCTGAGACAGAAACAATGCAAGGCAGTTTTGGCTTGCTCCAGACAGTATCCTACAACTTGATTATAAAACAAGTGTGTATCTGTATGTGACTCTGGGTTTAGCATTTCTGTTCTGATTCATCTTGGCCATAAAGAGCACTTTCCTTTGTGCAGTTTATTTGTCACTAGGGAGGAGACTGTCATTTGGGATCTAAACATAGCTGAAGAGAATCTAAGAGGATTTCAGCCTCTTCACGTCACTCCACATTCTTAAACAGCAATTCTGTCTCCATCTCTGAGGATATTAAAATACACACTTGTTTCCAATTGTAATGTTTCAACAACTGAACCATATTCCAGTGTTAATGTGCATGGCAAGCAAAGTCAGAGCTGAGAAAAAAAAGGTGCTGTAGAATGAGGATCTCCAACCATATTCACTTTTCACATACATTAAGAAGGATGTGAGGGAAAGGGAGATATGCAAAAAAATGGTTTTGCTACCATTGCTATTGAAACACAGGTTAAAAAAAACTAAAGAAAGTAAAATCCACCTTAGTATTACAATATAGAGTAGCTCCATATTTCAGAGATGAGCTTGGCTGCAGCTGAACTCTCAGTTTTACTGAGAGCAACACAATTGTTCTGCTCACCACAAGATGCTCACACCTGGATCAGTTCCTGGGTATATAGTACATAACAAAACTGTGTTTGATGAATGAATTAACATCCGACCTTGGCAGGCATTACTTTATGGCCATAGACTCTTAGATGAATGTATCTCTTAGCTTAATTTATTTCAACCACAACCCATTTGGAGACCTCAACTTTCAAAGCACACTGTTAGAACAACATATTTAGAAGTCTGGAAAGCCAGAGCTCGCAAAAGCCATTTCTATCAACAAAAATTTGCTGAAGGAAGACAGTATCCATGGAAACGAGCTGCACTAGTGGAGCCTTCTCTGGGTACGTGAACATGGTGTGCCTAATCTTCCCTGTTAAGTGAACTTGAGCATACACCAACTCTTCTGTCATAGGCAGCCTGTGTGGAAAGGTGCAACTCTGGTTTGGGTATTGAGATTTACATATACTAGAGGCCAAATTATGTATCAACATGGGCAATACACATTGTACCAAAACAGTGTCCCCGAATTTTCATATCCTCTGCACAAGGTGACTATTGAACTCATTACTTGATCTTCCTTTACAAGATTAATTTTTTACATTCATTTATTCTCGTGTGTGGGACTGCAGAGTTGAGTGGGAACATACCATGCCATGTGTGTCAGAGGACAGAGGAAAACTTGCAAGAGTTGGTTCTCTCCTTCCATCAGGTGTAATCTGGGGCTCTAAAATCATGCTTGGTGGCAGGTGTCCACACCCACTGAGCCATCTCACAAGCCCACACTTTTATTATTTATTTATTAGTGTGTGTTTCTCTCTCTCTCTCTCTCTCTCTCTGTGTGTGTGTGTGTGTGTGTGTATGTGTGTGCGTGTGTGTGTGTGTGTGTGATTGGGGTTGTACCTGCATGTCACACAGCTCACATGTTGCGGTCAGAATACAACACTCTTTTAGAAGTTGATTCTCTTCTTTTACCTTGTTGAGGTAGGATCTCTCTTACAATTTCTGCCATGATGTGTACACTCCAGGCTACCACAGTTGCTGTTATGTTGTTTTTCTTTAAGGTTGTTTCCAGAGATTATTCTCAGATTTTCTGGTTTGAGGGGTCAGTACTTTTTTGCCTTGTGAGTCAATCCACCAGCTCTATTTTTGGCTTTTAAAATTATTTTTGTTTGATTGTGTTTTGAGTTGTTTTTTTTTTTTTTGAGATAGGGTTTCTCTGAGTAGTCCTGGCTGTACCACACTTGCTTTGTAGACCAGGCTGGCCTCGAACTCAGAAATTTCCACCTGCACCTGCCTCCAGGATACAGGGATTAAAGGCGTGCATCACCATGTCCAGGAGTTTTTGTTTTTGTTTTGTTTTTTAATTCTTAAGGAACAAGCCAACACACTGGAATATATTAATGAGGATAAGTGTTCATCTAGGATCACAGAAACTTAGGAAAGCTATCAGTGCCCAAAGCTGACCACAAGAACTGCACAGTTAGATAACCAAGCTTACCAGAAACAAGCTGGTTATCACTCAGTGCCTTAAACAAAACAAGGTATATTCTCTTTAAAGAGACTGTGGCTAGTGCCATAGGGATGAACCTTACTGTTCTCTCCAGTAAGAACGACAGAGTCCTGCCATGTTTTAACGACTCACCGTGTTCTTATTTGGCAATACTAATAATTAAAAACCCAAAAGTTGCCTTTCTCAGCAACCGATATTGTTGTTTGTGTGTGAGGTATGATCAAATCTGAGATCCAGAGAGGATAATCAAAGCCAGATAATTTGCCAGCTGAGACTTGTCAATCACTTTTCAAAGATAGTTCCACATTTATTAGGGGAACAAGTGAAGACAGAAAACCTTAATCTGTCCCTGTTTCCAGCAATTCAGCCTAAGACCAAGGTCGGGCTAAACTTCAGGGAGGCCCCCATTAAATCCACCTCACTGCACTGAAGCCAAGTTTTCATGAAATTGGGCCTGTGTCTTAAATGTTGGCTACTATACTTATTTTTAAATCAGATTTCAGCCATAATACCACAGCCAAGGAAGCAACTGGCATCCAAGGGAGCACAGAATGAGCTTTCCTAGTGCAATTTTTTTTTCTTCTGTTAGAGATAATCTCCCCTGGTGGTCCTAATTCCTTGTCTCTCCAGAGTCATGGACAGGAAGCCACCAAAGGACACTTTGTTCCTTTTTACTTCTGAATCTATTTGTTTCATTTAAAGTATGAGCCTAAATAAAGTTTACCAAAAGTGGAACTTAAATTCTTAAGCCAATTTCTAACTCCTCTTAAACAATAGAAAACCAGAGCATCTTAACCCAGGCATCAGCAATGGTGGCAGATATAACCTTGGGGTCAGAGTTTCCAGAGGAATGTGCAGGACGGAACTTTAGATGGTCGAAATAACCCTGAGATCGGTGTCTCCAGTACCTGCCCCAAACAGCTTACATTTCTTTTCTGTCTATATTCTTTTGTCAGGCATATACTATGTGGTAAAATAGACACACACACACACACACACACACACACACACACACACACACACACA
>CAJQZJ010032488.1:748380-786850 GCA_907164525.1 Lophiomys imhausi
ACACACACACACACACACACACACACACACACACACACACACACACACAAGTACAGAACCTTACCCTCATAAATTCCTGTCTCTAGAGGGGGGTCAGAGGTGGCTTCCCATAGTGAGGGACATCAGAGATGAAAACAGAAAGATGTGTGGGTGTGCACAGTTAATAGGCAGGGGAAGGACAATATGAGAGAAATGGAATAAACTTGCTGTCAAGAGAGGGAGGTCCATAGAGGAATGTGTCAACACAGACTGAGCATCCCCAAACTGAAATGCAAAATAATCCAACATCTCAAAAGTTTGAGCTTCACCATGATTCCAAGTGCAGAATTCCATACCATGAAATTTTGTTTCATGAAAAATATTTTAAACATTATATTAAATATTTCCAGTCTATATATATAAGACATTTATGAAACAAATGGATTTCATGTATAAACTTAGGTCTCCCAACACATTTCCAACTTGTGCACATGCAAACATTCCCAAATCTTCAAAATAAAACCCAAAGCAGGAAAGATTTTTGGTCTCAAGAATATCAGATATGGCATGTTTAAACTATAAGGTAACTTGGATGGAATGTAGATTTAGAGAGAAAAGAAGTGGGGAAGGAAAGAGTTCTGTTATACTTTTCCAGATCATGATGATCCTTGTAAATTGTGGGAACAGAATGATGCCAAGTTTCCAAGTTAGAACCAGGTGGCTGCGAGACAGGACCTTCCTTAAAGCTCGAGACCAAAGAAAGCTACTCCTATACATTGAGATTATTTCTTCATTTGAAAAGAAGATCAGAATAAACTAGTTATATATTTCTTTCATATATAAAGTACTGTTACTTCTGAGCTGAAGGGGTGACTCAGTTAAGAATAACTACTACTTCTGCAGAGGAGCCGAGTTTGGTTCCCAGTACCCATATCCAGTGTCTCCCAAACACCTGTAACTCCATCTCTAGGGGGATTCTGTATCTCTGGTGTCTATAGAAAGCTTCTCTCAAATGTATACACACACAGACTCACACACACACTTTTTTTAAAAAAGATACATCATTAAAGATACTACAACCTCATGAGGGTACTTGGATTCTACAATCCCATCCTGCTCTAAGTATACATGTGTATCCATCTTACAGGCTCCTTCACTCACTCAGCACTGGCCTCAGAAGCACAATGAGAACTGTTTCTCACTGGGGTGGTTAATTTTGGTTGTCATCTTGATGGAATTTATACAATCACCTAGGAGATACGTCTCTAGGCATGCATGTTTGTGAGGGTATGCCCAGAGAGAAAAACCTATGCTGAAGGTGTGCAGCATTGACCCATGATATGATGGTGTTCCAAGCTGAATTAAAAAGAACACACATGGGACACCAGCATTCTTCTCTCTCTGCCTAACTGTGGGCATAGTGTTACAAGCTGCCTCATGCTCTTATCACCACAACTAAAGCAGCACTTGATGCCATGCCTTTCCCACCTTGGAAGACTTTATCCCTTTAAACTGAGCCAAAACAACCTCTTCCTTCTCAAGTTGCCTTTGGTATTTGCCCACAGCAATGAGAAAGGTTAGTATGATTCATTGACCCATTTCTCTATGCCCTTCACTGCTCTGTACTATTTTTTGGAATCTGTACAGAACTGTCAAGAAGACAAGTTCCCTGAGGTCCTCACTAAAGGCATTCTGTGCAGGGCAGAACCAAGTTTCTGAGCCACATAAAATGCAAAAGCCCTTATGAATAATCCGGCTTGATACCGTCTGTCTGACTGTGCTGGTTGCTCAGAACCAATGGAGCCAGAGCTGCTCGCAAAGGATATTTAAACAGGGACTGGTGAGATGGCTCCGTGGGTGTAGCAATTTCAATGACATATCACCCATACTGCCAACTGGAATACTTGCTCCTCAGTTGGTGACATTGTTTGGGGAGGCATAAGGGTGTGGCCTTGTTGGAGGGAGGGTGTCACTGAAGGCAGGCTTTGAGGTTTCAAAAGCCTCCACCATCCCAAGTTCACAAAGTCTGTTTCCTGCTTGAGATAGGAGCCTGTGAGCTATCAGCTTTTCCTGTTGCTGTGTTCCCTCCCCTCCCCTGCCAAGATGGTGGATGGTTCTTATTTCTCTGGAAATGTGAGCCAAAATGAGGCCTTCTCTAAGTAATTAGTCTGATTATCTTAAGTTCAGTCACTAAGACCCACATGGTGGAGGGAGTGAAGGAACTCTATGCATTTGCTGTCTCATACACACGTGTTCCACACCCACACACTCACCAAATATACAAACAAACCTTTCTTTTTAAAGAAATGCCTAAATGACACGAAGGAGAGAACTTCCTGGGGGATGACAGATCCTGCAGAGAGGGTATTTAAAGCCAGGGCAATCCTTAAATTAAATAATATAGCCAGTGCAGCCCAAATTTGAGCCCTGATTGGAGTCTTCTGAGTGGAATCGAGGATGGGAGTGTAGCACTCTGGATTGCCTTTGTGACTCTGAGCTGCCCTGTCAGTTAAGAACTGAAGAGGGCAAGGCCTTCCATAACTTGAATTCAAGAGGCATGCAGTGGCCAGAAGAACCACTTCCCTCTCCCAGCATCTGGAGCTCTCTTTGCTATTCAGGAGATGAGACCTTTGCTTTGCCAAACTGCTTTGTGTACCAGAAAAAAACAATCTAGCCTTGATCTGCTTGCTGGCCCATGATTCTCCTGAAATGTGCAAAATGAAAAAGGTGGAGCAGACAGCCTAATTTGGAGCCAGATTTCCTCAATCACATCACACTTCATAGTAATTCCACAAAATTCTAGTTGGACATTAGAATGTCAGTTTAAAAGGAAACCCATTATTAGCAAGGAATAGCAGGTGCTTTAAAGATACAGTAACTGCTGACATTTGAAAGAAGGGAAACATAATCACATAATGCTTTTTGGGGGGCTTCTCATAGAAATGGATAGCCATTTCTTGTCAGTTCTCACCTCTATTTCACCCACAGCCTGCATACATAACAGGAAAGATCTCCCAGGGAAAATCATTATGTAAAATATCAAGGACAAACACGCTATCACATCAATCAAAATGTAAGACACAGAGAGCTGGGAGAAACCAGAAGGCTAAAATGCAACTGCAATTATGTCTTTCTTTGTTGGAAAATAATAAACGCTGTGAATCTGTTGTTTTACTCTCTTAAACCTCTAGAAAGAAGCAGCACTTATTTAGATCATGAGGCATCAAAGTGCACTTTCTTTTTCCTGAAAAAAAGAAATTACTGTGTGGGGAGTAGTTCCAGTTTCTCTTAATGCAGGATTATCACGCCGTACAAAGTTTTCTTTCTAGAAAAGTATTCACAAATATCTTTTCCATCTGGTTTTTGTGTATCAAATAGGCTATTTCTGTACTGTCACAATAAATTGGAGAATAAAAAAAAATTTCAACGTCTCCTATTGAAATGGTAGAAGAAGACTTAACAGAGAGGTGTCTGGTTTGAATTTGGTGTCAAGAGTCTTCCACCCCTGAATTTACCAGGGGAAAAGCTGGTATTGCCTCTGGGTCCTTGCTGTTTGGTGACATGAAGAAGGGCCACAGCGTAAGGTCTCTAAAGTCCCCTCCTTCTTTAACACCTAACAGTGTGCTCTGGCCTATTCATCTGCCTTCCTGTCTGATTCTCACTTAGCCAAGTTGAGGATTCTTATTGACCATGGGAAAGGCACACTGTGTAGGAATCACTGGAAACCCACTGGTATTGGTTTCTATTTTGTCTTCTAAAATGTTTGTATGGGTAGTTTTTGCAAAGATAAATACCTAGAAAGTTTTTTTTTCTTTTGTGTTTCTTGAAACTAACATGGGTATGAACTATCTCGTAGGTTCCAGGTAGTGGGAGAGAAGACTATCCTAATTTTAGAAGTTCCATAAAGTTAGCCGGGCGTTGGTGGCGCACGCCTTTAATCCCAGCACTTGGGAGGCAGAGGTAGGCGGATCTCTGTGAGTTCGAGGCCAGCCTGGTCTACAAAGTGAGTCTAGGACAGCCAGAGCTGTTATACAGAGAAACCCTGTCTCAAAAAACCAAAAAAAAAAAAAAAAGAAGTTCCATAAAGTAGATTAATCATTGTTCTCAAAGTAAGGCTGGGAGAATACATTCCAGAAAGATCAAAGAATATCCAACAGCAAAGGGATTCCACTTTAAGAATTCTATTCAAATCAAGGGAGGACCTGGGCTTGGGGACTTTTGAGCCATGTATTATCCATTGCTTAGGTACTGCCTGACAGCACTTACCAGATAGAAATGACTTTCCTTTTCAGATTGTACAGATATGTTTGTACATTTTATTCAAATTTCATGAGAATTCTCAAAGGTGGTCCTGCTTGTCCATGTAACTGGTTCCTCAGACCGATGGATCCTTTTACCCCACAGTAACCCCATTCCAGCCTCACCTCTTTCTTCTTTCTCTCCTCTTCCTTCCGTTTCTTCTCTTCCCTTATCTGTGCTAAGCGCTGCTTTTTGCGCTCCAACTCAGCTTTTAGGTCACTCTTGTCAGACATATTTGCTTCCTTGGAGAAAAGAAGAGAGAGAAAAAAAGTGAGACCATCTAAGTAATCTTATTTTTATTATCATTGCAAAATCACTCAAAAGGAAATTCAGCTTGCAAATGTGACTTTGGGCAATAATAGGTTGTATTATTTAGTCTGTTCAGGAATCAGGGAGAGAACTTGGGAAGGAACTCTGTAAGATTCTTTTCCTATTATGTATCCATAAATGACTAAAGAAATTCGATGTTGTCATCTGGGTTGAAAAAGAATAGCAACTCACTTCCAAGGAAGCAATGCATTTTCTGTACATGTTTTCTTCACAGATAAACAAAAGGAGAGAGTGAGGATCAAAAAGGAATCATGATGACTTCAAGTTTAGATGCTAATGGAGCAATTCATCTCCACACTGCACAAAGAAAATAGACTGTCAGGACCCTAGAATGTACCCTCCTCAGATTTCTATGGACTGGGTAAATGGTCCTTCATGGAGTTTAGAGAAATTTCATTTTGTTTAATATTACCTGTATCTCAAAAGACAACTGCTGAAGACCCAACATGCCAATCGTTTTTTTTTTTCTGTAAACTCCTCTCAAACTGTCACACTTAATTTCATCTCCCAAATAACACTATTTCTATGAACTTTCATTTGCATATTGAATACAATATTCCTTGTTTTGGCACTGACCCCATTCAAAGAAAAGGTGTTGTTGGTGTGCACACACAAGAAATAAATAAGAACTAACCCTGGGTTGAATTCTTAGGAAAATTTATCCAAAAAGGTTTAATTTTATTTATCACTTTAAAAATACTTATTTCATATGTATGATTATTTTTCCTGTATGTATACATGTGTACTACATGCATTCTTTGAGCCTGCAGAGGCCAAAAGAGGATGTTGGATTCCCTGGAATGAGTTCCAGGTGTTTGTGAGCCATGTGGGTTTTGGAAGTTGAACCTAGGTCCTCTACAATAGCAGCAAACGTCCTAATTGCTAAGGTATCTCTTCATCCCTGAAGTTCAACTTTAATGTTGTCACAACAACGTTCATGATAATGGGGCCAGCAGCATTTTCAAACACAGAAGTTTAGAGAAGGCAGTTATCAGTAACCAACAAACATATACTCTTCCTTTCTGGAAACAAGGAGGAAAGCTACAGAAATGAAGACTGTCTAGCCAGTACATGGTGGAAACTAAATTCAAGCTTACATGTACTATGATCTCCTACATAAGCCCAAGCCCTGGAGTTTAAGTTCAAAGTAACTCACACCAAAACAAACAAATAAATAGCAAAGTTCTGGGGGAATAGACCAAGGTGACCATGGTGGAGTTAGTAGAGCTTGAATGGGTATCCTACAGTATCAGGAACTCACAAATAAAGGGAAGATTTGGAGATACAAAAAAGGAGAAGCCTGGAGGGTGTGTATAAGAGAAGTGAGGAACTCATACAAAGAAATATAAACTTCAGTTGAAGTGTGTGTGTGTGTGTGTGTGTGTGTGTGTGTGTAGGAAATGGCAAAGCCTGGGAGACACAGAAAAATGACTTCTCTTAGATGCAGTGGGAGATGACCAATCATATCAGCTTCCTGAAAGGAAAGGCACAAAATAAAAATGGAATATGCTCAAACCTGTTCTTGTTCCTGTCTTTATGACAATAGGAACAGATGCAAGAAATTAGGCAAGCTGTCAGGAGATTGGTGCCAGCATCACTCTGATTCTGCTGCACCTACACGGGGAAGGAATTGGACTTAGGCACAGCAATTGAGATTGTGGCTTGGATAGCCAGAGAATGGAACGTTTCATGGCTGCCTGAGGGATATAGAAGGAAAGAGGAATATTCTACAACAACTTAGCTTTGAGAGAACAAAGAAGATGGCGTGGATATTGAAAGGAGAATGCCAAAAGGAGAATAGCAAATAGAAAGGGTTTGATCAGTGCATAGCAACCAGCACCCTTTGAGCACACTTACATCTGGGTATCCATGAACAGAAATCACAGCCACACAGCTGATACATCAAAATGGAGCCCAGGAACTGAAACTCTGGAATGAAGTAGGTAGTCCTGCACCTGCACGGGGCTTAAAATCTGAGCCACAAATCCATAGGCGTGTAGATAACCCGAGAAGGAGAACAGAGAGGAGGAGAGTAGAGAGGAAGAGCATGCTCAAGGGAGGGTGTTCATGCTAGCTCCACCTGAGAGGCGGCTTGGTGGAATGTGCAGCTAAGCAGTTACATGTTTTGATCTTTACTCTTTTCTCTCTTTGTTTGAAAAGTGACAGAATTAACAAGAGTGCAGTTTGTTAATAAAACACTGGTGGTTAACACTGTTCAGCTGCAAGATGTGAGATGTCTGGCAGGGAGAAAA
Organism: Lophiomys imhausi; assembly: GCA_907164525.1. Lineage (NCBI taxonomy): Eukaryota > Metazoa > Chordata > Mammalia > Rodentia > Muridae > Lophiomys > Lophiomys imhausi. The sequence continues at coordinate 755,241 of CAJQZJ010032488.1, forward strand.
TAATGGCGCTACTTACAAAAGCTATTGGGAAGCTACCATGCTCTTAGCCAATGGAGACTAATCTATTTGTAATCGATGCAGTTAAATTTTTCTGTGGTAAAGTATTAAACATAAATAAGAACATTGCTGTTTGAGCCACAGCTGTGTTGTTCTAAGCTGAAAGCATACAGGGGAAACTTCCAGAGCATTCGGTTTTCCCCTTTCTCCATCTCTCCAACTACTTCCTGCGTTTTCCCACTCAAAGTGGCCTGGCACCACCTCAGCTGTGTATTATCATCATCTGAAACAAATCATATTCCAAAAGCATCCTATATTGATTGTGATTTTTTTCTTTATCAATTTTCTTTGACAATTTCATGTGTACATACAAATGTGCACACATACACAATACATTCTGATTACTCTCACCCCCCACCTTCCGTTATTTCTCTCCCACCCTATGTCAGCAACCCTTTCTCCTCCAGACAAATCTCTCAACTTCATGGCTTCTTTTTGGTTTTATGACCCACTGACTTTATCTGTGTGATCAAGCGTTTGGAATTATCCACTGGTGTCTGATGGGTTCACCAGTACATACACAGCAGAAGACACTGACGGTCTCTCACAGCCCAACAGGGAGGGGTAGGATGCCCATGAGCTCATCCCCAATCCATAACTGACTATGGACAGGTCCAGTCTTATGCAGGCCTCCACAGTTGCAAAGTTCAGTCACAAGAATTAGCTTGTCTCCTCAGCAAGGTGCAAGGATAATGAGGTAGTATAAAGCAGGCAGATATGTCTGATGGTGCAAATTACTATTTCAGCATTCTAAGCCATAGAACCAAGACTATTAAGACAACCCCAAAACCACTGAGGAGACTTATGAAGAAAGTGAACTAGGCAGACGAATGTGGAAGCTCATGTTTCTAATTGGAGTGGAGCCACACTGGAAGGACGCAGCGCCAGAGGCCCTGACTACATATTGATTTTTGAATCCATTCCAAACTAGACACTTAGCATCTACCCCCAGGGGAATAAGAAATCTCAATAGAATGCCTCATAAAGGCTTTGGCAAGTATGTAGTTTGGAAAATGAATAGCCTTTCACAAGTAGTGTGATGCCTTACACAGTGGCTTAAACGCGGTGTCAGCACTGACCTCCACAGGATGTCCCAGGTGCCTTGTGTCTCTCCCAGCACAACAAACAGAGCAACTGGAGGTAGGAGGGGGACACAAAACTAGAGGTAGGAGAGTTAAAGAGTCCCGTGGTGATTGTGACACTCTTAGTCCAAAAAGTACCAATCAGAGCCATCTCTGCTAACTAATGCTCACTTCACACACTTGAAAGCTGTTTTTTTTTTTTTTACTTACAGATGGCAAGAGGTTGGGAAGACAGATCATACATATCTCTGAGAATATTTCCTGTCTTTTCCTGTATAAACATAGCATATCCTCCCACCCTTTATCCAATTCATGGGTTGTCTCCCCTGGGCTTGAGGCCAATGCCAGCTGAATTTTACTCAATTCCATCCATTTTGGGATCCCTAAGCCTGCTCTGATCTCCACAGTGGAGTCCCATGGCCTCACCTCTTTTCACATTAGTGTTCCTCCTGCTGTGCTCCTTTACACTTGTGTCCACTGTCAAGTTCATCCTTCCCATATTCCTCAACCTCCCACATCTGATCTCTCACCCCTAAACCTTCTGGTTTCAATATAATGGAGCACAAGCCCATGTTGGGGAAGATCTGATAGGCTGATTTCAATGCTGAACTCTGGTTCCCACCCCTTCTGAGGCTTTCTCTGATTGGTTGAATAAATGCTGAGGCCTGTGATTGGGCAAAGACAGAGGTAGGCGGGGCTAAGGTGTGAGGGCTTTGGAAGCAGAGAAGTAGATGAAGTAGAGAAGCCTCCAGTAGCCAGAAGCAGCCTCAAGAAGAAGCAGCCAGTAGAAAAAGCCTCGAAGACAAGCAGCAAAGAGCAGGAAGGAGGACACACGCCATGGGATATAGAAAAGAACCTCATTCCTTGTGACCTGGAACATTGGCATAGCATGGAGAAAAATAGCCCAGAGGACATATGTTTATAGTATACAGGGCTTTATTCAGAAATAGAACTAAGAGCTAACTTAGATGGGACAAGATTGCTCAATTCAGGCCAAGGCTTGTTAAAATCCATGAAGTCTCTGTGTGCTCATTTGTAATGGCTGGTTAAGGCTTAGCCACTGCCAACCAATTGAATATAACCTACATACTAGTAAATAAATTAATTAATTATTTCTATAAGCCTACTTCATCTTTTCTGTTTCTTCGTCTACCTAATGACACTGACTCCAAAACAGACTATTTAAAGTTCAAATCATCTACTCCATTTACTTTGAAGTAACACCAACCACCAACCAGTCTGATGTCTTCTAGATTCCAATTGTCTCTAGTGCCCTTTTTGGTCCATGGTCATTCTTTTTATTTTCAATTAATTTATTTTTTCAAGTTTCATCTCAATCACAGTCTCCCCTCTCTCTCCCTCTTCCCCATCTCCCTTCTCTCCTTCTCCTCAAATGAGGGGATCCCCCACATATCAACCCCCCTCAGTTCATCAGTCACAGTCACGTGAGGGCTAAGAGCTCCCTATTGTACTGTGGCTTGATATGGCACCTCATCTAGGGTACGGTGTTCAACTAACAGGCAATAGGGTCCATCACCCACTGATGGGTGGAGTTTTTCATAGGATAGTTATGCTAGGTTCCTGTCTGTTTGGGTCTGTGGGTTGTAGGATGGTTGTCCTGTGCTGTATGGCTAATATCCACTTATAAGAGAGTACAGACCATGTGTATCTTTCTGGGTCTGAGTTAGCTCACTTAGGATGAACTTTTCTAGGTCCATCCATTTGGTTGCAAATTGCATGATTTCCTTGTTTCAGATAGCTGATTAGTATTCCATTGTGTAAATGTGCCACAGTTGTTTTTTTCTTTTTTTAATCTGTTCTTCAGGTGAAGGACATCTGGGTTGTTGCCAGTTTCTGGCTATTACAAATAAAGCTGCTATAATGATTGTTGAAGTGATGTCCTTGTGTTTGGTGAAGAATCTTTTGGAAATATGTCCAGGAGAAGTATGGTTGGGTATTAAGGTAAAACTATTCCCAATTTTCTAAGATATCACCAGATTGATTTCTAAAGTGTTTGTACAAGTTTGGATACCCACAGCAATGGAGGAGTGCTCTTTCTTCACATCCTCCCCAGCATGTGCTGTCTTTTGAGGTTTTGATCTTAGCCATTCTGACAGGTGTGAGATGGAATCTCAGAGTTGTTTTGAGTTGCATTTCCCTGATGACCAAAGATGTTGAACATTTCTTCAAATGTCTCTAGGCCGTTAGAGATTCCTCCTTTGTGAATTCTTGGTTTAGCTCTGTACCACACTTTTTTCATTGGCTTTTTTATTTATTTGTGTTTAATTTCTTGAGTTCTTTACATATTTTGGATATTAGCCCTCTGTCAGATGTGGGGTTGGTGGAGATCTTTTCCCAATCTGTAGGTTGCCATTTCATTCTAACGACAGTGTCCTTTGCCTTACAGAAGCTTTTCAGTTTCATGAGGTCCCATTTATTGATTGTTGGTCTTAGAGCCTGAGCTGTTGGTGATCTGCTCAGGAAGTTGTCTCCTGTTCCCATGAGTTCAAAGCTTTTCCCCATTTTCTCTTCTATTAGATTTAGTGTGTCCAGTTTTATGTTTAAGTCTTTGATCCACTTGAACTAAAGTTTTGTGCAAGGTGATAAATATGGGTCTATTTTCATTCTTCTACATGTTGACATCCAGTTAGACCAGAACCATTTGTTGAAGATGCTGTCCTTTTTCTATTGTATGGTTTTGGCTTTTTTTTTGTCAAAAATTAAGTGACCGTAGGCGTGTGGGTTTATTTCTGGGTCATCAAATCTATTCCATTGATCAACCAATCTGTTTCTATGTCAGTACCATGCTGTTTTTATTACTATTGCTCTGTAGTACAGCTTGAAATCAGGGATGGTGATACCTCCAGATGTTTTTTATTGTACAGAATTGATTTAGCTATTCTGGGTTTTTGTTTTTCCATATGAAATTGAGAATTGTTCTTCTGAGGTTTGAAAAGAATTGTGTCAGTATTTTGATAGGAATTTCATTGAATCTGTATATTGCTTTTGATAGGATGGCCATTTTTATTATGTTGATCCTACCTATCCATGATCATCCAAGAGATCTTTCCATTTTCTAATATCTTCAATTTCTTTCTTCAGAGACTTGAAGTTCTTGTCATACAGGTCTTTCACTTGCTTGGTTAGAGTTATCCCCAGGTATTTTATATTATTTGTGGCTATTGTAAAGGGTGTTTATTCCCTAATTTATTTCTCAGCACATTTATCTTTTGTGTAAAGAAGGGCTACTGATTTTTTAGAATTAATTTTGTATTATTTGTGGCTATTGTAAAGGGTGTTTATTCCCTAATTTATTTCTCAGCACATTTATCTTTTGTGTAAAGAAGGGCTACTGATTTTTTAGAATTAATTTTGTATCCAGCCTCCTTGCTGAAAGTGTTTATCTGCTATAGGAGTTCTCTGGTGGAATTTTTAGGATAGCTTATATATACTATCATATCATCTGTGAACAGGGATACTTTGACTTCTTCCTTTCCAATTTGTATCCTCTTCAGCTCTTTTAGTTGTCTTATTGCTCTGCCTAGGACTTCAAGTCCAGGGTCCATTGTTTAGCTGCTGCATCATATTCGCTACCACTCAGTTCCAACTACCCTTACTATGGACTCAGCTTCTATTATTTTGGCTTCTGTTTGCTTATGTTCAAAGCAACTGCTATGCTTTTGACCTCAATTAATACACCAATGTAAGCAAAGAGCTCATAACAGTGCTTGACAGATATTAAACACTAACAAGTCTTTATTTCTCTTTTGCAAGCATTCTGTTACCTCCTCCTCTGAACTGGATAGTTTATATCAACTTGACACAAGCTAGAGCCATTTGAGAGGAGGGAACCTCAATTAAGAAAATGCCTCCATAAGATCAGGCAGTAGGCAAGCTTGTATGGTATTTTCTTAATTAGTGATTGATGGGGAAGGGCCCAGCTCATTGTGGGTGGTGCCATCCCTTGGCTGGTGGTCCTGGGTTTTATAAGAAAGCAGGCTGAGTAAACCGTGTTGAGCAAGGCAGTAAGCAGCACCCCTCCATGGCCTCTGCATCAGCCCCTGCCTCCAGGTTCCTGCCCTGTCTGGGTGTCCGTCTGGGTCCCTGTCCTGACTGCCTTTGATGATGAACAGTGATGTGGAAGTGTAAGCCACATAAACCCTTTCCTGCTCAGTTACCTTGGCCATGGCGTGTCATCACAGCAACACAGTCCCTCAAGCTAAGACATCCACTTCTCTTTATTTCTATTGTTATTATTGTCAATTATTAGTAGTATTGAATTTCTTGCTGGTCCTATCCCACATTACCAGTTCCATTCTGATTCATCATTCAGACCTCCCAACATTCACCTAGAAAGTGTTGCTAGGAGAATAGGTATTCATATTACAGGTATAGCACATTACTGACTTAACAACAGAAATCCTAAAGCCAGGAGACTCAATCTATGTGCCTGAAAATCGAAGTCACTTGGGGGAAACAGAAAGACCTCTACCTGCAAGGGTTTACAAAGTGAAGTAGAAGCAAAGGGGTTGGTGAGAATTATGACACAAAGGAAAAGGTATTTTAAAAATTAAATGCATTTAATGTAGCAGTATAATTAATTCTTCTGTGAACATAGAAATTACATAGCAAGCTGGGCAGACTGTCTACTATGTCCTATCCATTTGCCCCCAAGGAGCGTGAGTTTCAACAGAGGACAGAATGAGAAAAGAGGGATCAAGGAAATCAGAAAGTAAAAGAATAAGGGGAACCTGGAGGGAGGAAGGAAGTACAGTTAACGTCCCAACTCCTTACAGCTTCCCTGGCATCCCCTTGTCCACATCCACAGGGAAATGTAAAACTCCAGCATGCCTGGACTCCAAGAACATGACCCAACACCTCTGAGTTGTCATTTGCTCAGTCTCCATGGTCCAGTCCCACTTAGAACCAAGAGTCTGCAGGAGAAGCTTCAGGGGATTAGTCTTGTTTACACAGCTGCCCAGTAACAACCCCTCCCAAGGCTGAGCTTTTGAACAATACAGATCTCCATTTCCTTTGGTTGTCTAGGTTGGCAGCAGCTGGAGATTCCATTTCTAGTGCTGGCATACACGAATGTATTTTTAAGCTTAAGGTTGGAATTCTATATGGTTTAAGTGATTGCCTTGCTGTTGCTGAACACATTGAAAAAATACACAGCCATCAGTTCTCTTTTCCTGCCTTTAAACAGTTGCTCTCATTGGCTCTGTACTATCAGGCCTTGGATTTTCCATCGGCCATGGGGTATGTGGTCTGATAATTCACAGACTTGGTTCACCTCCCTGGTTTCTCATGAAATACAGCTCCTTCCAAGAGATATACTAACCATAAACATTAACCCATTTTCACAGCTACATTTCACAATAAAACAAAACAGATATCTCAGATAGGAGTGGGCAGACAAAAGATTTCCAATGGATAGTTGATATTTTTGTAGCTGTTGTAGCACTGAACATGGAAGTCAGAGCCTTGCACATGCAAATACTATATCACAGAGCTAAACCTCAGCCCTCCTTTTTAAAACTGAAAGTGTGTATGCATATATTTTATGGAGGGCTGAAGATAATCTCTATGATCATTCTTTAAGTACTACCTACCTTTTTTTTTTTTTCAGAAACAGGGTCTGTCTACAAGCCTGGAATCCATCAAGTATGCTAGTCTGACTACCCAGAGAGCCCAAGGGACTGGCCTGTTTCCACCGCTTGAGCTCTGGGATTACAAGCACATGATACATGCCCAGACTTTATTGGTTGTGGTATTTTTTCAATGCAGATTCAGGAAATTGAACTCAGGTCCTCAAAGCAGGCACTTGATCAACCAAGCTACCTCTCTAACCTAATTTCTAGGTTTTTACAGCCATCAGTAGACTGTGAAAATACTATTTTTAAAATTATGAGGCAAGTTAGTAAGAAAGCTGAGTTAGATATAGAACTTTAAACTCATGGAGATGCTTAGATAGTAGAATGTTAAAGTCAGGTGCCAAATACATATGGACTGGACATTGGGAATGTATGCTAAGCCATATAACTCTTATAATCGTGGCCTATTTATTTCTGTTGTTTTGTATTGTATTTATAGTTATAAGAAAAAGAACCATTATTTGGTCTGAAAGGGAGAGCTGTTGGGGGGAAAATAAATACCTTAAACTAAAAAAAAAAGAAGGGAAGAGGATGGGGGGGTTGAGGGGGAGGAGGGTGCAAGGGTGGGACTGGAGGGGGGAGTAGGGAGGGGATTGTGATTGAGATGTAACTTGAAGAAAAAAAAATAAATTATTAAAAAAAAAAAAAGAAAATACTAAAGATATTTATCTCATGATAGGACACGTTTCAGGCCTAGTTATACTGTACAAAAGAAGTTCTCAAATATTTTGTTTTCTGTACCTGCTTATACTATCTTTATAAAAATGGTCTTATAAAATTTTGCTTTTGGAGGCGGGCCAAGATGGCGGTGACCTACACTGATGCATTTTTAATGCAGGGAAAAAAGAGCCATAAAAAACACAGAGTTATTGGGTACTGTGCAAAAACCAGAGGGGCTAGACCCCCCCCGAACACTCACAGCTCCCAAGGGACTGTTAAAAGTCCCAGGGCAAGGCCCTCCCCCATCTCTTGCAGACACGGAAGCCACTAAACCCGGGATTCGGGAACTCCCATTTGGAGAGGCGCCTGGTAAGATCGATCCCAACTTACAGCAGGCAGAATCAGGGTCCACTTGGCCATAGATCGCTGGCCTATTGGGCTCCCCACACCTCAGGTAGAACTTATACCCACTTAAAAAGCTTTGTGAGATAGTGGAAGGCTTAGCAAGGAGCAAAGAGGGGGCTCAGCGGGTGGTCCGCAGCCGCTCGTGAAGCGGAGGGCGGGAGGTTCCAAGAGAGCGTGGGAAGCTGGGAACACAAAGGCGGGCGGGAGGAGCCGAATACCGCGCACTCATGGCAGCGCAGCTGGGGAGTGAGCCCGGCTGGCAGGGCCAAATCCCCGCGAGTCCACGGCAGGTCAACTGGGGAGAGAGACAGGCATGGGCGGGGCCAGGGATCCGTGCACCCATGGCTGAGCTGCTAGGGCGAGAGGACCACTCAGGCGGCCGGGGGATCCGGGGCTTGGGGTACCCACGGCCTAGCAGCCAGGGAGGGGGACCCGCAGCAGCGCAGACAGGAAGGGAATCAGGCACAGAGGCCAGCCCTGTGGCGAGAAGCCTAGAGAGAAACCAGAAATCGGGACCATAGCTGTATTCCGGAAACTCCAGACATATTAGGTGTGGAGCCAGACCCTGTCAGCCTCTGTGACGACAAACAAAGCCCACAGAATCTGTGCCTGGGCAAACAGGTCCATACCATCAGAACTATTACAGGCTGATAACTCAGAGTGCAACATAGAGAAGTCTGAATTGGGAGCAGTGAAACAATCCTGGTCCATTACTCACAATCTGGGAATAGGCTGCACCAGCTCACAGTGCCTCAGACGATTAAAACCACAGTGACCCTGAAATCCCCCTGTAAGCAACGACAGATAGCCAAGTAACTTGTCCCCTGCACCAAATCATCCACTGTGGTTCCAAGCACAGAAAACAGACAGCTAAATGCATCCAATAGCCAAAGGTCCAAAAAAAAAATAGAAATCAAGGAAATATGACTCTAACAAAGCAGAATTATCCTAGCTCATCCAATTCGGATGTCCACACACCAACAGAAACACATGAAAACGTTGACAATTCTGCATTATGGAAAGTGATAGAGTCCCTGCAAGAAGAACTTAAATCTATGAAGGAATTAAAAGAAGCCACAATTCTACAACTCAAAACAAGGAACAACACCATTAAAGAGCTCCAAGCCAACGTGATAGAGCTTGAACAGGAAAAGGAAAAAGCCATGAAAGATTTTTCATACAAAAACAAGCAAGCTGGAGAAGGAAATGTACAAAACGAACAAAACCATACAAGACATGAAAATAGAAATAGAAACAATAAAGAAAACACAGTCAGAGTTAAAAGAGGAAGTGGAGAACCAAGGGAAGAGAACAGGAACTACGGATGTGAGTATCAACAATAGGATGCAAGAGATGGAAGACAGGATCTCAGGCATGGACGATTCAGTGGAAGAAATCAGTACAACATTAAAAGAAAATGAGAAAGCTAAAAAAAATCTCTCACCCACAACATCCAAGAAATCAAGGACTCAATGAAAAGATGGAACCTAAGAATTATAGGTATAGAGGAAAGAGAGGACTCCCGACTCCAAGGTCCAGGAAATATCTTCAACAATATCATAGAGGAAAACTTCCCAAACCTGTAAAAAGAGATGCCAATAAAAATCCTAGAGGCTTACAGAACACCAAACAGATTAGACCAGAAAAGAAACTCCTCTTGCCACATAATAATTGAAACACCAAATGTACAGAACAAAGAAAGAATATTAAAAGCTGTAAGAGAAAAAGGTCAAGTCACATACAATGGCAGACCCATCAGAATTACACCTGACTTCTCCTCAGAAACTTTAAAAGCTAGAAGGGCCTGGTCAGATATACTACAAGTCCTGAGAGATCATAGGTGCCCAGTCAGACTACTTTACCCAGCAAAACTCTCTACCAACATAGATGGAGAAAACAAGATATTCCATGACAAAATCAAATTTAAACAATATCTACCCACAAACCCAGCCCTACAGAAAATCCTAGAAGGAAAATCCCTACCCAGAGAAGAAAACTCCACTCAAGAAAACAAAGGGAATAGAAAACCCCTCAGCAACTAAACCAAAAGAGGCACAGGACCACCACCTATACCAAACTAATGGGAAATAACAACCCCAAGTCACTAATATCCATCAACATCAATGGACTCAACTCCCCAATAAAAAGACATAGGTTTACAGAGTGGATCCGCAAGCAAGACCCTTCCTTATGCTGTATACAAGAGACACATCTAACTACAAAAGATAGACACTGCCTCAGAGTAAAGGGCTGGGAAAAGGTTTTCCAAGCAAATGGTCCCAGTAAGCAAGCTGGAGTAGCCATCCAAATATCAAATAAAACAGACTTCCAACTGAAGTTAATGAAAAAAGACAAAGAAGGGCACTATATACTCATTAAAGGGAATATTCATCAAGAGGAAATCTCAATACTGAACATCTATGCCCCAAATACAAAGGCACCTACTTTCGTAAAAGAAACACTTCTAAAACTTAAAACGCATGTCGATCACAACACATCAGTAGTGGGAGACTTCAACACCCCACTCACAACAATGGACAGATCATCAAGACAGAAGACAAACAGAGAAATATTGAGTCTAACAGAGATCATGAACCAAATGGACCTAACAGATATCTACAGAACGTTTCACCCAAACACAAAGGAATACACCTTTTTCTCAGCACCCCACAGAACCTTCTCCAAAATCGACCACATAGTTGGTCACAAGGATAGTCTCAATAGATACAAGAAAATTGAAATAACACTTTGTATCTTATCAGACCACCACAGAATAAAGCTGGTCTTCAACAGCAAAAGAATCAACAGAAAGCCTACACACACATGGAAATTGAACAGCTCCTCTCTGGATGACCACTGGGTCAGGGAAGAAATAAAGAAGGAAATCAAAGACTTCTTAAAATCCAATGACAATGAAGACACAACATACCCAAACCTATGGGATACATTGAAAGCTGTGCTACGAGGAAAGTTCATAGCACTAAGTGCTTTCAAAAAGAAAATGGTGACAGCTCATATTAGTGAACTAACAGCTAAGCTGGGTGAATTGGAAAAAAAAGAAACAAACACTCCCAAGAAGAACAGAAGGCAGGAAATCATCAAACTTAGGGCTGAAATCAACAACTTAGAATCAAAAAGAACTATACAAAGAATCAATGAAACCAAGAGTTGGTTCTTTGAGAAAATCAACAAAATAGACAGACCCCTAGCCAAATTAACTAAAAGGCAAAGGGAAAGAACCCAAATCAACAAAATCAGAAATGAAAAGGGAGAAATAACAACAGACATTGAAGAGATCCAGAAAATATTCGGGCATTACTTTAAAAATCTATATTCCACTAAATTTGAAAACCTAAGCGAAATGGACAATTTCCTCGATAAATTCCACCTACCAAAACTAAATCAAAATCAGATTAACAGCTTAAACAGCCCAATAACACACAAGGAAATAGAAACAGTCATTAATAATCTCCCAACCAAAAAAAGCCCAGGGCTAGATGGCTTTAGCACGGAATTCTACCGGAACTTCAAAGAGGAACTAACATCATTACTTTTCAAACTCTTCCACCACATAGAAACAGAAAGATCACTGCCAAACTCATTCTATGAGGCCACTGTCATTCTGATTCCTAAACCACACAAAGACCCAACAAAGAAAGAGAACTTCAGACCAATCTCCCTCATGAACATAGATGCAAAAATACTTAATAAAATACTAGCAAACCGAATTCAAGAACACATCAAAAGTATCATACACCATGATCAAGTAGGCTTCATCCCTGGAATGCAGGGATGGTTCAATATACGAAAGTCTATCAATGTAATTCACCACATAAACAAGATGAAAGAAAAAAACCACATGATAATCTCGCTAGATGCAGAAAAAGCATTTGACAAAATCCAACACCCCTTCATGCTAAAAGTTCTGGAGAGAACGGGCATACAAGGACCATACCTAGAAATAATAAAGGCAATATACAGCAAGCCAGTGGCCAACATCAAATTAAATGGAGAGAAGCTTGAAGCATTTCCTCTAAACTCAGGGACAAGACAAGGATGTCCACTTTCACCATATCTCTTCAATATAGTACTTGAAGTCCTTGCTCGAGCAATAAGACAACTAAAGGAGATCAAAGGGATAAAAATTGGAAACGAAGAAGTCTAATTATCCCTATTCGCAGATGATATGTTAGTATATATGAGCGACCCCAAAAACTCCACCAAAGAACTCCTACAGCGGATAAACAACTTCAGCAAGGTGGCTGGATACAAAATTAACTCAAAAAAATCAGAAGCCCTTCTTTATACAACAAACAAATATACCGAGAAAGAAGTAAGGGAAACAACCCCCTTCACAATATCCACAAACAACATAAAATACCTGGGAGTAACTCTAACCAAGCATGTAAAGGACCTATATAACAAGAACTTCAAGCCCCTGAAGAAAGAAATGGAAGAGGCCTTTAGAAGATGGAAAGATCTCCCATGCTCATGGATAGGTAAGATCAACATAATAAAAATGGCTATCCTACCAAAAGCAATATATAGATTTAATGCAATTCCTATCAAAATACCAACACAATTCTTTATAGACCTGGAAAAAGATATTCTCAACTTCATATGGAACAACAAAAAGCCCAGAATACCTAAATCAATCCTGTCCAATGAAAAAACATCTGGAGGTATCACCATCCCAGACTTCAAGCTGTACTACAGAGCAACAGTAATAAAAACAGCATGGTACTGGTATAGAAACAGACCAGTGGATCAATGGAATCGAATTGAAGATCCAAACATGGATCTACACACCTATGGCCAACTAATCTTTGACAAAGAAGCCAAAAACGCACAATGGAAGAAGGACAGCACCTTCAACAAATGGTGCTGTTCTAACTGGATGTCCACTTGCAAAAGAATGAAATTAGACCCATACCTATCACCTTGTACAAAACTTAATTCCAAGTGGATCAAAGACCTTAACATAAGGCCAGCCACACTAAAGATACTAGAAGAAAAATTAGGAGAAACCCTCGAACTCATTGGCACAGGTGACAACTTCCTGAACAGAGCACCAACAGCTCAGGACCTGAAATCAACAATCAATAAATGGGACCTCATGAAACTGAAAAGCTTCTGTAAAGCAAAGGACACTGTCATTCGAACAAAACGGCAACCAACAGACTGGGAGAAAATATTCACCAACCCCACATCTGATAGAGGGCTATTATCTAAAATCTACAAAGAACTCAAGAAACTAAATGCCAAGAAACCAAATAATCCAATCAAAGAATGGGAGATGGAGCTAAATAGAGAATTCACAAAGGAGGAATCCCTAAGGGCTGAGAGACACCTGAAGAAATGTTCAACATCCTTAATCATCAGAGAAATGCAACTCAAGACGACCCTGAGATTCCACCTAACACCTGTTAGAATGGCTAAGATAAAGAGCTCAAATGATAGCGCATGCTGGCGAGGGTGTGGAGAAAGGGGAACCCTACTCCATTGCTGGTGGGAGTGCAGGCTTGTGCAGCCACTATGGAGGTCTGTCTGGCGATATCTTAGAAATCTAGGAATAACCTTGCCTCAGGACCCAGCCATACCACTTCTGGGTATACACCCAAAGGACCTCTCACAGAGACATAGGGAAGTCTCCTCATCTATGTTCATAGCAGCCTTATTTGTAATAGCTAGAAATTGTAAACAACCCAGATGTCCCTCAACTGAAGAATGGATTAAAAAATTGTGGTACATCTATACAATGGAATATTACTCAGCTATAAGAAACAATGAAATCATGCAATTTGCAACCAAATGGATGGATCTAGAGGAGCTCATCCTGAGTGAGCTAACCCAGTCTCAGAAGGATGCACATGGCATCTATTCACTTATAGTAGGATTTTATCTATATCGTACAGGATATCTGTACGACAACCAACACACCAAAAGGAACATGGACATAATTTTTTTTTAATCTTTTTCTTTTTCCTTCTTTTTTTCTTTTTTCTTTTTCCTTTTCCCTTCTCTTTTTCCTCTCTTTTTTTTGTTGATATTCTTTGTTTTTGTGGGTTTGTGTATTCGTTGGTCTTTTTTTTTTAGTATTCCTCCAGTAGCAGGAGACACCTTTCACTGGCAGTACTGCCTCGTAGGCCCCCAGTGAATGAGGAGGCTCTTGGCCCTCATATGACTCCTGATCTGTGGTGAGAGACTGTTAGGCAGGGACACTCCACCCCAGAGGAACAAGACGGAAGGGTCAGGGGGTAGAGCATGGGAGGATGGGGCTGGGAAGCGGGAAAAGAGGACAATATGATAAGGATGTAACCTGAAGCAACAAACAAATAAATTTATTAACTAAAAAAAAAAAAGGCAGGGGGCAGGGCTGAAACACCGTGAATAGAATAGAGGATACAGCCATTCGGCCTGGTTTTGCAGACCTCCAGGAGTAGAGAAGACGTGGAGCTAAGGTAAAATACAAGAGAATTGTGGTATTGGCCCATGCCTTTGACTTCAGCGGAGATGGGGGGGGCAGCACCGTAGAGTTGGTGGTCTTATGTATTCTGGAGTCATACGGAGCACGTTGGTGAGGGTGCATACTCTTGGTCCCACCATTCAAGAAGAATACACCCTTGGTCCCAGCTCCCAGCACACTGGAGAAAGAAACGGGCAGATCCCAGAGCTCAGGGTCAGCCTGATCTGTTGTTTTGTATAATACTTACTGTTATAAGAGAAGGAACTATCTGTTGGACTGAAAGGGGAAAACTTCTGGGGGGAAGAGGGTGGAAGGGCGGGATAGGAAGGGGGAATAGGGAGGGGTTTGTTACTGAGATGTAAGTTGAAGAAAAAAAAATAATGTATTTAATAAAAAAATTTGCTTTTGTTTATATGGCTCAAATATATTAACATGAGTCATGTTAACCACTTAAAATAATAAAATGTAAATATGCTTAATAACTAATTTTAGAACAATAAAGATAACATTTTATTTTTAAAATGTTGTCTTCTAAAACAAAAGCATAGTAAAAAGAGTGTAATATTCTTATATTTTTCGCATATATTTTAAGCATCTAAACAGAAATCAAGTGGAGTATCATGGCTGCTTCTCTACAGTCTGCTGGGACTTAGTATTTTAGTTCAAGCTTATGAAGAAAATCTGGCCTCACAGTCGGAGAAAGAAGGATTCAAGGAGCCTCTTCAGGTAATTGTGGGCTTTCTTTGATTTTACACCAAAAGTCAACAGCTATCATAGTTCCTTGAAGGTTAGCTACAATGCACATATAAATCATATCAATCAATGAAATTTTTGTAGATTGAACTTTTGTTACATTCAAGTCCCCAGATCTAACTTGCACTTTGAATGAATCTTTTACCAATGTGTGCTTTTTCTAGTGTCATACAATGGTGGTTTTTTGGGGGAAAAATCAATCATTGCAAAACACTGAATTTTGCAAACTCCCCCAACTGTTGACACACTTTATTATATAATATCCAAAAACCAAACTGAAGAGTGTTACAACCAATGTTTTCATACAACTATTTAATTTTATTGGAGAACTCTCAAGTTCATGGTGGTGGCAGGTAAAAGATCACTTCGATTTTATTGTGTTCTTAATTAGCAAAAACAAAACAAAAAATGTAGACAGCTGTACTCTAATACAGACAAGGTCATGAATTGACTTTTTAGAAAAATATCTCCCCAAACCCAGGCAAGATCAGAATTCCCTATGCCAGGCAAGATCTCTGCCACTGAGACACATCTCTGTCCACTGGAAGGATATCTGGCTGCTTACTTAGGCAACTGAAGAATTTTTTTTTTTTATTTAGTTCTGTGGAAACTTTTCCTCAAGGACCTCTTGTTCTCTAACTACCATTCTATATATCATGTTCTGAGCTCACAGATTTTTCCAGTATTTCTAAATCATTTGGTATGTTGAACTTTTGACTCCCCAGATTCAAGTCTGTCAGTTGCTGTTTCAAAGAAAAAAAAGATAGCATTTATCAAAAAAGGTTATATTTTGAGCTCACAGTTCAGATTATCACAGCAAGGATTTTACTTAAGATAACCACTAAATGCTGGTAGGGAACAGCAAAGTTTTACACTTTCCTTGACACACAACAGTATTTACTCCAAAAAATGAAAGTTTAGGAATATTAATATTTGTTGTGCTCATGAAGATAAGCACACTTAGGTTTCTTTTTAAACTGTGATTACATAGCAACGGGAGTTTGCTACCATCACTAGTGGTATGGTATCCCTGCCTTGAATGCTTAGCGACCAGCAACTGAACTCGAGATTTCTTTTATCCTCCCTGAAAATATCAGCACAATGAAAAATGGCAGATAGCATCTTAGTGTTATTATGAAAATAGTTTTTTGACACTTAAGATATTAAGTATATGTTGGAGTCTGAAAATATCTCCAAGCTGCATTCTTACTTAACCTGCTTCTCATAATATAGAGTTGATTCTAAAGCTTGCAGAGACATTCATTTAACAAAATGTCACTATTTAAGATATATCCTAAAAGAACAAATTTGAGCTAAATGAATAACTGAAAGACACAGTAGGAAATCACTAAGCACAGAAATAAGATTGGGCACAGGAATTCTACAACAGAAAACTTTTAAAACTATTTAGAAGTACCAGGAAGATTTATGGTCTTGGACACACACAGAGCCTGAAGAATAATGCAAAGGGAGGACAAGGCCTTAAGAAAAACTTCCCGTAGAATTGCATGTCAATGATGTCTCACTCATTACCCATCCAGGAGGTAAGGAATACAAACCAGGAAGCCTTTTCAGGGGCAGATTTTTGTCTACTTGAACAAGTCCTGCGTTGCATACTGAATACCTAAACAAAGACTTTTCTGTGTCCACATTACACACACACACACACACACACACACACACACACACACACACACACAGCCAAAGAAAACTCTTCTTAAAAGGTTTTTGGAGTGGACATGTTTTAGTCTACTTTCAGTTCAATCTTTCTATCACTCTTTATCACCGCCTCCTGGCAGAACATGTGAATTGCAATGAAACCCTTTGCCTGTGAAATTTGCAGGCACATCATCAAAACCAGTATTGAGTAGTATTTTTTGTTTGTTTGTTTTTTGTTTTTTTTTTGAGACAGGGTTTCTCTGTGTATCCTTGGCTGTCCTGGACTCACTTTGTAGACCAGGCTGGCCTTGAACTCACAGAGTTTCGCCTGCCTCTGCCTCCCAAGTGCCGGGATTAAAGGCATGTGCCACCACACCTGGCTTGAGTAGTCTTAAGGAGTACCGGAGTTTTATCTACCTAGGAAGAATCTATCTCCTTCAGCAGATAAATATTGGGGAAAATCTATCTCATCTCAACATATACACAGAATTTTAAACATCTATATTGAGTTTCTATACACTAGAAAGTAAGACAATATTTTCAAAGTAAGCCTTTTCTTTGCTCATGCTGAATTTCTGAAGTATGTTTATAACTTTCATGTCTGTATACTATCATTAGTCCTTCTTTCTTTGCTTCCTGATTCTGAGCAGCCAAATTGCCTGCTTAAGATGAAATTTAAGCATTGGAAATTGCACTACATTAAACAGGAGAGACTGAAGCACTCAGCACAGGGGCCCATTATGCTAGAGAGCAAAATCAATCCATAGGGAATCTGTCCTCATCTAGTTAACAGAGTTGGAATGAGAGCTCTTAAATCTTAAAGGACTCAAAAGCCATTGTTATCTTTGCCAAAAGTTGAAAAATCTCTGTCTCATTTCTGACCCCTACAGTGAGTTTCATTAACTTGGAGATTCAACATGATTCTCTTTGAAATAGGAGTTGTTCTTCAATTAAAAGAATCAGCCATTCATATCTTAGAGGGTTTCCCTTTAGGAAATGCTCAGATGATATCAAGTGTCCTTAGGAAATGAGAATTTCAAGTAGAATCTTTGAACGCATACAAAACCAGAGATAGAACAGTTTGGACAACTATAAGGAAGTATTGTGGAATTGTATCTATTAGAATTAGGGCAGAAAAGAAATGAGGAAATGGAATCACAAGCAAGGACATGGGAGCCCTCTCTGGAATATCAAAAGGAAAACCAGCGGGAAGAGAGATAAAGGACTTGGTGAAAGGGTTCTTAGATCAAAATATCTGGGAAAGAATGAGTCATCTGCCTTGATCACATATCAGGCAAGGTAACTAAACCAAGAAGACAGGCACCACTATACTTTACATAACAAGAAAGTACATCTCTCTGATCCTAGAGATGCTAAAGTTCATCAGTATAAACAGATATTTCCAACCTAAGTAGTCCCAAGAAACACATGGGAAGGGGAAGCTTCTCCATAAACCATGCTGTAAGCTTCATTTGGAGCTGGCATGTTAGCTCCTCAGCACCACACTGGACCTACATACAGTAGGTATCCAAAACACGCATGATGGTCAAGTAGGTAAAATGTGCTTCTTGTCTACTGGTTTCTACACTGTTTTCTTTTATGGTGCTGACTGATACCACTATCTGAAAGCCTGGCCATCAGAAACAAACACACTCTTACACATACATGCCGCCTTTCTGGGCGTGCATGACAAAGCATACCCTGGCATCTGCTAGCCATGGAGAAGACTAACATGGATCTCACAGACTTTTCAGAGCTCTCTGACCCACAGACCCCACATCTTGTTTCTAAACAATTATAACAACACATGTAGGCTCCTATTTCCCATTGCTGGGAATTTTCTTGAGCTCTCTCTCTTGTTTCTGGCCAGGTGGTTGTGACTGTAAAGTCTATTGTGAGGGACTTCTTCTTTCAAGCAATCCTATCCAAGTACTATTGAGTAAATCTTCTTACACATTGTTGCCATCTCATAGTTTTCTACTTTCCTTAATCAGCCTCGAGGTCCTCACCCTCACCATATTCCACAGACATGTACAACAGTCCTCCAAATTTACAGTTTAACATTGGCGTTCTTGCCATCTTTTACTCAGATCCATGCACGTTACCTAATGGCAGTCTTTGTCATTTCTGGTCTAGCAGTCCCTATATTCCTCAACTTTGTATTTTGTTTTTGATTAACCTTGTTGTTACTCATTGTACACCCTCCACAGCGAGTGCGTGATTTTTTTGGCCACCCAAATCTGATGAATAAATTTCACTCATTACAGCATATCAATGGCAGGTACCCAAACTCCATGTCATTGTCCCTAAAGCCCTCTTTACCCTCATCGCTTCATCCACTGACTCCCACTTCTCAGTTCTTGTTTTGACATCACATACCAAACCATCCCATGCCTTTGTGACTTGATAAAATTAGAAGTGCTTTTCTTATTGATCATTACCCATTAATTCCTGTTCACCTTTGGAATCTCAGCTCACTCAGACCCTCCAGAAGGCTTTTGTAAGCTATCAAATGTAGAAGAGGAAAAATATCTTTTTCTTCCATCTTGGATTCACTGTCTGAGGACCCTATAACAAACGACAGATTAACTTAACAAGAGAAAATTGTAGTTTTATTTATATAAGTTTTATGTGACATAGGAGACTTCTGCCCTTCTATGGAGTGAAGTCATAAATAGTTAAACCTTCGTTTGTATAGAGGTTTGATGTTGAATGAAGAGTCACAGCCAGGGATAGTGGGATGACTCAGCTGGTAAGGGTGCTTGCTGCCAAGTCTGACAACCTGAGTTCCAGAACCGCAGGTTGGGAGGAATTTACCTGACCCCTCCACAACACAGACACAGTGGCATGCACACCCATCCACACATACACACAAACAAATGAACGCATTTTTAAAAATGTTTTTGGAAAAGTAGTATAAGCAAAGGGTAATGAACTAGGGGACCCTCCCAAGATGCATTGCTCAGATTCTGCTGTGTGTTCTTAATGAGAAATAAGGATGTACCTTTCCTCTGTGTAAAGGTAGGGACACTTCTCATATGAGGGTCCTGCTTTAGAGAAGGGCAACTTCCCAAGCAAGCGATTTATCAAATTTCACCACTTTTAGTGGCACAGTCTGTGAGACTGTACCCTGAACCATGTCACAAAGGTGGACCAAGCAACCCTCACAGATGCCCTTAATATCTTGTGCAGGAAATGCAAATGCAAAATGGAGGCATACTGACATTCTGTTGATGTGATTTTCTGCTCGCCATGTTAGGACCAAGGCCAAGTTAGCAATGCACCTATAGCACCAGGAAGTGGGGAATCTGCCAATCATCAACAAATTTCACCACTCTGCTGTGCTTTTTAAAGAACAAATTAAAAGAAATGTGTGTTTAAACAAAAAACACAAAACAAAACAACAAAAGAAAACAAAAACTTTATGTCCAGTGAAAAGAAATTCATTTCCTCACCCACTAGTCCAAATGTGTAATAAACACCCACTCCAATAGCACTTTACCTATTAAACTAGCTTTTATTAAACAACTACCACTATAGGTCCATTGATACATTTTTTCCTGCCTGCTGTACTTTTTTTTTTTTTTTTTTTTGGTATTTTGAGACAGGGTTTCTCTGTGTAACAGAGACTGGCTGTCCTGGACTAGCTTTGTAGACCAGGCTAGCCATGAACTCACAGTGTTCTGCCTGCCTCTGCCTTCCAAGTGCTGGGATTAAAGGCATGCACCACCACACCTGGCACTGATTTACATTTTTAAAGTCTATTTTCTGACATCAAATGGGCTAGTTAGCAAAATCCATTGAATTGATAATTAACAACCCCTATTGTTTAACCACACATAGTCCAGCAGTCTAGGATTTATTGCCCCCATGCCTTAGAATAAATCATCAAGCTGAAGGCTGGTCTTTCTTTTTAAAACTGTAAAAATAATTTGTGCTTCAGAACAGTGTTCTCTGTTGCACTTAGAGCTGTTTTCTTGGAGTTGCTAAGATAATAAATGAATATATCTAAAAATAAGTGGCTTTCAGGTAACCTGGAGGATCAATCTTTAATGTAACTGTTAACAAGCAAATCTTGAGATGAGACTAACTTTAGCTGTGACTTGGATTCCCCAGGCTACTGTTCTTATACACAGGCCATATCCTTCTGTGAAATGAATTAAATCCTGACAGCATCAGATGGTAGACCTGCCTACTATGGTCCTCTCTCCTGGCACAGAATGTGAGCAAATCAAATTGTCAGTGTTCCTGCATCTCACAAGTGAGAACAAATTTAAATGATCACAATAGAGGAACTCCCATCAAGAGCCATTAGAAAGTTCAAGGAAATATTTCCATGTTTAAAAATGCAGCAAAAAATAGATTTTCCTAATGTAAGTCAGCAACACATATGCTCCTAAAAAGTCAAATTCTTTTAATCTTCCAAAAATAGAAGACATCTCAACATATTAATAAAATTACCCCCTAAGTCAACCATAGAACATTTACAGTTTTATGGCTAAGTCAATGAAATGACAAGGGCCTCCAAACCCTAAAAACCACACATAGAGAAACAAAGATACAAGAAGGCCATGTAGAGAATTTGTCCAAAGCAAACTCTGACATTAAACTTGATTTTTCACAGTACAGACTCTTAAGGACTGTGTGTCCATGGTCATATTTTTCTTTGTCCCTTGACCCACTCTCAAGGTCTTAGTATTTAATTGGGTCCTTCTCCTTCCTTTGTATTGTTTCTTTGTTATAGTCATTCACTTTGTATCAGTAGTTTTCCTCCCAGTGTTTGTTCTACGGGTAATAAAAAAATGATACAGCTAAGAACAACACAGAGGTACCAAGAACTCCATAAATCAATGTGGTCTGTGATGACTCATTTGTTCATAGAAGGAATGAGCCAAAACTTCACAGACTAGGTGGACTAAATGATTACAAAAGAAATAAGACCCAAGAAAACCGAGGTGCACGGTGCCTCCCAAGTATAGGAGGAAGTATGGACAAAGGTGGGGAGGTAGGGAAGATAACCAGTCTGAAAGATAGGGAATTTGATATGGATGGAACATTAGGTACAAAAGAAATGGTGGGAAATGTGAAGATGGGGTGCAATCCAAGGCCAAACCACTGAAGTTGTGTTAGTTACCTCTTTAGTTTGCACAGAAATGCAAGGTAACCTGAAACTTTGTCTTCAACCCTAAACCCAGGTAAGGGGCCACCCTACAGACAGACAGACAGAGAGAGAGAGAGAGAGAGAGAGAGAGAGAGAGAGAGAGAGATCTGTTATGCTATGCTCCAAAGGGCTCTGTAGTTCTCTGCAGGTAGGAGAGAAACAGAAGACTTTCACCAGGTACAGCAATGGATAATTTGCTTCTATCATAGACTATATAATACACCATCCTTTTAAAACAGACATTCTAGTTCCCTGTAGGGTTTAGACATCATGTTTGTGGTCATAGACAGCTTTTCTAGTTATGAACAGATTGGAACCATTACAGCAGTTGCTAATGGAAAATACAGTTTCATGGTGTTGTTGGTGTTGTACAGGAAAGCACATACTTGTGATTTATTATTGTTTGTAGAGGCTAAGGTGAGAAATCTTTATCATCTCTACAACTGATACATCTTAGCTTCTAATTTTATTTCCATCTTTGCTCTTTCTCAATTATTATTATTATTATTATTATTATTATTATTATTATTATTATTATGCTGTGATACTCCTGTGTCATAACATTACACAGGACATGAGGATGAGTAGAAAAGGCTGATGGCCATTGATGAAGGAGGTGAGCTGGCTCTAACTGTCACAGCCACTATTTAGGTAACATGTAATATGTAACTCACTCACAGGGCACTGATATGAAAATCTCCAGATCAATCATCTCTACTTGCTTAAATCTACAAGCAAGCAAAAAGGAGAAAGTAAGTCCATGAAAACTGTAAAGATCATACCCATGGAGGAAGATGCCACTACACAGATTAAACCATGTTTTCAGCTATTCCATCATGTCCACAAAATTAGAGAGAACCCAAAATGCCCTGCCAGACATGCAGGAGAAGAGCACTCTCCTGCAGATTGTGTCAGCACAAATGCTGAGTGACACTCTAGGCTTTGGGCATTGGCTATTTGTCCAATCAGCACAATCTTTATACTTTTTTTTAGAAAACAAATGACCATCTGAAAAGCTTCTACAAATACCCCAGCCTGGCCTGTCACAGTGTGCTATATTTGAATGGATAACTCCATGGTATGAGACAGCATTCAGAACAGATTTACCCCTCTCTTAAAAAGACTTAAACCTCATGCATTTTTTTATTTGAAAACTTTAATTTAGCTACAGCCATTTCTAACCATCTGTCTCTCTGGGTGAACATAGGCTTGTATATATTATATTTTAAAGAGAACAAGTTTTGGCAGAAAGAATTTTAAAATTGGCAGATGAATCATGTCATGTTAAGGAGTGACAAAATATGCAAAGTACCAATTGAAATGAGTTCTTCTATCTCCTTTTCTCTATTAGGTTGCCTTATCACAGGTCACTCTTTGACTTAGTGTTAATTCAATTAGATACTTCCCAACCAACCTCAGTGTTGTAAAATATCAGAATAGATGCATAGATATAACTTCCCCAGTTTGAGTAACAGGTGATGATACTAAGGAACTCTGCAAGAATTTGGAAGTCATGCCTGGTCACTCTCTGCCATATCTTCAAACCAAACAAAGAGGAGACTGGGTTTCTCCCAGCAAGTTGAACGTTGGCACAGTATGCTTGTGACTTAATGTATAATGTGCAATTACATTGGTTGTGTGCTTATCCATTGGCATGGTGCTAGAGGACTTGGATTGTGCAAAAATTATCTAGTATTCTCAAGGCTAAAATCCATACCTTAGTAATGCCTGTGTGCTTATTAACTGCTAGCTTAGGTCACATCTGTATCCATAGTTTCAATATGACACATGGTCCAATGTAAGAATATGGGTGTTCAGGAAGCATTTCCTGGTTATGCATAAGCGTGTATCCACATAGGTATACACACAGTTACTAACTCCAAATTCCTCTGGAAGATTAGAACACACTTCTTCCCTCGGCTCTAGTCTCTGCACAAAAGTAGGGAGTGGTCAGGAGAAAGGGGGGATGAGGTGCCTGGTGGAAGGGAAGGGAGGTCTTCGAGCATTTGATGAAAGTTCCTCATGCAAGGGAGGAAGAATCACATTACTTTGTAGAGCAATTATTGTAACTTAAGTAGTAGAAGTATTTTATTTTAATTTTTAAAAATTTTATAAGTTTTATTATTAAAAAACCTTGAAAATAACTAAAAATACCTCACGCCAAAATTAACCCAACGAAAAGTCTTGATGAAGTTGTATACAGTTAGCACAGACATTCCAAATAGAAGCTGAGGAATTTCCCAGTAAATTTTATACCTTCACTATCAAATATATTTTAAGTACTTATCCACTGCCAAAATCAAAAGCTCCATGACAGAATTAGAACTGGGAAAACAATTATCTAATCAAAAGCTCCATGACAGAATTAGAACTGGGAAAACAATTATCTCTGTTTCTTCTTTCATAGCTCATGTCCATTACCTGCATTTAATTCTTCTTCATCCCCTTACACTTAGCCTTTCTCGTTCTCTTCGTATGTTATGCCATACTCACATGTGCATTTGTTTACATATAATATTGGCTACATTCTCCATACCATGGAAAACATGGGGTTTAAAATTAAAAATTTTAATCAACCCTCAAATCAACTTTTTTTTGGCAGAGACTTAGAGGCTCATGTAGTTGGATTCACAATTGTAGTTGGATGCTAAATTTATGTTAATTCAGCTGAATGACAACCTGCAAAGGCTTTGTCAAATAAAAGTGCCACTCTGAATATGCTGCGGTACTTTATGCAGATAATCAAAATAGAGCCTGCCTCAAAAAGATGTAATATGGTTGGGTTCGAAAATTCCAGCCACACAGCATGGGACAAAGTGATAAATACATGAGGTGGTACAGAGTGTTGCTGCAGCTGGAACATGAAGTGGGCTTTGTGAAGGAAGGGCTGGGACAGTCAGACACAGACATGTGCTTAGGTTGGGACCTGGGAAACTATGTGGAGGGACAGCAGTAGGAGCCAGTCACAGAAGCAGGGCCTAGTCCAATGAGACTCCAGCATATGGCTGAATGGCATTTGGGGCCAGAGAGTCAACAAGCAGTAAGCTATACTCTCAGGTTGTAAATGACCCAGGACAGTTATTTTTTGCTTTGTGATCCTACTGCAATGCAGAAGAAACATACGTATTTTTTTAAACATTTAATAACCTTGAAAAATTCAAGCACTTGCACATGAAGTCAAAGCTGTCTAATTCAGTGTGCTAACCAATGCCAACAACTCAAATTAACACTTCCTTATATCACACCTTTGCTTTACAGCATGAAAATGTGAGAAATTAAGCTTCCAAAATAGATACTATGGCGTATCTAATACAATTCTTTGCATAATATAAGCATTCAGGGTGTGAACTCTATCTCCCAAGTTATCTCATAGTTTTCTGTTCCTCATACTAGAAACAGAGTAGAGTTGGGGTGGGGGGACACAGGCATGTGCCTTGGGAATGATATCATGGTTTGATGTCTACTTTGGGGAAGATAAATCAGGTGACTGTCTCCAGGATACAATGGATGATTACTGGATCAACAAATAAATCGATTAAAGAATGAGCCCTCAAATGCATGACAGTATGGTCCAGTAAGAACAATTAAGAATGAAACAGGCGCCGGGCGGTGGTGGCTCACATCTTTAATCCCAGCACTTGGGAGGCAGAGGCAGGGGATCTCTGTGAGTTCGAGGCCAGCCTGGTCTACAAAGTGAGTCCAGGACAGCCAGAGCTGTTACACAGAGAAACCCTGTCTCGAAAAACCAAAAAAAAAAAAAAAAAAAGTAAGAATGAAACAGGCTGCAAAATGTCTTGTTGCAATATCATTATCATCGTCGTCGTCGTCGTCATTATTTTGCATCCAGGGTCTTGTTCCATAGGCTAGACAGGCCTTTAATTTTCAATGTAGTCTGAAGAGAACTGAGGCTCTTGAACATCCTGCATTAGCCTCCCGAGTGTGGGAATATAGGCCAGTGCCACCATATCTAGGTTTCTTGTTTGGTATTAATGACTGCTACAAACTGTTAAGCTTCTGTCAGCTACACCTGATGCTTCTACACCATTCTCGTGGATGACTGGAGTTTTAATGGGTGCTCATTGAATACAC
This sequence comes from Lophiomys imhausi, assembly GCA_907164525.1. Classification (NCBI taxonomy): domain Eukaryota; kingdom Metazoa; phylum Chordata; class Mammalia; order Rodentia; family Muridae; genus Lophiomys; species Lophiomys imhausi. Next base: position 781,227 of record CAJQZJ010032488.1, read on the forward strand.
AAATGAAAGAAAGAACGAATGACTGTTGCAACCTGAACAGTTAGAAGGGAAAGGAAGTAGACACAGGTCACTGCTTTCAATGCTTCAGTTTGACACCAGGCTTCACGTTTTGATTGGTTCCAAGTTAACAGCAAGACCTGACCAGAGCAGGGTGACTTTCACATAGAATTATAGATTCTTAAGTTTGGAGAAAAATGATGCAGCAGTTACCAAGTACTGGTCTGACCTGTTAACAGTAGGTCCTCACTGGAGGGGACACCTAAAGCGCTCTAGAATGAGGAACTACTTCCTCCCAGGGAGCCCAGTCCACCTCATAAAGAGCTTGCAACAAAGGGTCTCCATGATGGTGACTCTGAGTTACACTTGCTAAGCATCCTCCCACCTGCTTGCCAAGATAAACCCCTGAGATGTAGCCTTTTGCTAGTGTGCAGCCCACACACTTAGTGCTGCTCCCCTCAGACTTCCCCCATTTTGCATTGAAGAGCTTGTTTGAAGCTGGTGGTGACCACATACAGGATACTATAATCCCAGCACTGAGGAGGTAGAAAGAGGATCAGAAGTCCAAATGCATGAAGTCCAGAGGTAACATGAAAGTCTGTCTCAAAAAAAAAACCCAAGAAAAAACGAAAAGAAAACACAAATCAATGTGGCACTGGAGGGAGGCCTGCTCTGCCAAGTACTGCAGATGGTTAGAGGCAGAGTTGGCTCTCCTGACTCTAGAGCCAGTTCTCCCATCATGCCCAGGTGAGAGGTGGGCTAGTTCTGCACAGCCCTCAGTCATCAACCTGTCCCTGGGTAGCAGCCCAGACCAGGAATGTCCACCTGGCTTCTGGTGGTAACAGACACTGCTGCAGGGCCATAAACCCAAATATGGCCCCTGTTGGCAGCAGAGGCCAGGACCCCACCATGGTCCTGGGTGGTATCACCAGCTACTCACATCAGGCTGTTCCTTACTACCCTCAAGTCAACAGTTCTGCCTCTCTTCATTGTGCCCACATCTCCCTGTTTCTCTTTCTCTTCCATTTCTCCACCACTTAATTGCCCCTCTTAGAGGGGCTCAGGGCCTCTCTGTTTCTGGACTTGTCTCAGGGGTTCCATGCCCACTTATACATTGTGCATTATGTTGCCTGGCAGGGGCCATCTACAGAATGGTCTGATCCCTAGGCCTGCAGGGCACCAGACTGGTGTTCATCTCAGGCTAGCTCCCTATCTAAGCCTCATGATACCAGTCTGGCAGTTGTCTTGGGCTCACTCCTTACTCAACTCTCTCGAGTGGCCATCTGCCTGGGGTATGTGGTGCCAGGCAGGGTGCCTCTAGTCTCTGTCTGGCTTCCTGCCCTGGAAGACCATCTGGTACTTGCCTGGTGCTGGGCTGGTGGTTGGTACAGGCTAGCTCTCTGTTGGGGGCTCCCTGGCACCAAACTAGTGTTAGTCTCAGGCTTGGATTTTTCTGGGAATGTTAGACTATTATTCATTCAGATGTTCAAAGGTCAGAACACTGAGCACAGACACAGCCTCCCTCCTCTCTGCCACCTGCTGATACATATGCGACACAACAGTCACACCTACAATGCTTCTAGGAGTAGTTGTTTTATTTTAATTTAACAGATTTCAACAGACCTGTATAACCAGGTTAAAATAGATGGCAGTTTGATACTCTTGAGATCTCTGAACTACGGTCATCTCACAAGCCCAAAAAGTGTTGAGTGGATGTCTCACCCTTCTAGTGTATCTACCTTGAACCAGGTAGTTCTTAGGTACACACAGAACAGAGATTCTACAATATAATCCAGCATCAGAAGAACTAGGATACAGACTAGGGATGTAGTCCAGTTGGTAGGGTGATTATCTAACATGTCCAGCATGATATTAAATTGGGTGTGGTGATGCACTCAAGAGGTCTCCTCAGTTTTATTTCAAATTGGAAGCCAACTTAGGATACATAAGCCATTCTCCCCCTCCAAAAAAATACAGTGTCAAGAATTATTAAGCCCAAGTTCAATTGAAGCCCAAATGCCTGATGGGGCATTTCCTTCATCCCTGGAAGTCAATGTTGTATTGAACACACTAAAATAACAAAGTGAAAAATTAATCCTTTAGGAAATGAAAACTTAACAGAAATTTATTCTTTCAATATTGTCATGGCACTAGGAAGTGGATATTCTTAACTTTGTTTTATTTATGAAGTAAATGGGGTACAGGCAGAGTAACATGTCAAGGTTGAATGTATAGTAAGTGCTCAGATTGCATTTAAATCTGAGTTCCTGAGTCATTTTAATCCATTCCCACTTAATCATAAATACTTTATGTTTTTCTGCTTATATCACTTCAAACCTAAGAACAAAAGAGGAGAATGAAGATTAACCATCAATAGAAATGATTTTGCTACAATAGAACCGAAATCTGTTTGTTTGGCAAATTCAAAGGAGGGAATGTTCAGGGAAGTGAGTGTTGCTCTTAGCTGGCATACTCTTAGTCCTAAATGAATATTCTTTACCAAAAGTGAGAAACTGGTAAAGAAAGAAAGCTAATTTTAATATTACACACATTTTTTTTTAATTATCAAAAAATCCAGATATGTAAGTTCATTCTTCTAAGAACCTATTTTCATCATGATGCTAATAATTCCTGTGCATTAAACATTCTAAAATAAAAACAAGCATTCTTACAGGTGCTACCAGAGTGTGATGACATCTTTAGAGCAGGTATCTAGGGGGTGGTTATCCTCAGCATAGGCAGCTCTTATGCCAACCCTTCTCCTTTCCAGTGTCTTTTTGATGCTGTTGTTAAACACAAACATTCAATTCCTTTGCCATAAGATGACATTTGATGACACACTGACATAAAGTGAAGCTATGTGTCTGGCTTTTGCCAATGAAGTAAGTGCAAGCCAGTAAAAGTGTCATAGGTCACTTCACAAAGGCAATGCTGTCACAGTGATTGGAGGATAGCTCAAGATGAAGCCTCCACACTTAGGGTTTAGAGTGTATATGATGGGAGGGTCTTTGCTGACCCACAGTGCAGATGAGGCATGTACAAGGTAAGTCTTCCATTGTTGCTTTGCTGAAGAACGGGAATCATTTCTTATTGTATTATCGCACCACCTGACCTGATCAGTACAGCCCATGGCCCAACTCCATTCCACTGAGTCAAGATTCTGGTTACTTTTTTCTTCTGTGAATTAGTTCTGGAAATTGCCAAGGGCACTTCTTCCCATGTCCCTAGCTGTGGCATATCCTGTGAAGAGGGTATATATATACACATATGAAAGCGCGAAGTCCATTTTGCCAGAACCAAAGGAAATTCCAATTCCCCAACCCCCAAAAGGCAGTCCAAATAACCAGAAGTGCGATCAACCTGGACTATTCTCCTATAAATTGGAGAATTTATAGTGGTTAGATAAAAGCCAGCATTCCTCAGGAACATGTGAAGCTGGTTTCCCTCTACCAAAAAAAGTCATTTCTCTTACCTGTATCAGAAGGGGCATATGGACACCTGTGGCATCTATCAGCATGTCAAAGTCCATGCTAGCATCCTGCCCTTCCATCTCATCCTCTACCTTAACCTCGTTCCAGCTCAAAGTCTTTCCTCCCACATATAATCCTGCTATTCTCAACGTGTTCACTCATTCTCTCCCTCTGTGCTATGCTTCTGCTTTCTTCACGATCTTTTCTCTGTTCTTCATCCCCTGCTGTTCTCCCCTCTCTCACAGATAAACCTGGCATATCCAGTCTGATGGCCATGTTTAGTCTGCTTCTTCCCTCTCAGCTCTTCCAGTTGCCTCTGGATGTTCTCTCTCTCCCATCTACAATAAGAATGTTCCCCTTAACCAAATCATGGAGCTGCCATGTCAGTTTATGCTGACATTTCAGTTTATGAAACACTCATCCAGTTTAAAGCGTCTTTAGTTTTGTGCTTTTCTTCAGTGCTGAGAAAACACTCTCCATATGCTGCTCACATTTACCTGCCTAGTGTAGCAGAAAAGAATCATGAGGTTGACCAGCTGTCCACAGTGTCTTTACCCATTCATAAGAGTAAACTTTTGTTAATGTTGTTGAAGTACCTATCCCAGCCTTACAGAATACAGCAAAGAAAGAAGACACTGGAAGAGAGTATTATTTTCCTCCTCTACAAATGCTTTCCTCCCACGTTCAACAAAATCTCTAATTTGTTGGCCCTCAAGGGTAAGTATTCATATTTATTTTAGAAAACTTCAAGGGAACTGAGCATGGTTCCCGTTTATATTGAATGACGTGAGATATGGGATTTCCCCCTTGTCTGAGGTGCTGATTGCTTTTCAGCAGGATTTGAAAAATATTAAAAAGCTGAGAGAGGGAGCAAGGAAACATGTAAGGCCAAACCCTCCCCTGACACTGTCCTTGGGTGGTCTATATTTACATGTGGAGATCTAGCTTGACATTTTAACTTGGGTGAATAGATTTCTGCCTTGCTCTGGGTCTGAGGCATTCAAACAGGGAGGATCCTCTTTCTCAGTGGGTGTAATCTATACCTTTCCAGGAGTGAACAAAGTCACACATATAAAAGAAGCAAGCAGAGAAAGGTTTTCTTATTCTTCTACAAAATACACCGCATTTCCCACAATCCCTTGCTATTTTGATACTAGTCCGGTAGATGGTGTAACAAGAGAGGCAGGCCATTTAAAAAGAGGATACTGTCTAACCACACATTTCCCCCGGGCCTGTTTCTCTTTCAGTGACCAATCTCCACCAACTACAGGGATTCCACTACTCCTTTCAAAGGCTAGCCTCTCAGGTCAACTGTACTCACCCACATTTTAAACAGCCAACAGCTTGTTAAATATTTAAACACTTCCATGTGTTACACTATAAAATCGTAACAGCATTCTAAAGGAGAGACCATAGTCCAATATAATTAGTGAAATCTATATCTTGTCCAACAAAAAAACAAAACAAAACAAAAAAACGGGCATAATTTCAGGCCTAAGTTAAGCAGACATTCTCGCTCGTATTCTGGAAAGAAAACTGTTTGTAGACAAAGATGATTAAATGTTCTGTCATTTATTCATTAGCACAACTCAGATATACTCATTATTATGGCTTTACTTGGGACACTGTAATAAAATATAAATCCAATAATGAATCATAACTTTTCTTCATCACATTAGCCTTGAATTAAAGTACTGAACTGCTCAGTAAAGAGCATCACATGGAAAGCCCAGATCAAAAGAATTAGTCTAAGAGGAATCGGTTGGTAGAATTCTGGCTGTACAAGTATGAGGAACATGAGTTCAGACCTTCAGCAACTCCCTAAAAGCCCAGCATGGTGGTGCAAGTCTATAAGCCCAGTGCTGGGGAGACAGAGACAGGAGGGTCTCTGGAGCTCTCTGGCCAGTCAGTCTAAGTGACTGGGTGAGCTCCACGTACAGTGAGATACCCTAACTCCAAAATAGTGATGTGAAGAGACTGAGGAAGCTGCCCAGGGAAATAGACATTTAACTTCAACACACGAGTGCACACATACAAGCACACCTGCAGACCTGGTATATACATGTACATCATGTATATCATGCCAACATGTATTCTCTGTGTCTCTCTTTCTCTCTCTCTCTCTCTCTCTCTCTCTCTCTCTCTCTCTCTCTCTCT
>CAJQZJ010032488.1:786860-801735 GCA_907164525.1 Lophiomys imhausi
TCTCTCTCTCTCTCTCTCTCTCTCTCTCTCTCTCTCTCTCTCTCTGTGTGTGTGTGTGTGTGTGTGTGTGTGTCCCTGTCTCTCTGTATCTATATCTCTGTCTCTCAAAGGAATTAGCTTAAAGGATTTATAGGAAAAACATATGGCCCCAAACACCCTGCCTGCTGTTTCCTGAACGGAAAGCTCCCAAGACTTCTTTTGCCACAGCAGAAATATGCCATATGACTGTTATTGAGGGAGGCAAGGCTTCCAAAATCCTAGCGTTGCCAGGCCCAAATGTACACTGGGACCAAACTCACAGTGGGTGCTACACTTCAGGAACTGATTTTTTTTTTAACTAAACATTTTAAAATGGCGTAAAGGTGAGGAATCCAATCTTTGAAGAAAATTAAGTGGAATGTATTCTGCCTTCTATTTCAGATCAACTAAAGCCTGGCAAGGATTTTCTATATGTCAGAGCCTCCATTGGGAGACAGAAGGATGTAATGGAGAACTTGGAATCTGCAAAGGAAGCAAGAAAATGCATAAAAAACTGTAAGCCAAAATAACATTTTTTTTTTTTTAATGAATAGGTTATCATTGTTTCTCAGGAGAGCAAGATCATGTCCGCTCTTGAGAATAGAAGGGTAGGAGAGTATGGCTGCTTTTGGCAAAAGAAAGCATCTTCCATGGATGGGGTGTATACCATCCACTGGGCCTTGTGCACTGATAGTGACCATCACACTAACTCTCTGGCCTGAGCAGTTTGTCCCCCTTGACAGATGGATAAGCTGAGGCTCACATAGGCAGTGTGAGATGCTCACACGGCAGATGCCTACCATTTTATGCTGCCTTTCAGATGCCATGCTCCAGATCTCTTGTCAAAAGCCACAGAAATGGAGTAAAATTGCACAGAAAATTTCAATGAGAAAACTGGAGAATTTTAAGAAGGGTTTCTTAACCTTGGCATCATTGAATGTATATACCAGATAATTCTCTGCTGTAGGGTCCAAAGTGACTATCATCTACCCACACTTCTCCCCACTAGCAGCCAGTTGCAGTCCCTTTGCCCAAATGTGATGTGATAACTGTACAGACATGGCCCAACATTCCCAGGATCATGAGAAATGATCTTAGCTAAAAGCCACCAATCGGAAACACAAAATAGCTTCTTTTTAATTACTGAAAATCTTTAAACAGAGGGAGGAGCTATTCACACAGTGACCTCTCTCTGTGGGGTAATGATCTCGTTCACTCTGTGCAGTCCTTCTTGCCCTCTACTCCAATATAATCACAAAGGACAAGGTGCCTGGAGCCAGGAACTACACACAGCATAGAGCACCTGGCCCCACAGAGACTGTCTAGAAGCAGCATGGAGAAGGGAAGAGCTAATGGCACCCATCTCCAGACCTGCAGTTTCCGTGGGTCTGCTCTCCTAAAGTTGGTCTGCCAAGAATGTGCCCCAGGGGGGCTCCATTTTCTTCTCCATTTACAAAGGCATTTCTTCCACATTACTGAAGAAAATAAGAACTACAAGAAGGAAGGAAGGAATGAAGGGAGGGAGAGAGGGAAGCAGGAAGGGAAGAAGGAAGGGAGATTATGAAGAAGGAAGAACCAAATTTTAGTGAGTTGTGATCACAAGCTATAAAAAGACCATTGCTAAAGAGACCATCTACACAGTTCTATAATATTTATATTTTAATTGAGTTCATTCAGGATGTCATTATTTTTATCATTAAATGTCAAAGTTTATGATACTCTGAAAATCATGTTCAATACAATTTAATCATTTTGTTTTGCCTGTGTGAGTGTGTGCTATGTATCTGTGTGCTGAGTAGGCATATGGGTGGCATGTGTTTTCACAGGTGCACATATCCAAGCACACACAGAAGTCAGAGGAGGTCATCTGCTGCCCTGTTCTATTAATCCTTTATTCCCTTGAAACAAAGTCTCTTACTGGGCCTGTAATGAGGTTGGCAGCCGATACTTCCCAAGAATCCTGTTCCCACTCCCTACAGAGCTGGAGTTGCAGCATGTGACGCCTGATCCAGCTTTTTATGTGTGTTCTGGGAACTTGAACTTAGGTATTCATGGTCGCACAGCAAGTGATATCACTCACTGAGCTATCTATTAAAATTCGTTATGAAAAACATTAGGTACCAACCAAAAAAAAAATCAAGGCAGTGGTGACAGAGTTTTGTTTTGTTTTTTAATTTTTAGACCGGGAAATGATGGTACACACCTTTAATCCTAGCACTCTGGATGCAGAGGCAGGCAAATCTTGTGAGTTCAAGGCCAACCTGGTCTAGAGAGAGAGAGAGAGTTAGTTCCAGGACAGTCAGGGATACACTGAGAAAGCCTGTCTCTAAAAACAAACAATCAAAAAATACCTTAGGAGTCATTGTGTTAAATCATAATGAAGTCCCTGATTCCTGTGTCTATACTCATCTGTCAGCTAAGGACATAGTCACACACTAAAGTATCTCAGGTCTGTCTCTTTTATTGCAAAGAATTCCCTAACCCTAGCAGAAATGCTTTATGCATTTGTCATGCTGATAGCACTAGATTTCTATACCATAAAACAAAACAATGGGGTGTGCTATAAGAGCAGTGCAAGAAAACAGCCAAGATGTTAAGCCTTATGCAGTATCGTGAATGTCAGAGCTTCCTCCCCTCCATTTCTCCACTTTTCTAGTATGACTTCAGGATTAGTGTGCACTGCAAACAGAGCATTGAGGATGCCTGATAAGTTCAAGTCCTCCTAGGATTTAGTGCAGGGCTAATGTTCCAGATCACAGCATCATTACTGTAACAGATAAGGCCCAGAAGACCGGGAAGCCTGGAAGGAATTCCAACTTTGCAATAGAGTCTTGAGCTGCTGCTTCCCTGGGCAGACTCTCTTTCAGCTGGGTTAGGAGAAGGCTGTTATATTCTACAAAATGCCTAGAGACACAGAAGAGTCACATGAGTGAGGCTTCATCTTCAATCAATGAAAATAGGCCACACAGAGAAATGTATAAGCTCTGTGTTCTTTCTGATAATATGCTCAGGCTTTTTCTATCAGCGTGTGAGCATGTTCTTGAAGGATGCTGAGTGCCCAAAAGAGCTACATTTGATAGTACTTTTGGCAGACATAGATAGAGGAAAGAATGGGACATTGCAGGGAGAGAATGGATGAACTTTGTAGTTAGGCTGATCTGTATTTGAAATCTAGCACTTCCTTAGCTGGCTTCATGAGGCCTGGGACAAGTGGCTGGATTTTCTAAGCATCTCCTTGTTTGTGTAAGAAAGTAAGAGCATCTGCCTCACAGGATGTTGGAACAACTTGAAGAACTACTGTGTCAGTAATAAAGCTTCAACTGTGCTCCAGGTAAATACCAGAAGAATGGACCGATGCCACAAGCAGCCATAGCCACTGCTGGAGGCATCACCAAGATGCAGACCATGCTCCTGTAACTGTACCTGACACCTGGGCTCTAGGGACATGCCAGAAATATGACAGAGAAGAACACTGTTTTTCTTGGCTAGCCCTGGCACAGTGTTTTTCTTTTGCCTTGATACATTTCAGCAGTGACTTCTATGTTTCTCTCCTTTCTTTAAGAATCAGTGATTCTTAATCTCATTTTATTTAAAAATATCTTAATTTTCCCTTAAAATATCTAGATAGATATGCATAAAATATTGCACCAATGTTACTAAATTCGATGCTCACCCCAAAATTTCATATGTCTCCTGTCTATTGTCTATGGACATAAAGAAGTCAACTCCAATAATATCAATGACAATGATGGTGATGACAATAGAATCAGGGACACTCTGTACCTACCCAGGATCTCTTCCAGACTAGTACCAAGGTAGTGAAGTCTACATTATGGTAACATTTGCTCTGGTATTCCTATGTCAGTCTTCCTATACACCAAAGCAAAGGAAATAATCCCAGGATGTAAGGGGGGTAGGCAACCTGAAATATACTTAAACCATCAATCTGTTCATTGTTCCATCAAAGTACTCAAATCATTATGTGGTTCACATTTTTTAGGTGATATAGAATCACACATTTCTAGTAAAAGGAATCTGTGATCAAAAGAACAACCATTTACTCAGCTTTGGAATCTTCTACTGGGGTAAGGGGTACATTCAATGTTCTATTCCAAAGGGTCAATAATTGGAGTTTGAGTTTATGGTATCATCTACAGTTACTAATCAGGTGACCAAAAATATGGCTACACCTGTGGCTTCAAGAGTAATCTTTAAAAAAAGATTATCAGTGGAGCTTCTATAGTAAAATTAGACCCTGGCAGTCCCAACAAGTCATGCTATTTCATCCCTTACACTGGTGAAAGAGATATAGTGAAAAGTACAAAAAAGACATTTACCCAACATGACTAATTTGGGTAAAAGAACAAATGAAGAGATCTAGTGACCCCCAAGGTTCTCCTTGAGATACTGACAGGTTTTGAGTTAATTAGAGGCAAGAAATATGTATAACTCAGCAGTGGTCCTACCAACTCACCACTAGGCTCTAGTTCCTGCTGCAGGATGATTTGCCAAATGTCACAACTGTGTGAAATTTCTTCCTAGGAGGCAAGTGCCTTCTCTGATTACTCTAGGCCTTGGGCTTTTCCCTTTCCCCCTACATAAAGGTTTTGTGGTTTTTGAGGGGGGAACTTTCAAATAGTTGGGGTGCATCATTTCAGTAGTCTGATACTCCACTTGTCTCTCTTTAAAAGCCATGTCCTACCAGGACAGTTACAGTCTACTTTTTGTTATTGTAGTTGTCACAGGGCAGTAACCAAAATGGATGAGTTCTGGAGTAGAGCTGCCAGACCTGGTGTGAATCTTACTTATATCATTTATTAACCATGTCCTCTTTAATCACTTAACTCAGTTTCATGTTTTAGTGGTCTCTGCTTTGTGGAGACAAAGTTGGCACAAAATAAATAAATAAATAAATAAATAACCCTACTACCCAGTATCTGAAATTAAATCAGTCAGAATTGCTTCATAGTTTGGAAGTGTTACAGGTTACATGTGGAGGCCTGGGCTTATAGACCAAAACCCTAGCCTCTTAGGTAAACTTAACTTGGGTAAACTTTAGGGAGTTACTAGTCATCTTTATGACATAACTCTTAATCTTTAAAAGGGGATTATAAGCAATGTCTGTGTCACAAGTTTTCCTGCAAGTTTTTTTTTTTAATACAATTGAGAGGATGTTTAAAATGGAGCTCATGAAAAAAATGCTCAGCATATTGTAGCCACTGCTCTTAGCAGCCTTGGCTGTATTTAGTGAACACAGTGTGAGGGGAATAAAGGAGAAAGAGAAGATACTTGTTTTCCATGGATGTCTGTGATCCATTTGATGCGCACTTATTTAAGTGACAAAAACAAAAAAATCCAGGGAAATATGAGTAGTCCATAAGGATAAAGGGTAAAGCCTGTACTATGAGACCAGCCTGGGATTAAGAGCTTAACACTCGTTTAATACTATTGGCCGATGTAGCTGGCTGAACGAACATTCGCAGGGTGTGTAGGTTTCCTATGAACTTCTTAATCAACACGGAACTCAAGGGGGAAATTTCAGTAGATGTACACACAGGGATTGATAGTTTTAGAAAAGGCAAGTGCTAGGGGAAATCTCATCGTGCCTCCTCTTGAACAGAAGGCATGATGGCAGAAATGTCCTTCTACCATCTCAGAGCTTGCCGGACACTAAGCATAAGAGATCAGCACTTCAGTGACTGCCTTATTCACACTGTGTATTCTCTTCTCTGCCTATAACCTTAACCATGAGTCTCCATAAAGATGCAAACAAGCTTTTAACGGACAACCAGCCCATGGCATATACACAGTAGGAAAGGGGTCAGGCAGGCAGTGGGCAGAAGCTATGAAAGTTCCAGCACCACAGAGATCCGTGCACAAGCACAGATCCCAGAACCCTGAAAGAACACGGAGTTGCACAAAATGTTCTGTTCGGAGAAAAAATAGTGGGGCAGGTTGGAAAGGTGCGCATTGGATACTGCGCTGAATGGCTTTAAAAAGACTGTCTCCTGATCACTGGATCCTCGGATCTGGCGTACCAGAGAACAAGTTCCAGTGAAGAGAACACGGCCTTAGTCCTAGGATTGCCAGGCTTTGTTCCACTAAAACTCATGGGCAGAAGAACGTTTCTCTAAAGCAAACCTTTAGGAGAAAACTTGGCATTGTTTAAAAAAAAAAAAAGAGGAAGAATTACAGACAATCTCAAGAGGACCCCAAGGTTACAGTTTGCACTGCATGTTCCCATTTCTAAGGTACCAGTACTCTAATAATGATCAACACATTTCCCCCCAATAACTTCCACAATTGCACAAAAGTATTCTGGAAACAGTTATATCTATGATATTAGCCAAGGCTATCTTATACCGTTACTGGTATGCTTCCCTGTCAGCTAAGCTTCCTGCTAGTCTGCAATGTCTAGAAGCAATTCTTTCACAACTCTGAACTGCATCAAGTCTGTAACGGACATTCCAAACACAACTCCAGAAAGAAAATGGCTGGCTACTTGTTTCTGCCTTAGGTGTGCCAGAGTCCAGGACAGCCAGTATATTTATTCCATTTTCTGTCCTTCCTTCAGTCTCCGGTTTCCTAAATGATTTCCTTTCCTGGTCCTCGGCCTCCGGTTAACCTTTGCTGAGGTAGAAGTCATGAGACTCCAGTACACTCAGTTCCCCCACCAGGGCTGACAGGATCACTGTTCTGATGACGACCCATAATAGCTTTATATGGCCAGAGCAATTCCGGGTGGGAGCGGGGAAGGAGAGCAAGGGAGCCGCGAAGGTGTTTACCAAAACATATCCCCAGCCACACTTTTTTTTTTTTTAATCCATCAGAGAGAGAAACTGGCATCTTACACGCGTGTTTAATTAAAGCTCAGTTGGAAGTGCTTTCGCCCCCTGCGACTTGGCTGGTAGCAACAGCATCCAAGAGCTTTGCAGACAGCTCGGAAATGTAATCAAACAGCATCCTTTCCTTCACTCTGCAGCTCTCCCTTCCTAGGGGTCATGAGCTGGCAGTCCATAGGGATGCGGACAGCACAGCTGCCGGCCTTTTGCTAGAGAGAAGAGCAAGGCGGAGAGCATCCTGGCATGCCCCTCCCAGGGTACAAGGTGGGCTACAAGGTGATGACATCCTTGACCCTTCCTAATCTGCCCGCGCCACTCCACTCCTGGGGAGCTGCAGCCAGGGCTGCCGCCGGAGGGCTCCAGCCTGGGGCACCAGAGTACGCAGGAGCCTAGGGAAGGGGCCCAGGCAGTGCCCGGCGCTGGCTGCAGCGGTCGGCGCTACAGTGCCGCTCCCGGTGTCCTGCGGATGCCGCCCGGGTGGAGGGCTGAGTAGCGGCGCGGAGGCGGCTGCGCGCAGACACGACCTCCCACCCACTGGTTACCTGGACGCTGTCCGCGGAGGCTCACCGGGGCGGTGGAGGAGGCGCGAGAGGATCGAGAGCGGCGGGCCCGCGCCAGCAGGATGTGCTGTCTCACGCTGCGCGGCTAGGCTAGCGCTCCTCCCGGAGCGATCACTTCCTCTCTCCTGAGCCTGACACTGACAGCTCCCAGCACCCGGGCTGCGGGGCTCGCTCCGCCCACGGCCCACGCCCTCCACGCCCACGCCTCCCGCGGGAGGGCCTCCGCACCCCGCGGCACCGCCTCGGGCCAGCCTGGCAACGAGGAGGGAACCCGGGGACAGCTAGTCCTGGGCTGCAGGCGGCGCCGCACACCTAAGTTACTGCAAAGGAGAGCTGTTGAGTGTGCCAAGCTCCTGACGACTTCCTCCGTGGGCAACTTTCACTTCCAGACTGACAAACTTTAAGTCTTTTAAAAAGGAACAGACAAGCTTAGATCCATCCGTGCTGTACAGGTGTGGCTTAACCTAGATTTTCCCAGAGATATACAAACACACAAATATGCACATATACACACACAAATACATGCATACATACATATATATATAGTGTGTGTGTGTGTGTGTGTGTGTGTAGCTTGCCACTTGAATGTCATTGCTTTTATAAATCTGAGCAACATTCTTGGACTTTCCCAAAGTTTACCATACTAGTCCTTATAAAGGTGAGCAGTGAAGTTTACAGTGTGAGACTGGCACCATTTTGTAGGTGAGTTCTCATTACTTTGCTTGAACATTTTGGTCATCACTGTGCAGATGAGAGTGTGAATATGTGGATTGCATTTCACAGATACTCGAATAGTTGTAATTTTACCAGTTGACCAGTGCCAGATTAACTTCAAAATAAGATGCGATCATGATTAGTGTTTTATCTATCATTGTTTCAAATTTGTCTTCCTGGCTGATCGTTTTTGGTTGTAGAAATAAGTTAAAGCTAAATGCTCCTAGGTTGTAGAGATTCGCGATATCCTGGGAAAGACAAGGCTGTGCAATATACAGCGTTGCCATACACTGGGAGTGTTCCACGCAGGTCAACTCCACACGCATTTTCTTTTAACATTCCCATAAACCGAGGTAGTAGGCACAATTCTATGTGACCTGTGTGATGGTTAATCTTGGCTGTCAACCTGACTAGGTCTGAAATCAACTCAGAGACGTGCCCCTGGGCCGCAGCTGTTAGGTACTTCCTTGATCAGGTTCTGTGAAGTGCCCACCCTAAATGTGGGAAACATTTTCCATGGGTTCCTTTCTGTTGCCTTCCCACTGCGCTGGCAAGTTCATCTATCTTGTTCACGTCTTGTGCATCTCACCTAACCCTGTTGCTGCTGCTGCCATTTTTCGAAGACGTCAGAAGGCAGCTTCTCCAGCCCTCCAGAGTGAGCTGAAGAGCAGTGGTGGCTCTGCAGAGATTCCTCAGGCCTCTGCACCGGACTATGACTTCAGAGACATCCAACCTCCTAACTAAGTGGTCCTGCGTTCTTGTTTTCTCCAGCATGAAGGCAGCCATTGTTTGACCACCCACACTGTATCAAATAGTTCTGTTTTAATATATATCCATTCACTCCATTCTGTCCCTCTACAAAACACTGAGTAACATAGTTTGCAAAAGGAACTTTAGTCTCACAGCATTTATAAAATATTATAGCTCCTGAGCAACCCAGCTGAGGTTGGTATTCCACTTACCTCAGCACTCAGCTCACTTGGGAGCCCCAACTTCTGTCTTTACAGCACAAGATTGTCCAGTGCCCACTACCTTCAAAGCAGTGTGCTAGGCATGTCATGTGATTCAAAACTTAGGAGAGTACAGCCTTTATTCTCAAAGGTATGATGGTAGAACAAAGGAGACATAATTAAAATAATTGTGAATGTGAATAATGTTTGAATAGATGGCTATTATTTCTAACAGTAGAAAAGAGGGATGGGGGGGGACATTTCTAGATATAAAATTCCAGAGAAGAGAAAACCCAAATTGGACACAGCAAATGGTAAGTAGGCTGTTTTTGAAAGAGATAGATTCATGAAGAGTATGACTAGATACATAACAGAAGCTGAAAACATGTACTAGAGACTCACTAAAGGCATTTGAGCAGAAAAACAAACAAACAAAAAACAAAACTTAAAACAGTTCCAAAAACCTGGAAGGATTATCTGGAGGTATTCATGGGATGGAGATTGGATTTGCAAGTAAAGGCTGAAGAGATCAGTCAGAAGTTCAATACAGGATTCCAGGATCTTGAATGTTGAGTTGTAGCATTACCAATATCCTATGATATATGCTAAGCAAACATTAAGCCCTCAATTGAAAAATTATTCATATTAGTTACTTCATGTTATTTCCTCAAAAAGAATTCAATGTAGGATCTTGAAGAAGTATTGAACATTCATGTTCATTGAAGCATTTTGTTGTCTAATAGGCAAAGAGTAGAAGCAAACCAAACATCTACCCACAAATGAAAGATGAGAAAATTATATATATACACACACACACACACATATATATATATATATACATGTATATATATTATTACTATGGAGCCTCAAAAAAAGACAGCAAACCTGTTGACTGCTATAAGATAGATGAACATGGAGCAAAATGTATTAAGTGAAATAAACCAGTCACAGAAAGAAAAATATTGTGTGTTTCTACTTATATGAAGTATGTAAAAGAATCAAAATTATAGAACAAAATATGCCAGTAGTTTCTAAGAGGAAAACTGACAGGAATGATTAAAGAAGGTTTTTTGTTTGATTTGTTTTTGCAAGACAAGAAACTCTATTGATTTAACAATGAGAATACACTTAACACTAAAAAATTATACCCTAAAAAGTGGTTGAGACATTGTACTTAGGGTATGCGTTTTTACAATAAAAAGGCAGTTATAAATGATTATCATTGTCCAATATCCAGGTCCGGTAGAGATATTGTGAGACTGGAAATAGATGTGAAATGAATGTCCATTTCCAGCCTCCCAATGTCTGCAGAAAGAGTTTAATTTGACTTACAGTACCAAAGTGAGAGTCTGTCTTGAAAGGAGAGCAAGGCAGCAGGCAACCAGAGCAGGAAGAAGTCAGGGTCACAAATTGGAAGAAGGCCAAGGCTATAAAGTCTCAAGGCCCACCCCTAGTAATGCACCTTCCTCCAGAAACTTCCATAACCTACAAAAATAGCGCCACCAACTGGGGACAAGTATTTATATACATGACCTAGGGTCCATCAAGACTCTGTGCAGTGCTGAAAAAATTTATTGTTCTGTGATGAATTTGTGTGATTTATGAGTGATTACCTAATAGCATCTCAAGGAGACTTCAGAATGAGAAGGCAAGAAGAGCTTCCACAAGATGACAGTCTCAACTCCAACATCAGTCCCTCACCCCCAAGTTAGAAATAACTTCTCAAAGAAGGAGTTAAACAGCTAATCAGAATAGGCTGGGAAATTTCTATTTACGGGCCAGGAAGAGGCACTTTAGACTCCTCTAAGGAGACAATGGTATGGCTAATCGTTGAATTAGACTCTGGATGCAAATCCAAGTTCCTCTACTTTGCTGGTTTCATAACTAGTATGTATGAAAGTTACAAGAGTCCTGTGCTACTCAAATCTCCTAGGATTCTGAATGAAGCAACAACGTTTGCCTTCTAAGATATTTCAATGACTTAAATAAATAAAGACACTTGCTACAGTCCCTAGGTGGGTCTTTAAACTGGCCTACATGGGAAGTACACCTTTGTCACCTCTAGATTCAGTGTTAAAACTGGTGTTGCCAGATTTGTGGGACCTCTCAGACTTTGATCCACTACTAGGCTTCAAGACAATGTCTTCAATGTCACAGCACCTGTCCTTCATCAGGGCTGGGCACAGGTGTGGTTGTGCTCCCTTCTTTCTGTAGAACTCCATTGCACACTGGTCAAACCGCACTCTTAGATACCTAGACTCTCACCCACACCCAGAGTCTCCTCTGCAAATCATTCTTCAGTTTATTGGACCTTTGCCCAAAGAAATAATGCTGAAAATTAGCTTCAGTGTTTCAAGGTGTCCAAATTACTAAAACGAAATGTGAGCCATCAGAATCAGCTGTTAAAATAAAAAAGTGCTTGAGGATGGGAGTGTAGCTCTGCAGTTGGGAGAGTGCCTGTTCCACTATTGTAAAGCCCTAGGTACCATCCCCAATATTGTATGTGGGAGCACGTTCCTGTAATCCCAGCATTTGGGAAGATCAGAAGAAGTTCAAAGCCAACAACATAGTGTGTTAGAGATAAGCCTAGGCTGCACAAGAACTGACCCCAAAATAAACAGATAGATTAATTAATTAATTACCCTGAAATGTAATATGCTTACTAAGAAGAATTGCCCGAAAATATTTCTTACTTGTAGTTTAGATGATGTGTACTTTATGCTAAGAATAATCACCTGTGAAAAAACTAATTTATACCATTTCCCATATTTGTGTTGGTATCTCATCTGTTATGAAACAGAAGCTAGTTTGTGTGCTCAGATTCAAAACTCGATGTTCAGGAATAAGTATGTGTTTTGTGTTTGAAAATTTATTCGAAATACAAGCTGACTTATGGAGAAATCATTGACTCCAGCATTCAATGTAAATTCAGTGTAACTCCCAATTTTTATTGCTTGAACATTTTTTTCATGAAGAGACAGCATCTATGCTTTTAAGTGCTATGCAGAAGGATCAGCAATAAATAAATAAACATCTGCAAGAGCATGCCCTAAATAATTGTTCTTGGTTTTGGAAGAATGAGCTGAGATGTCTGTTGTGTGACTAGGGGTTTTACTAAGTACTCTTTGGATAACTTCCAAAAGCAACTCTAATTGTACTGTAATTGCCTATATTTGCAATAGAGTTGTATTGTAACCACCCATCTTCCCACCCCCTTCACTGTGCAGCCATGTGTCCCTGAACCGCCTCCTCTACCCTATGCTTGTCCTTCTTGATCAGCTTCTCTTACAATGATAATGCAAAGCCAAAATGCATAGTTTTAATAATTCATATATAATACAATCATGGAAATAACCTATAGAGCAACAAAGAAGAACTTTACAATTGAGAAAGATCATTTAAACTTATGGACAATAAGTAGAGAACAACTTACATTTCTTGTTTCAAACTCACTTTATAACTTTGCCTAAACGTAAACCTTTATTTCTCCCAACTTTGAAATCAGCTTATATATTTCTTGTATTTTAGCTTGTTACTTAATTACTTATTTGAAATTTCTATTACTGCACATCAAAGAAACCTACTTAATCAAATAATTAATAAGCCACTTTTTGGAACATTGCTTTTCTACATAATTCTCTAGAAACATATATTGTAGTATTTGTAATCATTCTTCAGAAGGATTAATTGTAGTAAAGGAGTATGATGACACCTGTCTATTAAAATTCTTCGAACATGTTTCAAATCATCTGTATCTATTTATAGGCAACACACACAGTGTTATGATGGCAAGTCCAGGTAATTATATCATATATGGGTTTTGGTTGATATTTTGTTGTGTTTTGTTTTGTTTTTTTTTTTTAGTTTGCTTTTTTTTCTGTGTAATGGGTGTTGTGTTTCCAAGCAAGTCTGCTAGATGTAGGATTTTTTTTTTTCGTAGCAGTGTTAGGTACAGACATAAACCAGCATTTATCTGGCAAGCTTCTTCCTTTTTAAACATCCTAAACATACACAAATTTCTTTATCAGCTAGCAGTAGTTGTGGTAAACATACTAGAATTTAGGATTAGTGCAGCTCCCACTTACTACGAAGAACGGCAGGATGTGGGTGGAATTGATGTGAGCGGACTGTTCGCTTGGCATCGCCACCTGTGTAGACATCGTATATTATGGTCTGTACTCTCTCTAGTGCAGACCGCTTAGGAGGTTATTGGACTTCTGAGGTTGCACTGAGCTACAAGACATAAGAAGGGAGTCCTTCCCAGGGTCCTACTACAGTCTTTGCTGAACTGTGAAAGATTTCTTAGTTGTGTTTATATGTTTGTCTACTGAAAGGGTCTTAGAATATAGCCCAGGCTGGTCTGTAACTCATGATCCTCTGGACCTGTCTTTTAATGATAATTTATTAATATTATTGGTTTTTTTTTTTTTAGATAGAGTTTCTCAATGTACTCCTGATTGTTCTGGAGCTTTCTGTGTAGACCAGGCTAGCCACAAACTCACAGAGATCCTCACAGAGAATGATTAGATTAAAGGTGTGTGCCATCTTGTCTTTCCTTGCTGCTAATTTTATGTGTGCAATATGATACCCAGCTCAAATTGATATTTTAGGGTGAATCCTTCATTGTAGAATGTGTGTGTGTGTGTGTGTGTGTGTGTGTGTGTGTGTGTGTTGTAAATGTTTGTGTGCATATATGTACTCCCACATTAAATGCTGGTCTGGAGTGTGTTAGGTCTCGGGTAGTCCATATATCTAGAAATGAGTTCAAGCTCAATTATATAAGGATTTCTGGTGGTTAAATAAAACCTAGCATTCTCCAAGAATTTATGAAACTGTTTCGCATCTGTCAAAAGGAGTCACTTTCTTTGCCTATAGCAGAAGGGACACATGGATATTCGTGGTACCTATCAGCATATCAAAGCCTATGCTGAACTCCAGATTCCCTTCATAATGCACAAGTACTTGGTAAACATTTCAGAGTCCACACTAGCTCCTCTCTACAGCTACTCATCTTCCTTATGATTTATATAATTTGTCCAAATGACCATCTCTATCTCTTGCTATCACCTATCTCTTTCTTTTTTTTTGTTTTTGTATGTTTTTATTTTATTTTTTTTTTAATAATTTATTTTTTAGCCGGGCGGTGGTGGCGCACGCCTTTAATCCCAGCACTTGGGAGGCAGAGGCAGGCAGATCTTTGTGAGTTCGAGGCCAGCCTAGTCTACAAAGTGAGTCCAGGACAGCCAAGGATACACAGAGAAACCCTGTCTCAAAAAACCAAAAAAAAAAAAAAATTATTTTTTATTTCTTCAAGTTACATCTCAATCACAATCCCCTCCCTACTCCCCCCCCCAAGCCCCACCCTTCCACCCTCCTCCCCCTCAGCCCCACCATCCTCTTCCCTTCTTTTTTTTTTTTTTTTTAGTTTAAGGTATTTATTTTCCCCCCAACAGCTCTCCCTTTCAGTCTAAAAAATGGTTCTTTTTCTTATAACTATAAATACAATACAAAACAACAGAAATAAATAGGCCACGATTATAAGAGTTATATGGCTTAGCATACATTCCCAATGTCCAGTCCATATGTATTTGGCACCTGACTTTAACATTCTACTATCTAACCATCTCCATGAGTTTAAAGTTCTATATCTAACTCAGCTTTCATACTAACTTGCCTCATAATTTTAAAAATATCTTCTTAGATCCAGAACACCCTCTTGATTCCTAAACAACTCAAAATTTAACATGAGACTCTAGGTATCTATTCTTCAACCACCTCAGAGACCTGAGAG
>CAJQZJ010032488.1:818651-829547 GCA_907164525.1 Lophiomys imhausi
ACTGAAGATCTGGCTGGAGTAGTCTGTGGAGCTGAACGATCTTAGCGATTTTGAGTTGTTGTGGTTGTAGACTTTTGAGGAAACTGCTATTGAAGAAGTCTGCAAGGCTGGATCATCTGGGCCACTCGTCTTCTTTGGTGTCTGATCTTTTTTCTGCTGAGGTTTCCGTTGTCCAGTTGTCTCTGTATTCCTTGAATGGATGCTTTAAATCTCCTGGAAAGATAAGAACAGTGCCCTGCCCTAATCCTAACTCTGGGACAATTACCTTTTTTTGGGGGGGGTGGTCAGGTAATATTTTTTCTGGAGCAAATTTGGTTTTTTTGATAATATAATTTGTTTGAATTGCAGCCTGCCTTTTGTAAGTAGCTTTTAAACTTAAATCTTTCCAAATCCTATGTGCCTGTCTCTTCTAAGTTTTGGGATCAAAGACATGTGGTTCCCAACTGATGGGATTAAAGATGTGCTCCTCCACTCCTGGATCAAAGTTTTTCTCTGTTTAGAGCTTGTTTTGTATCAGGTGGCGTTGAGCTCTGAGATCTGCCTGTTTCTGTCTCTAGTGTGTTGGGATTAAGGGTGTATTCTTCCCCAATGATGTGACTAAGGGTGTGCACCATCACCACCCTGTTTCTTGTAACTCTAGAATTTATAAGACAACTAACTCTATAGTGATCCTCCTGTCTCAGCTGGAGGTAACGGCATGGGCTAACATCATGCATTATTTTAACTTAGCTCTAAGTTTTTCAACTCTTGAAGGTTTGCAAAACCAGGTTGAACAGCTGTCACCTTTAATTTATTTACAGTGTTTTAAACCTGTTACCTGCTTTTTAATGGCATTTATCTACTCTTAAATGCATTTCAGTATCAGTTGGCCATCACTGATGTTATAGCAGGTGATTTATTTATTATTTATTATTTATTTATTTATTTATTTATTTATTTGTTTATTTATTTATTTATTTATTTATTTATCTATGTGTGCATAGAACAAGAAGGATGGGCCTTCACAAGTAGGGTACTCTTCAAGGGAAATCTGTAGGGTCCTGACATGATGGATGTCAGTGTTCTGGGTAGAAGGATGTGGGACCCTCTAGCCCAGGGAGCAAATTCTGCTGGGACCCCAAGGCCTTAATGAATGAGCATCACATGGATCCTGAAACACGTGGAGTTGGGTCCCAGAAAGAGGGAGATGTAGCTTCTTCCTGGAGGAACAAACTCCCATGTAGGTTTCTGAAATACTATGAATTTGGATAGTGGAGAAAGGAAGATGCCTCTAATATGGAGAGCAAGCTCCATGTAAGTCCTAAGGTGCTTAGAGGTTAATGTGCACCAGGTAAGGCAGTGGGTCCTGAGGTGTTGAGGGAAAAGCAGGGATTTCATTGTGAGGCACTGGGGAGGGCACACCACACTAGTCCTGAGGTATTGCAAATGAGGGGTCCCCAGACACTGGGGATTAGGGAGAAGAAGGAAGGTGTGGCCTTTGATCGGGAGCAAGCCCAATGTGGGCCTTTAGGTGCTAGGAATTGAGCTCCAGAGGTTGAGATGCTGCGATCTGGTGCACAGGAGACAGAGACAGAGAGGTGAGCCCTGTAACTTGAAAAGCAAGCTGTCTCATCTCAGTTGAGAGGTCGTATG
Source organism: Lophiomys imhausi (assembly GCA_907164525.1). Lineage (NCBI taxonomy): Eukaryota > Metazoa > Chordata > Mammalia > Rodentia > Muridae > Lophiomys > Lophiomys imhausi. Next base: position 820,284 of record CAJQZJ010032488.1, read on the forward strand.
AGGGCCAAGAGCCTCTTCATTCATTGGGGATCTATGAAGCAGTACCATCAGTGAAAAGTGTCTCGTTGCCTGGGAGAGAGAACTACTAAACAAACAAATCAAGAAGCATACAATAGATAAAAAAGACTAAAAAATAGAAAAAATATAACTAATATATAAAAAATAAATAAAAAATAAAAATTAAAAATAAGAAGTCTATGTCCAAGTTCCCTTTGGTGTGTTAGTTGTAGTATTGATACCTTCTACTACATAGCTAAAATCCTACTATAAGTGAATAGATGCCATATGTGTCCTTCTGAGTCTGGGTTAGTTCACTCAGGATGAGCTTTTCTAGTTCCATCCATTTGGCTGCAAATTGCATAATTTCACTGTTCCTGATAGCTGAATAATATTCCATTGTGTAGATGTACCACAGTTTTTTAACCCATTCTTCAGTTGAGGGACATCTGGATTGTTTCAAGTTTCTAACTATTACAAATAAGGCTGCTATAAACATAGATGAGGAAACTTCCTTATGATTCCATGAAGAGGCATTTGGGTGTATACCCAGAAGTGGTATGGCTGGGTCCTGAGACAGAGATATTCCAAGTTTTCTAAGATATCGCCAGACTGACCTCCATAGTGGTTGCACAAGCCTGCACTCCCACCAGCAATGGAGTAGGGTACCCCTTTCTCCACACCCTTGCCAGCATGTGCTGTCATTTGAGTTTTTGATCCTAGCCATTCTGACAGGTGTGAGATGGAATCTCAGAGTCGTCTTGAGTTGCATTTCTCTGATGATTAAGGATGTTGAACATTTCTTCAAGTGTCTCTCAGCCATTAGGGATTCCTCCATTGTGAATTCTCTATTTAGCTCTGTCCCCCATTTTTTAATTGGATTATTTGGTTTCTTGGCATTTAATTTCTTGAGTTCTTTGTAGATTTTGGATATTAGCCCTCTGTCAGATGTGGGGTTGGTGAAGATTTTCTCCTAGTCTGTAGGCTGCCATTTTGTTCGAATGACAGTGTCCTTTGCCTTACAGAAGCTTTTCAGTTTCATGAGGTCCCATTTATTGATTGTTGATCTCAAGTCCTGAGCTGTTGGTGTTCTGTTCAGGAAGTTGTCGCCTGTGCCAATTAGTTCGAGAGTTTCTCCCACTTTTTCTTCTAGTAGATTTAGTGTGACCGGCCTTATGTTAAGGTCTTTGATCCACTTGGACTTAAGTTTTGTACAAGGTGATAAGTATGGGTCTAACTTCATTCTTTTACAAATGGACATCCAGTTGGACCAGCACCGTTTGTTGAAGATGCTGCCCTTCTTCCATTGTGCCATTTTGGCTTCTGTGTCAAAAATTAGGTGGCCATAAGTGTGCAGGTCTATTTCTGGATCTTCAATTCGATTCCATTGATCTACTGGTCTGTTTCTATACCAATAGCATGCTGTTTTTACAACTATTGCTCTGTAGTACAGCTTGAAGGACACCCCACCCCAGAGAAATGGGATGGAAGGGTTAGGAGGTAAAGAAAAAAAATGAAATGTGATGTTTCGGCCTTTTACTATTAACTGTCATCAACTGTTTAGGATAATTAAGAAATGCAAACTAATGGTTATGCAAGCCAGTCATCTGTTAGGTACTATGACAGCCTATTATAGTTACTTGCTAAGCTAATCAGAAATAAACCTGCTAAGAGACAAGCAACATCTGCTTACCCTAATATAAGAGATAGATAGGGCCTCTTCAAAAACCTCAAGAGATCTGCAGAATATGGCATTCAAAGAGGTTTTCGTAACTTTAGATTTTTTTATATCAAGACATATCAACTCCTGACAGCACCCCCTATTCTCCTCCAAGTAGAAGATGAGCATCAAAGAATCTCCAGTGGGAGATGATTGAATTAGTCACAAGCCTATCTCTTGGTAGGAAAAGCCCCTTGCTCCAACTGTAGACAGAATGCTGTCCAAAAAGGATAAAACCTGGAAGCAGGTAAGTCGACAGCCTAGCTCTGCCAAGACAGGGTAGGTAAGTCCTTCATAACCCCTGCTCTACAATCAATGTCTGTCAGAGAAGCGGGGCCAAACGACTGAAGAGCGATGCTGTAATGTATGGAGAGAAAATGGGAACTATCCAGGCAGCCACTGGTATGTCATTTCTTAGTTTGGGAAGCTGCAGACCCTGTACTTCCTATAAAATCAGATATATTTATCCCTCTCAGGTCTCTGAGGTGGTTGAAGAACTGATAGATAAAGTCTCATAATTAAATTTTGAGTTGTTTAGGAGTCAAGAGAGTGTTATACATCTAAGAAGATACTTTTAAAATTGTGTTGCAATTAGTATGAATGTTGAGTCAGATATAGAACTTTAAACTCATGGAGATGTTTAGTAGAATGTTAAAGTCAGGTACCAAATACATATGGACTGGTCATTGGGAATGTACGTTAAGCCATATAACCCTCATAACTGTGGCCTAATTACCTCTGTTGTACTGTATTGTATTTATTATTATAAGAGAAAGAGCCATTTGTTGGACTGAAAGGAGAAACTGTAGGGGGAAATAAGATATACCTTAAACTTAAAAGAAAAAAAAAAGGGAAGAGGATGGGAGGGTTGAGGGTGGGAGGGTGGGACTGGAGTGGGAATAGGGAGGGGACTGCGATTGAGATGTAACTTGAAGAAATAAAAAATAAAGGAAAAAAAATGAAAAAAAAAAAAAGAAAAGCAAGCTGTCCTGGAATCTTCTCTACTCTGTTGACCAAGATGGCCTGCAGCTCTCTCCATAGGGCAGGCCAGCGCCCACGGTGTGGTGATCCTCTTATTACACCAAATGATTCTGACTCTTGTTATCTTTTGGGAAGAGTCCTTATCGACCAACTGGGCTGATCCAGGCTCATTTTTCAAGTCTGCCTCCTAGACTCTCTGCCAGAAATATATCCCTTAGAAACCAGAAGACGTGGGGGAAAATGCCTTCTTGAACTCTCAGCTAAGTTTTGCAAATTTCCACATCGCACCTTTCTATCTTCTGAGACCATAAGTTTACAATGTGCTAAATCTAGAATTATATCACGAATTATTAGGTGACTACCTAATAATTCTGTTTAGGCCAGATATTGTGGGGGGATGTTGTAGGCATAATTTTTGATTTAGGATATAACAGTTTTAGAGAATTTTTAGTTTTAGTATTTCTATCAGATACCAACATTTGACAGTAATTCCAGTTCTGACTTCACATATTTCACATATTTGGGCTCAGTAGATATTTAAAGGTGGAGGTATGGCCTGGAAGGCTTTATTTTTTCATTTAGTTCTGCTAAAAGTCCACCTCTTTTTCTTTCAATTGCCTCCAACACTCTCTTGTTCATTTTGGAGAAGCAACTGAAGTTGACTAGACTCTTTCTTTGCTGCTCCTTCCCCACATTCTCCATTTTCCTTCAACTTAGGTGACTGTCTCTTTTCATAGGCATGGCTTTTTCAAAATGTTCTACTCCCATTAATAGTTCAATGTCAGGCTCTAACTGTCTCCTGCCAAACAGAAGCTTCTTCCATGTGCCAAACAGTGATGTGTGTGGTTAGTAGAGGAACTTCACAATGTATGTTAAACTTCTAGGACTTTCCATCAGCAAAAGATCAGGAGCTCTGTTTCCTCCATGAAATATTTCCTTCTTCCTTATCTTCTTCCTTCTTCATTTCCTCTTGAAATGAAAGGCCTGCTTTTTCCTCAACACCTCAGGACCCACTGCCTTACCTGCCACATATTAACCTCCAAGCACCTTAGGACTTACATGGAGCTTGATCTCCATATTGATTTGTTGAACAGAGAAATACAATTGTCAAACCATTATACAATTAACCAAAAGAAAAAGGGAGAAGACACACATTATTAAAATCAGAAATGGAAAGTTAGATATTACAGCAAATAATTCTGACATTTAGAAAATAATAAAATGATAAAACAGATACCAGTGAAATAATAAATAAATATATCAATGGAATTAAAAAATAATAAATAAGCCCATCTACTGCGAGAATGAAGGCCATTCTCAGCAATCAGACATTCCAGAAAATGTCGGCATCATGCTGAAGGGGCACACAGTCATTGTGAAGAGCCCCAGGGAAACTCTAAGGAAGGACTTCAATCACATCAATGTAGAGCTGAGTCTTCTTGTAATGAAAAGAAAGGCTCTGGGTTGACAAATGGCAGGGTAACAGAAAGGAACTGGCCACTGTGAGAACCATCTGCAGTCATGTTCAGAACATGATCAAGGGTGTTACATTGGGCTTCTGTTACAAGATGAGGTTTGTGTATGGTCACTTCCCTATCAACATCGTTATTCAAGAGAATGGGTCTTTGGTTGAAATCCGAAATTTCTTGGGTGAAAAATCATCTGCAGGGTTCATTTGAGGACAGGCGTTGCCTGTTCTGTCTCTCAAGCCCAGAAGGTGAATTAATCCTTGGAGGAAATGATATTGAAGTTGTTTCAAGTTCAGCGGCTCTGATTCAGCAAGTCACAACAGTTAAAAACAAGGACATCAGAAAGTTTTTAGATGGTCTCTATGTGTCTGAGAAGGGAACACTGCAGCAGGCTGATGAGTAAGACCTAGCTTATCCAGCTCCAGAAACAAGATCCCAAATTACAAGTACAATTTGGAGTGTCTTTGGGAACAATAAAAGACTTGTATTGATAATAATAATAATAATAATAATAATAATAATAAATATAAACCTATATCTTATCTCCTAGCAAAGTAAGAAAACACAGCAACAAAATGGATTCACAGCAGAATTATTTTTTCCCCAGGTATTGAAGAATAAAAATTACCTCAGGTGTATCCCCTAACAATTGGAACAGGGTCAATTCCGGACTTAGTCAATGTTGCCTCCCTCTGGAGTTTATTTTCCTAGCATAGCTGCCTAATCCTGCCTCAGTGGAAGAGGAAGCACTTAGTCCTGATGCAGTTTGATGTGCCAGAGTGGGTTGGTGCTGGGTGGGTGTTGAGGCTATGGTGGGAGAGTGTGGGAGGCTGATACTGGGAGGAGGGAAAAGAGGGAGATGGAGATTGGAATGTAAAATAAACAAAAAAATGCTTAAATAAAAAAGGGAAAAAACCAAAAATTAAGGTTCAAATTATCCCACAAACTAGAAAAAGAAGGAACACTTCTAGACTTCCTTTACATAGCCAGTATTACTCTAATAAAAAAAACTAAATAAAGATAAAACTAAAATACAAATAAATGTCCCTGATGAAAATAGTGGCAAAAATATCAACAAAACACTTGCCAACATAATACTACAAAATCATCGATATGATCACTCATCATTTTCATCCACTCTATGGCTGCAGGAATGATTCAAATATACACAGATCAATAAATGTAATACATCCTATAAAGATGTTAAGAATAGAGATGGAGTGATGTATCTCAGCATAATAAAGTTCATATGTATAATAAAGCTCTAGCCAAGAGCATGCTAGATGGGGGAAACTATAAAGCATTCTAAATGAAATCTGAAATAAGGCAAGGTATCTACTTCTCTGTTCCTGTTAAATATAATGCTTGAAATACTAGCTAGAGTAATAAAGCAGAAGGACATAAAAGAGATACAAATAGGGAAAGAAGTCAAATTATCGCTTTTAGATGATATGCTTTTATGCAGAAGAGATCCAAAGTCCCCAAAAGAAAATTGTTAGAGTTGATAAATGTACTCAGCAAAGTTGTAGGATACATGATCAACATAAAAAAAATTCTATAAACCAAGGACAAACACACTAAGAAAGAACTCAGGAACAGGAACTCTCACTCAAAATAGCCTTAAAATACCTTAAAATAGGTAATGAAAGACCTCTACAACAAAAACTTTATTTATTTATTTTTATAAATAAATTTATTTGTTGCTTCAGGTTACATCTCCACCACATTGTCCTCTTTCCCCCCTTCTCAGTCCAACCCTCTTACCCTCTATCCCCTAACCCTTTCATCCCAATCCTCTGGAGTGGAGTGTCCCTACATAACAGTCCCTTGCCCCAGTTCAGAAGTCATATGAGAGCCAAGAGCCTCCTCATACACTGGGGGCCTACAAGGAAGTACCACCAGTGAAAGTGTCTCATTGCCAGGGAGAGAAAACTTAAAAACAAATAATCAAAAAAAAGTCTATGTCCATGTTCCCTTTGGTGTGTTGGTTGTAGTATAGATATCCTGCACTATATAGCTAAAATCCCACTATAAGTGAATAGATGCCATGTGCATCCTTCTGAGAATAAAAACTTTAAAAATCAAAAGAAAGAAATTAAAGAAGATACTAGAAGAAGGAAAAATCTTCTTGCTCATGGATTAGAAGGATTAGTGACATGAAAATGTTTATTTTATTAAAAACCATCTACAGATTCAAAAATCCACACATATCTTTACAGAAATAGAAAAAGAAGTTGAAATCTCTGTTGGATCCCAAAAGGGCCCAGATATCCAACACAATCCTGAGCACAAAGGACAATTCTGGGGCATAATAATACCTTATATCAAATTATACTACAGAGTCATAGTAATAAAAACAGGATATGACTGGTACAAAAACAGGCATGTGGTTCAACAGAATAGAATAGAAAACTCAGCTGTAAGTCTATGAAACGTCAGTCACCTGCTTTTTTTAACAAACATGCCAAAAATACACACTGTCAAAAAGCATCTTCAGCAAATGGTGCTGGGAAACTGGCTATCCAATGTAGAGGATTGCTAAATCTCTCTGCACAAAAATCAACTCCAAATGTTTTTATTTTATATTTTTGTCTGTTTTAACATCTGTGCGCTACAGTGTATGCCTACATGCTTGGTGCTTTTGGAGGCCCAAAGTGGGTGTAGGATTTCCCAGCTTGGAGTTTACAGTTGGAAGCCACAGTGTAGGTCCTGAAATTCATACCTTAAGACTCTGGACAGAGTAGTCAGTGCTCTTAACCACTGGGCCATCAATTCCAAATGTATCAAGGATCTCAACATAAGAACTGAGACTCTTAAATTGCCGCAGAAAAAAGTAGGGAGCATGCTATAAGATATAGGCTAGGTAAGGACCTTCTAATGAGTCTCTGGTTCCTCAGGAAACAAGGCCAATGATGGACAACTGGGCCTTATAAAATTAACAGGATTTTGTACAGCAAAGATATTGTCAAAAGGGTGAAAGGACACCCTACAGAATATGAAGAAATGATTGCCAGTTATATATCTGACAGAGATTTGTATATCTAGAATGCCTAAACAAGTAAAAAAAAACTGCTAAACATCAAGAAAACAGATGTCTTAATTTAAAAAATGGATTATAGTATTGAACAGAGAATCCTCAAAATACAAGTGGCTTACAAGTGTTTTAAAAATTGTTCAACATTTTTATCTGTCAGGGAAAAGCTACCTTGAGATTTGATCTCAGCCCAGTAAGAATGGCCTTTATCAAGAAAACAAATGACAATAATTGCTGGAAATAATGAGGGGAGGGGAGGACCCTTACAAACATTTGGTGAGAGTGTAAATTTCTACTGTCACTATGGAAACCAGGGTGGATGTTTATCAAAAAACTAAAAATAGATTTGTCATATGAGTACACCACTATACTAGCTATACCACGACTAGGGATATACTCAGAAGACTCTATTCTCCACAGGAGAGATTCCCACATATCCATGTCTTTTGTGTCCATAATCAAAATGGCTAGGAAGCAGAGTCAGCCTAAGTGGCTATCACTAATGAAAATGTAGCACACATATATAGTGGACTTCTCTTTAGCCTTAAATAAAAATAAAAATATAAATTTCGGGAGGCGGGCCAAGATGGCGGCGACCTACACTGACGCATTTTGAATGCGGGGAAAAAAGAGCCATAAAAAACACAGAGTTATTGGGCACTGTGCAAAAACCAGAGGGGCTAGACACCCCCCCCCGAACACTCACAGCTCCCAAGGGACTGTTAAAAGTCCCAGGGCAAGGCTCTCCCCATCTCTCACAGCCACTAAACCCGGGATTCAGGAACTCCCATTTGGAGAGGCGCCTGGTAAGATCGATCCCAACTTACAGCAGGCAGAATCAGGGTCCACTTGGCCATAGATCGCTGGCCTATTGGGCTCCCCACACATCAGGTTGAACTTATACCCACTTAAAAAACTTTGCGAGATAGTGGAAGGCTTAGCAAGGAACAAACAGGGGGCTCAGCGGGTGGTCCGCAGCCGCTCGTGAAGCGGAGGGCGGGAGGTTCCAAGAGAGCTTGGGAAGCTGGGAACACAAAGGCGGGCGGGAGGAGCCGAATACCGCGCACTCATGGCAGCGCAGCTGGGGAGTGAGCCCGGCTGGCAGGGCCAAATCCCCGCGAGTCCACGGCAGGTCAACTGGGGAGAGAGACAGGCATGGGCGGGGCCAGGGATCCGTGCACCCATGGCTGAGCTGCTAGGGCGAGAGGACCACTCAGGCGGCCGGGGGATCCGGGGCTTGGGGTACCCACGGCCTAGCAGCCAGGGAGGGGGACCCGCAGCAGCGCAGACAGGAAGGGAATCAGGCACAGAGGCCAGCCCTGTGGCGAGAAGCCTAGAGAGAAACCAGAAATCGGGACCATAGCTGTATTCCGGAAACTCCAGACATATTAGGTGTGGAGCCAGACCCTGTCAGCCTCCGTGACGACAAACAAAGCCCACAGAATCTGTGCCTGGGCAAACAGGTCCATACCATCAGAACTATTACAGGCTGATAACTCAGAGTGCAACATAGAGAAGTCTGAATTGGGAGCAGTGAAACAATCCTGGTCCATTACTCACAATCTGGGAATAGGCTGCACCAGCTCACAGTGCCTCAGACGATTAAAACCACAGTGACCCTGAAATCCCCCTGTAAGCAACGACAGATAGCCAAGTAACTTGTCCCCTGCACCAAATCATCCACTGTGGTTCCAAGCACAGAAAACAGACAGCTAAATGCATCCAATAGCCAAAGGTCCAAAAAAAAAAAATAGAAATCAAGGAAATATGACTCTAACAAAGCAGAATTATCCTAGCTCATCCAATTCGGATGTCCACACACCAACAGAAACACATGAAAACGTTGACAATTCTGCATTATGGAAAGTGATAGAGTCCCTGCAAGAAGAACTTAAATCTATGAAGGAATTAAAAGAAGCCACAATTCTACAACTCAAAACAAGGAACAACACCATTAAAGAGCTCCAAGCCAACGTGATAGAGCTTGAACAGGAAAAGGAAAAAGCCATGAAAGATTTTTCATACAAAAACAAGCAAGCTGGAGAAGGAAATGTACAAAACGA
>CAJQZJ010032488.1:834547-853395 GCA_907164525.1 Lophiomys imhausi
TAGGGCATCTTCAAAAACCCCTAGAGATCTGCAGAATATGGCATTCAAAGATGTTATCTTAAATCAAGATTTATTTTTGATATCGAGACATATCAGCACCTGACAGTACCCCCTATTCTACTCCAAGTAGAAGATAAGCATCGAAGAACCTCCACTGTAAGATGGTTGAATTAGTGGCAAGCCTTTCTCTTGGCATGAAAAAACCCCTTGCACCAACTGCAGACAGACTGCTGTCCAAAAAGGACAAAACTTGGTAGCAGGGAAGTCGACAGCCTAACTCTGCCAAGACAGGGTAGGTAAGTCCTTCATAATCCCTGCTCTACAACAAATGTCTGTCAGAGAAACAGGACCCAAAGGCTGAAGATTGATGCTGGAATGTATGGAGAGAAAATGGGAACTGTCCAGGCAGTCATTGGTATGTGCTTTCTTAGTTTTGGAAGCTGCAGGCCCTGCACTTCCTTTATAAGCAAATATATTTATCCCTCTCAGGTCTCTGAGGTGGTTGAAGAATAGACAGCTAGAGTCTCATAGTTAAATTTTGAACTGTTTAGGAATCAAGAGGGTGTTATAGATCTAAGAAGATACTCTTAAAATTGTGTTGCAAGATAGTATGAATGTTGAGTCACATATAGACCTTTAAACTCATGGAGTTGGTTAGATAGTAGAATGTTAAAGTCAGGGGCCAAATATGTATAAACTGGACATTGGGAAGGTATACTGGGCCATTTAACTCTCATAAATGTGGCATATTTATATCTATTGTTTTGTATAATACTTACTGTTATAAGAGAAGGAACCATCTGTTGGACTGAAAGGGGAAACTTCTGGGGGGAAGAGGGTGGAAGGGCGGGATAGGAAGGGGGAATAGGGAGGGGTTTGTTACTGAGATGTAAATTGAATAAAAAAATAAATTATTAAAAACAAGATATAAATTTCGTAAATGGGTATAGCTGGAATAAGTGGAGCAGTGGAATAGATCTGAAGCAGAGTGGGTGGTAACACATGTAAAACGTACTGTAAAAGTAGAAGAAAAGAGAACTAGGGAAGAAAGATTAAAAGAAGGATCAGGGTAACAGGATGTTGGGAAAGTAGGGTTGCAGGGAAAGGATCAGCTAAAACTACATGTGTATGCAAAAGCCATAAAAACTCTAAGATCTTATAAACTAAAAAGGTGATTAATTCTTTTTTTTATGGTCACTTAGTTTATTTTTGAAAAGTGTTAAAAACATAGACATACAAAAGATGACCAATTCAAAAATGGGTACTCATATAACCGGTATCAATCTGTAAAGATTGAAAACAAATCCATATTTCTCACCCTGAAAAATTTCATTCAAAGTAGATTAAAGATCTTAGCTGAAAATTTAAAACACTGAAACTAATAGAAGAAAACATGCCGTATGTACTTCAAGACATTAGATAGGCAAGAACTTTCTCTATGCACTGCAAGTAGCTCCAGTTAACAAAAAAACAAATGTGACTACATTTTTAAAGTCTCTGCACAGCATAAGAAACTATCAGCAGAGTGAACAGGTAGTCCAAAGAACTAGAGAAAACTCTTTCCCAGCTACACTTCAGACAGAGGTAATATCTGAAACTGTTGGGGTAGATCTCATAGGCTGATTTCAATGCTGAGATCTGGTTACCACCCCTTCTGAGGCATTCTCTTGATTGATTAATAAAAGTCACTGATGGCCAATTAGCTGGGCATAAAGAGTATAGGAAGATGGGACTTTCTGAGATTAGAACAGGAACTCTACGTTTTACAAACAGGATTAGCTCATTCCACCAGGAGACATGGAAGCAGATAGACATGTTTGAGAATGCTGGAAGGTAATCACAGGTACATGGTGGTTTGGGATTCGGTGATCTGGGTTAACTTAGAGTAGCTAAGGGTTAAGCATTGAAACATTAAAAGATCTTGGTGTATTTAATTATTGTGGAAAGGACTGTGCCAGCTTATAGGCCATCAGTTCAAGTAATCCAGGGCCATCGGACTCCTCGTCTCCCATTGAACTCCGGGGAATCTCCCGCCAAGCTGTTGATAATTCTACTGGCCTAATATAACAACTTCTATTACTTAACAGAGTTTAGGTTATAGGTGGTGTAGGCCACCCTTGGTCCGGGCCTCTTTCCCCAGGACAAATCAGGCAACCGGTTAAGGTGGGCCAAGCCCATAGACTGATATCCTGCAAGGCTGACTGCTGCTCTGCCAAGCTGCCGGCTGCTCCACCAGCCAAATCTTACAGTTTATACTTATTAATAAATACGATTGATAATTAAGTTGCAGTTTCATGAAACTCTACTCTTCATGTGCTTTAAATCTCAATTGTAAAATATATCATCTATGGGAATAAAACACTCCTACTGAATAGACCAACTCATGTTCATTCCGATTGTCTCAGTTCTTTATTTTCTTTTCTTTTCAGAAATGTTACCTTGCTTTATTTTTTTAATTTATTTTTTATTTCTTCAAGTTACATCTCAATCACAATCCCCTCCCTACTGCCCCCTCGAGTCCCACCCTCCCACCCTCTTCCCCCTCAAACCCCATCCTCTTCCCTTTTTTTTAAGTTAAAAAAATAGCTCCCCCTTTCAGTCCAACAAATGGTTCTTTCTCTTATAACAATAAATACAATACAAAACAACAGAAATCAATAGGCCACAATTATGAGAGTTATATGGCTTAGCATACATTCCCAATGTCCAGTTCATATATATTTGGCACCTGACTTTAACATTCTACTATCTAACCATCTATATGAGTTTAAAGTTCTATATCTAACTCAGCTTTCATACTAACTTGCATCACAATTTTAAAAACATCTCCTTAGATCCAGAACACCTTCTTGATTCCTAAACAACTCAAAATTTAACTATGAGACTCTAGCTATCTATTCTTCAACCACCTCAGAGACCTGAGGGGGATAAATATATCAGATTATATAGGAAGTGCAGGGCCCGCAGCTTCCAAAACTAAGAAATGACATACCAGTGGCTGCCTGGACAGTTCCCATTTTCTCTCCATACATTACAGCATCAATCTTCAGCCATTTAGACCCATTTCTCTGACAGACATTGATTGTAGAGCGGGAATTATGAAGGACTTGCCTACCCTGTCTTGGCAGAGCTGGGCTGTCGACTTACCTGCTTCCAAGTTTTGTCCTTTTTGGACAGCATTCTGTCTACAGTTGAAGCAAGGGGTTTTTCTTGCCAAGAGATAGGCATGCCACTAATTCAACCATCTCCCACTGGAGATTCTTCGATGCTCATCTTCTACTTGGAGTAGAATAAGGGGTGCTTTCAGGAGCTGACATGTCTTGATATCAAAAAATTTTCAGTTAAGAAAACATCTTTGAATGTCATATTCTGCAGATCTCTTGAGGTTTTTGAAGAGGCCCTCTCCATCTTTTATATTTAGATAAGCAAATGTTGCTTGTCTCTTAGCAACTTGATTTCTGATTAACTTAGAAAATAACTGTGATAGACTGTCATAGTACCTAACAAAATGACAAGCTTGAATGACTATTAGTTTGCATTTCTTAATTATCCTAAACAGTTTATGACAGTTGGTAGCAAAAGGCCGAAACTTCACATTTCATATTAAAGCTTTACTAAGTACAATACCTTTAAAAAGTGTTACCCTTAATTTTGTATCAGTATACAAAGATCAATACCAATGTGGCCAAATATAATCTTAATTTTGTATCAATGTACAAAGATCAATACCTATGTAGCCCAATACAATCTTAAGTTTGCATCAATATACAAGGGTCAATACCATTATGGCAAAATGTAAACTTAATTTTGTATTAGTATACAAAGATCAATACTGATGTAGCCCAATACAATCTTAAGTTTGCATTAATATACAAAGATCAGTACAAATTTAGCCAGAGTAATATTAATTTTGTATCAATATACAAAGGTATAAGGGCATATTCAATAATCTGTCCTTTTTTTCTTGATCTTTCCTATACTATGTCTATGCCCCATTTTTTTCTCAAGTCTGTTCACTCCTACATAGGAGAGAAAGAAGAATACAGAAAAGAAAAAGAGAGAAATCCCTGGGTCTAACCTCCAAAACCTGTGTAACAAGACCATTTAACAGCTTGTATACTCTTCCCCTAAATAACAAGATTTTCTATTATCCATCAAATAACCAAATGGGGGGAAACACCCTCCCCACCTTCTGGGGATGGGACGTTGTTCTCTTAAAATGACTTGCTGCTGATTTGGGACATAGTAAACATGTTTGGAGCCCAAATAAGAATGGAAAAATGGTTAAAAATATTAACAGAATCCTTTGATGTTCAGTCCTTTTGTGCTCAGCTATTTAAATGTCCTAAGAAGTTTGTAGACAAAAGCTGAACTTCAGGGCTTTACTAAAGTTCTGGCTGGAGAAAGGTTGATTAATTCAAATGTTATGTTTCTATCAATAAGGTAGTCTAGCACTCAGCCCTGGTCTGCAGTGCTCCTTTCAGCAGTGGGCAGGAGTTTGAGTAGGAACCCAGAGTTGGTGGAAGGGCTGAAGTTAAGCGGCTGCTGAGTGTTTGGTCTCAAGCAGGACATGTATGGCATCCCCTTTTAACATCACAGAAGATGGGAGAAGGATTGTGAGAACCAAAAGATGGGAGGAGTGTAGTGGGGTATTGTCTTCTGGATACAGTATGCATATTGTAATTGCCAACATACAGCAGCTATAACTAGCTGCATGGGGCCTAGAAAATAAAAAGAGATAGAGGGAAGAGAAAGAGAGAGAGATAAAGGGAGGGGGCATAAAGGTAAACAAAAAGGGGTTAGGTGGGCAGAGAGGATTGGTGGGAGTGGAGACGTGAGATACAATATTATTGAGTGAATATAATCACAGTGTACAGTATACAAGTATAGTATTGTCAATTTTTAAAGTAATAAAAACTATGCATCAAGAAGGGACACAGGGAAAGAAAAAGGAAAGAAAGAAGGATTGATAATAGGTTGACTTAAAGAGTATGCTATAAATTCTTATATACAATAATTGAAGATATATTACTCAGGAAGTTGTATTACTTCAGTAGGTGCCAATAAAAACTCATTAATATTTATTTGTATTTTTAAGAAAAGCAACTGTTGACTGGGGGATTCCTCGTGTCTAGCTGTTGTGCCAATTAGAGCATGAATGCATAAAAATGCATGAGTGTCTGAGGAAGGGTCAGTAGTCTGCTGGAATTACAGCCCAGAAGTACCAGGAGGAAAGCAGGCAGGGCTTTAAAGCAACAGAGGACACCAGAGACCAAGAGAAGGTAATATTAGGTGATGATGAAGGATGGAAGGTGGGCAAAAAGAGTCATTAATGATGATATAAAACTATCTTTTCTCTACCTTCAGTTCTGTTATAATGTTATCTTTTTTTGTTCTGGATATGTGAATTCAATGTATTGAAGTAGCAAGAACTAGATTTGTGTTCCAAAAGAGTTCATGTGTTATTCCTTTGAGGCAGTGATTATGAAAGTCGGGCTCTTTTCTTTTTTTTAATTCCATTGACCATAAGTGCAATAGGAACTAAACAGGGATAGTCACTGGACACATTTGTGACATTGATCTAGTTAGAAAAGATGGCTTTAAAAAGTACATTATGAAGCTGTCAGTCAAAACATCGTGGTATGGATGTAAAAACATGTTCATAGACCATGGAAGAAAATAGAGTCTGCTGTGGTTTGAATGTGAAATATTTATCACAGATTCACATATTTAAATACTTAATCTCTAGGTAGGATGCTGTTTTTTAAGGACTGTGGGATCTTTGTGCATGATGTATAAGTAGAATAAGTGGAGATCTGGGGCAAGGTATGAACAAGACATACCAAGCTTACACTGCTACAGGCCAGGTAGCTTCAGCTTTTGTGATTTCTTGCCATGAAACCGTGAAGCAAATACATCTTACTTTTTATTAGCCATTTAGTCACAGCGATGGAAAAATAACCAACACAACAAGGCAATACATAAAAGTGAAGCCCCTAATGTGATGAACCTGATCGTGTATTTCATCAACCTTTGGAAATGCATTGCGGAAAGAATGTGGAATAGTTTGGAGATGGAGACTGTAGGACAGGTGTGAGGGGGAATAGAGGGTGGAAGAGAGGGACCAGGAGGGGAGGAGGGAGGGTGCTGTGATTGAGATGTAACTTGAATTAATAAATGAATGTATTGAAAGACATCTCAGAAAGAAAAAATAGAATATCCATATAAATAATAGTTTGCTTAAAACTCTTGCACTTAATTACAGGTGCCACTTTTCCTAATAAAATCTACATTCTCTCCACAAAAAAGTCCTAGAATAATTCAGGCAGAGCTTGAACCATTTTGTAAAGAATTCAAAAGACCAGAATGGTGATAACACTGGGTAGTAGAGACTATGTGGTTTCAGAAGGGAACAACTGGGAGGTAGGCTAGGGATCATTCGTGTTACATTCAGGCAATGATTATGGCTACAAAAAAATCTGAGTGGCCTAACTTATTTGATGTAGATGGTTACAAGACACAATAGCAGTCAGGATTTGAGATGGTTATTACACACTGATTTTAGTTACATTTATACAGACCAATAAGTAGAGCCAAGAGATGTAAAAAATGTACAATTTAGTGAGAAAAAGTGCATAGATGTGTTTAAAGTTGCGGATAAAGAGGTTATCACTGCCCTGCCTCTAGAGCCATTACAGATGTGACTGTTATGTCACATGTGCAACAGTAGGTGGCAGAGAGGAGAGAGACTATATCTACTTTCAGTAGACCCACATCTACTTTCAGATGAACATCTGAGTGAATAGTAGCCTAACATTCCTCGGGGGGAAGCAAACTGGATACCAACAACACTTTGGTGCCATGGGATAACCTGAGATGACTGCAAGACCAGTACTAGGCAAGCACTGGATGGGCTCCCAGGACAGGAAACAAACCAGAAACTAGAAGAACTCTTCCTGGCTCTGGGTGTGGGGGTTGTGGGTGAGCTAGCCTTGAGGGAGTGAGTGTGGAAGAGCCAGTCCTGCCTCCTGTTTGCTATGTGGTAGTGTTGGCTAGGGAGAGATTCCCTCCCCTCTGTTTTGCCCTCACCACCATTGGCTGACAGGAGATCTGGCCCAGAAGGAGTCACAAGAGCAGGAGAGCTGTCCCTGCCACTCACATGCTGCAGCACCCCGGAGAGCAGGCCCTGCACCTTTCCATAGTAGAACTGACCATGCAAGTGGGGGGTGCAAGTCTAGAACAAGATCTTTGAGTTGGCCTACCCCAACATCTACCCCATGGATGACCTTCTGGAGTGCAAGAAGAGGTCAGTTCCACAACCCAGGACTGCAGGATCTCCATAACACAGGACAGTTATGTCATATTTGAGAGGATTTCCGGTGAGGTTCCAGTACAGACACAGTAGTGGAAATCAGGGACCTTACACCACACCAAGGAGTCATTATAATGAGTATTCGCAAGCAGAATATGTGAACAAAGGGGAATATTATGGAACATACTGAGATATACTGCAACTTCCACAATGAGCTGTTATTTTTTATGCTGGGATAGATTGCAAGGGTGGAGAGTTGATGTGGGGGGAGGTGGGAGATAGGAGGGAACAGGGTGCATGATGTGAAATTCACAAAATAAATTTTTTTCAATGTAAAAAAGAGGTTATCACTGTTTTAAAAAATAGTACTATTGAAGAGAAGTCACACACCCTATACTCTGTAATGGGATTAGAGGAAAGATTCTTTGAGAGCAAGATACCACTCAATAAAAACTTGAAGACATAAAAATGAAAATTCACCAGAAAAGAAAGTATCTGATGCTACTGAAGGGGCACCCTGCTCAAACACAGTCATCTAGGGAAATGTTTTCAGATGTCCAATCATGTATATATCCAGAGGCTGCTGGAGCTATGGTCCAAGAAGGTGCAGATATACCTGAAGCTGTCAGCAGAACATGATGTCTATCTGTATGGTGTTAGCTTTTGTGTCATGAAGAATAATAGAGTTACTGGGCAATTTAAGCTTGTGTCAAGATTCCAGACAAAACCTGAGAAGGCCAGGCCATGGGAAATAGAGGTGCAGTCCTGGGGGGGAGGGGGTCCTAAAGAACCAATATGTGACACTGTGGAAGTGAAGCTGAAGTTCCAAGAATGACCAAAGCATGCTATAACATGGGACACCTGTTGAGGAATCTGCAGGCACTGACTGGAATCAGCTTAAGAAAAAGGCCATGTGTGCCTCAAATATTATGGACATGGTATCATGGGGCAGGAGGAGTTACTAGCCAAGCCTGTGGAAAATCAAATAATGCAACCACAAGCCCTGAATCTCAGAAATGAAACTGTAGGGCTCACTCTTTGCCACACGGGTTTCCTCAAATGAAACCTTATCCGTAGACCCTTATCTGTACCATATAAAAAAATCAATTAATTAAGTAGAGCTAAAATACACATCTGTGTACATATATAAATAAAATTAAAATAAATCAGTATGTTGAAGATTTTACTGCGTTATCATGTAGGTTGTGGCACTCTTCACAAGGGCCAGGGCATGGATGTAATCTCAGTGTTCTGTAAGTAGTGAATGGACGATGACAAGGTAGTATAACTGCAGTGCATTGGAATGCATACTGGCTTTGGGTGGCTAGTGTTTGATTTACCATGTTGTATGACCTTATAGCATCAGGAAAACTTCAAGCCATTTTAATTTTTTTTGAGACAAGTTCTCTGTAGCCCAGTCTCCCTAGAACTGCCTAGTAGACCAGGATAACCCTGGGTCTTACAGAGATCTGCCAGCCTCTGCCTCCTGAGTTTTAAGATTAACGGTTGTGTGCTACCATGCTTTGAAATTTCTTTTTTAACTTAGAAGTTTAGAAATGAAATTATTATTATGTTCTCTCCTGTCATAAGCAAGGGTTAATGGAAAGTTGGCACAATTGTAAGAAAGTGAACACAGTACCAGAGAAATAGCTCCTGGTTGACTCTATTCTCATGGGCTAACAAATCCAAATGTGTTTGCTGATATTCCTAACACAGAGAAACTCTCATTTTTTGATATTCATTTTGAATAGTTAAATCCAGGTCTAAATATTTTGATAATCCATAAATTAAAGGATGATATGAAATATTTAAATTTGCTTAAATGTAGTAAAATTTGTTTGGTGGTCAGGTATGTAGTTTATTTTAGATAATTCCACATATAGTCAAAATAATATGTTTTTATATTTGAGTGAAGATAAATGCTAATTGGGTAAGTTAGATGATAATATTGTTCAAACCTAGATTTTACTCATTTTCTGCACAATTTTATAAATTATTAAGAAAGGAATACTATAACTTCCAAGTATAATTTTAGATGTGTCTATTTTTCCATTTGGATTTCTTGTTCTTTATTTGTTTGACTGTGTTAGCTAATTTTATGTTTTCTCACACTGGGAACAGTATGGCATGCCACAGGCTAAAATCATCTGAGAGGACAGAATCCCAATCAAGAAAATGCCTACATAAGATTGGGCTGTAGGCCAGCCTTTGGAGTATTTTCTTAATTGGTGATTGATGTCGGAGGGCCAAGCTCATTGTGAGTGCGGTCATCGATGGGATGGTGGTCCTGGGTTCCATAATAAAGCAGGCTGAAGAGCTAAACTGAGCATTCACAAAAAAGGAATCTCTAGTAGCCAAGAGACACTTGAAGAAATGCTCAACATCCTTAATCATCAGAGAAATGCAACTCAAACTGACTCTGAGATTCCATCTCACACCTGTCAGAATGGCTAAGATCAAAATCTCAAATGATAGCACATGCTGGTGAGATTGTGGAGAAAGGAGAACACTCTCCCATTGCAGGTGGGAGTGTAAACTTGTACAACCACTATGGAAGTCAGTCTATTGATAACTTAGAAAACTTGGAATAACTCTACATCAAGACTCAGCCATACCACTCCTGGGCATACATCCAGAAGATTCCTCATCAAACCACAAGGACATCTCCTCAACTATGTTCATAGCAGCTTTATTTGTAATAGCTAGAAACTGGAAACAACCCAGATGTCTTTCAACCAAAGAAAGTACAAAAACAAACAAACAAACAAAAAAACTGCGGTACATTTACAAAGTGGAATACTGCCAGCCGGTGTGGTGGCGCACGCCTTTAATCCCAGCACTTGGGAGGCAGAGGCAGGTGGATCTCTACAAGTTCAAGGCCAGCCTGGTCTACAAAGTGAGTCCAGGACAGCCAGGGCTACACAGAAAAACCCTATCTTGAAAAACCAAAAAAAAAAAAAAAAAAAAGGAATACTACTCAGTCTAACAGCAACAAGGAAATCATGCAATTTGCAACCAAATGGATGGAACTAGAAAAGCTCATCCTGAGTGAGCTTACTCAGACCCAGAAAGATACACATGACATGTATTCACTTATAACTGGATTTTAGCCATATAGTACAGGAAAACTATCCTACAACCAACAGTCTGAAAGGAACAGGAACATGAACTTTGTTACCTTTTAGTGGGACACTTTGCCCTAGTGGAGCTGCCATGTAGGCACCCAGTGCAAGAAGAAGCTCTTAACCCCTATGTGGCTGATGAATTGAAGTGGGCTGAGATGTGGGGGTACCTCACACCAGAGGAATAGGATAGGTGAAGAGGTAGCAGAGGGTGTGAGGATGGTACTGAGAAAGGTGGAGGGAGAGGACTGTGGTGGGGATGTAACTTGAAGTAGTAAATAAATTTTAAAAACAAATATTCCAAAAAGGTGATGAAAAAGAAAAAAAGAGAAAAGAATAAAAAAGAAAAGAAAGCAGGCTGAGTAAGGCATGGGTGGAACAAGCCAGTAAGAAGCACTCCACCATGGTCTCTGTATTAGATCCTGCCTCCAGGTTCCTGCCATGAGTTCCTACCCTATCTGCTTTTGATTATGAGCTGTTATATGAAACTGTGAATGAAATAAACTCTTTCTTCCCCAAGTTAATTTTGGTCATGGTGTTTCATTACAGCAATAGTAACCCTAACTAAGACAATGGCTTTATAATGAACTGAAATTTCCCTTTTCGTCTATGATAATATTAAATGTTCAAAGGAATTATTTATCTCATATTAATATAGTTTTCTTTTTATTAGAGTTTACAAGAATATAATTCTTGATCTTTTAATCTTTAAATTTTAGTTACTAAATTTAAAGTGAGATTCTGAAGAAAAATATATTTTAATATATCATATAAGCAGAGAAATAAGTTTCTTTAAAATATTTGGAAATTAAATCTAGGAAATATAAAAAGAATGATAGATGATTAGGTACTGGAATATGGCTCAGTTGGCCCATGAAAGGTTGGCTTTAGTTTCCATAACCCATATAAAAAGTCAAGTTGGTGTAAGCTCATCATCCCCGTATGATCAGGGCAGATTGAGAGTTATGCTTGGAGCTTGATGTCCAGCTAGTCTAGCTTGCTTGGTAAAGTGCCAGGCCAAAGATGGCAGATGCCTGAGGAGTAGCAACTGAGCTTGTCCCCTGATTTCCAAACACACATGCATACACATTTATGGGTGTGCCTACACATATATGTGTAC
Source organism: Lophiomys imhausi (assembly GCA_907164525.1). Classification (NCBI taxonomy): domain Eukaryota; kingdom Metazoa; phylum Chordata; class Mammalia; order Rodentia; family Muridae; genus Lophiomys; species Lophiomys imhausi. The sequence continues at coordinate 846,102 of CAJQZJ010032488.1, forward strand.
TCACGAAGTGCACATATGAACACATACAAAAACAGATACACATAAAAATAGATTCATTTACTACTTTACACTAATGCTATAGACTGAAAAGGAAATGCCAAGTAATCATTACAATAGACTCAGAAAAATATTTCACAAATTAAGCACTTGTTACTGTTCTATTGCTGTGATGAAACACCATAACTAAGGCAACTATTCTAAAACTAAACATTTAGTTGGGCTTACTTACAGTTTTAGAGGGTTAGTCCATGGTCAACATGACTGGAAGCAGACAGGCATTCTCCTAGAATATTAGCTGAGAGTTTTTTTCCTGATCCCATAGGCATGAGGAAGAGAGAAAGAGAAGGGGGCAGGAGGAAGAGGGAAAGGAAAGGGAGGTGAGGAGGTAGGTATAGGAGGAGGTGAAAGGTCAAGGGAGAGAAAGAGACAGGACATTGACCTTTGAAACTTCAAAGTCAAAGTCAACCCTCAGTGGCATAACTCCTCCAACAAGGACATATCTACTTCAACAAGCTCACACTTCCAAATTCTTCCCAAACCGTTCGATGAACTTGGGACCAAGCATTTAAATATGAGCCCATGGAAGCCAGTCTCATCTCATCCAAACTACCACAGCACTCATCCATAAGAAAAATAATTAAGTGAGAGCAGATTTTTTTATCCTGATAAAATACATCTATGAAATACTTGTCATTAATATTATTTTGAATACTGAAAGAGTAAATGCCTTTGTCGTGATGTCAAGATCATCACTCTCAATTCTATACTGAAGTTCCTAGACAATTCAATAACATAAGAACCTATCAAAAGACAAAAAGATTGAAAAAGGCAATTCTTTATTTTCCAAAAGCATGGGTGCCTGTCAGTCACCACCTAATCTCTCTACTTGGTCTGTTACAGCAACTGAGTTTAGTAACTCTACTCACACTAACAAGGTCTACATACCGAAAGTATCAATGACTCTCAAATACTCAAAGATGCATTTAGCAAAATTATCTTTAAAAATTATATATAGAAAGGTATAAAGCTCTGCTGAGAAAAATTAGGTGTTGCTAGTCTGAATAAAATATTTTATAAAGATTGAAAGAATATAAAAAATGTGACAAAGAATAGTCTTGGCGTCCTTATTCTATTTGGGTTCACAACATAGAGTCAAGTAACAATAATCAAGAAAATATGATATTGTTGTATGGATTCCTTAGAATAACGGAACAGAATGAAAAGAGACACAGAGTCTCAAAGTGTATGACCATTTTATTTTGGCAACCACCAGGTACTCTCATCCAGAAGAGCCTTCCCAACAAACTGCTGATCAATTGGAAAACTTTAATGATGAAAACCATTTACCCAAATCATTATCACACACTGTAGGATAGGTAATACAATGTTAATTATAGACCTACAAATAAAATATAACAGAAACATCAGGAAAATATGATTACTGTAGGCTCTAAATAAAATAAATCTGTAACTTTCTAAAAAGGAAACTTCTTGACTCTGCTGGTTTAATTTGCAGATTTTATCAAACAAGCAGGGCAGTAGTATGTGGTGAGAATTTTTGTTTGTTTGTTTGTTTTAAATTCAGTTATGTTATATGACTATGTTTTTGTTTTAATCCCAGGTGTGGGATATGGGGCTGCTCAGTTTGTCCACAGCTGTTAACTATGATTGTCTTGTGCTCTAGTAGGGGCAAAACTTGTGCCAGCTGGAGAGAGTTTAATTCTGAGGACTCTGGAAAGAATATAAATGCCAGAGTCCAGAGGGGGCTCAAAAATGGAGGAACTTGGAGAAAGAAAGGAAGAAGAGAGTGCTCTAAAAAAGAAGTTGTAGCTGCTCCACCACGCTGTTGCTGATTTATCCTTCTGCTGTGTTTGCTATTAGTGTTTTGCTGGACTGTTGATATGATATCCTCATGACTGAGACTGGTATTGCCCTAAAGAACCTGATGACCCAATCAGCAGGAAGTAGCTCAAAGAGACATATGTCCCTTTCCCCTCTAACCTTTGTCTCCCAACTAGTGTTGCGTAGTTGGAAGGAATAAGGGTTGGAAGGGAGGTAGAGAGGGGTAAGGAACCCCCTCAAAATAGTTAAAACATATACATCAAGAGTAGTAAAATATAAACAATATCTCTTAAGGAATAGAAGACAGATGCCATGTCCAAATATACAATCCAACAGCTCTCATAAATAAAGACAAATGAGCCTTATTAAAAATGCAGAGGTTGGAGAGATGTTTTAGTGGGTAAAGGCACCTGCTGACAAACATGTAGATCTGAGTTTCTTCTCCAGATCTCACACACTTGAAGGAGAGACAAACCAGCAAGTTTTTCTCTAATCTCTACAAATTCTCCATAGCATGTACAAATGCACAAACAAGCATAATCACATGCAAATGATTTGTTAATTAATTTTTAAATGCATTTTTTATTTGGCAAAGGGATGCCTGAAATGTATTAAATGATAACATTTAGGGGTTGGGTATTTGCTCAGATGTAGAGAACTTACTTAGCAAGGACAAGGCCCAGGCTTTAGTCTTCAGCTCAGGGGAAAAAGGGCAATACATCATGATTAGCTAGTATTCTGCTTAGGAATACAGCATTTGTTATTTATTTGGAAAACCAAGAAAAGTAAGTAATGACCTTGGTAAAGAAGAAAAGTTCAGAAATCACTGAAATAGAAACAGATGAAAACTGATAAGGATCACCATCTTTTTATGATGTTAGGTAAGCCTATGCTAGACAAAGAATGGATTCATGCTGCAACTGGAAGACAGTAACACAAACTCAACCTGATGAGGATCATAAACAAAACCCATTGCTAGCACAGTACTTCATAGTAAGCACTGAATTATGTCTCTTAAGTTTGAGACTAGTGTAAGGACATCTTCTTTAACCACTTTCAATATCCAAACTTTCCAAACAATCCAGCAATGAAATAGTAAAGATTATGAGGATTAAAGAGCTAAAATATTCTAAGTTCCACAGTAAAGATGAAATCCATATTACTACATTGAATATGTGATGTTGAGGGAAGGTCTAATATTGTTTCTGCTACATTGAATTCAATGCTGAGATCTGGTTACCGCCCCTTCTGAGGCATTCTCTTGATTGGTTAATAAAAGTCGCTTATGGCCAATTAGTTGGGCAGAAAGAGTATAGGAAGGTGGGACTTCCTCAGAGCAGCAGGAATTCTGCACACACAGAGACTCTCTTTCCTTTCCACCGGGAGACAGAGGTCTGGAGAAGGCTGGAAGGTACTCACGGGCACATGTTTGTTTGGGGTTAACTTATAGTAGCTAATTGAGAGTCTGCCCAGCTAAGCGTTAAAATATTAAAAGGTCTTGGTGTGTTTAATTATTGGGGAAAAGACTGTGGCGGCTTATAGGCCCTCAGTCCAAGCAGTCCCGGGCTGTCAGATTCCCAGACTCCCCTTGAGTTCAGGAGAATCTCCCGCCAAGCCGCAGGTAATTCTACTGGCCTAATATAACAACTTATATTAATTAACAGAGTTTAGGTTATAGGTGGTGTAGGCCACCTTTGGTCCTGGGGCTCTTTTTCCAGGATAAGTTAGGCAACTGGTTAAGGCACTCAGGCCAGGCCGCCTGCTCCTCTGCCAAGCTGCTGGCTACTCCACCGGCTATTCTACTGGCCTAATATTACAGTTTATACTTACTAATAACTACATTAATTAATTAATTTGCAGTTTTCAGGTGGCGCCCCATGATGGGCACCATTTGTAAAAGAAATATATAGCTAATTAAACTATTTAACCAGTATTTATATTATATTTAATTGATTTGGCAGCCGTTAATTCTTATCCAGACATTATAAAAGAGCACACAGAGACCACATAGATTTCTAACAAGCCTTGGCCTGAGTTGTGTATTCCTGGCCCATCTAAGATAGCTCATAATTCTATTATCCAAATATGACTCCATATATACATATGTCCCCTTAGACTGCCGTTCTCCATGATATGCCAATGTTCCTGGCCATGTGGAATGAGGTTCCTTTTTCTAACCCATGGTGTGTGCCTCCTTCCTGCTGCTCCTGGCTGGAATGAATTAATCCTCTGTCTAAAGCGCAGGCTTCCTGCTCTAATCCCAGGAAGTTCCACCTTCTCTGTCTTTGCTCAATCTCAGGCCTCGGCATTTTATTTAACCAATCAGATTCAATGTAAGTAACAGACAGCAAGCAGGACCAATTAATTAACATTTAGAATGCTTAACACTATCCCAACAATGTGAATTCAAGGTAGTAAAAAACTAAGAATATATTGTATTCTTATACTTTTGAAAAAGAAATGTAAATCATACTATCTACACTAGTGTTGAAAATGCGAAGTGCCACGAAATTGATAAGACACATTTAGAAAATACCTCTGTTTAGAATATTTTCAAGCCTTTGTGACAGTTCTATAGAACATCAATTGTGTGAAGAAATATCTCGTGTACACAAGGTGGAAATTTAATTTGAAACATATCATTTTTCCCAAAACTGACTTGTTTTCATTTATTGATTATTTTATTTTTTTGCAACTCCAACAAAGATCCTTGCAATATGTAATATATAAATTGATAAGCTGATAATAACATACATGAAAATGTGAAAAATTCAGAGTAGACAACACAACACTGAAGAGGTACATCAGAAGGTTTTTAGAACTGTTTCTTGCCCTTAATAGAAAGTCAGTGATTCAAAGAAGTGTTATTGTGAACACAGACAAAAAAATGGAGCAAAATAAGAAATTCAGAGTTAGATATACAATTATGCCAATGACATGCAACAAAACATGTTTTTCTCATAAATCGTGTTGAATGAATAAGATATGTGGGTGAATAAAAGTTAATCTTGACCCATAACTCACACATACAAAACCACTTTTAAAAGATCTGGATTAATCCCAACACACTAGAGACGGAAACAGGCAGATCTCAGAGCTCAAGGTCAGCCTGATACAAAACAAGCTCTAAATAGAGAAAAACTTTGATCCAGGGGTGGAGGAGCACATCTTTAATCCCATCAGTTGGGAACCACATGTCTTTGATCCCAAAACTTAGAATGCAGAGACAGGCACATAGGATTTGGAAGGATTTAAGTTTAAAAGCTACTTACAAAAGGCAGGTTGCAATTCAAACAAATTGTTCTTTGAGATCTCAAAATATATACACTAAAGGTTTGTTTAGCTCCAAAATATCAAAATAATTTCTTCTTTAATCCAGATTGAAAGGTAATACTTTATATATTGTCAAAAAACCAAATTTGCTCCAGGAAAAATATTACCTGACCCCCCCCCCAAAAAAAAAGGCAATTGTCCCAGAGTTAGGATTAGGGCAGGGCTCTGTTCTTATCTTTCCAGGAGATTTAAAGCATCCATTAAAGGAATCCAGGGACAACTGGACAACGGAAACCTCAGCAGAAAACAGATCAGACACCAAAGAAGACGAGTGGCCCAGATGTTCCAGCCTTGCAGACTTCCTCAATAGCAGTTTCCTCAAAAGTCTACAACCACAACAACTCAAAATTGCTAAGATCGTTCAGCTCCACAGACTGCTCCAGCCAGAACTTCAGTAAAGCTCTGAAGATCAGCATCTGTCTATGAACTTCTTAGGACATCTAAATAGCTGAGCACAAAAGCACTGAACATCAAATGATTCTATTAACATTTTTAACCATTTTTCCATCTTATTTGGGCCCCAAACATGTTTACTACGTCCCAAATCAGCAGGAAGTCATTTTAAGAGAACAACGTCCCATCCCCAGAAGGTGGGGAGGGTGTTCCCCCCCATTTGGTTATTTGATAGATAATAGAAAATTTTGTTATTTAGGGGAAAAGACTACAAGCTATTAAATGGTATTGTTAAATGGGTTTTGGAGGTTAGACCCAGGGACTTCTCTCTTTTTTCTTTTCTGTATTCTTCTTTCTCTCCTATGTAGGAGTGAACAGACTTGAGAAAAATGGGACATAGACATAGTATAGGAAATATCAAGAAAAAACGACAAATTATTGAATATGGCCTTATACCTTTTGTATATTGATGCAAAATTAATATTATATTTGGCTAAATTGGTATTGATCATTGTATATTAATGCAAAATTAAGATTGTATTGGGCTACATTGGTATTGATCTTTGTATATTGATACAAAATTAAGATTATATTTGGCTACATTGGTATTGATCTTTGTATATTGATACAAAATTAAGGGTAATGCTTCTTAAAGGTGTTGTTCCTAGTAATGCTTAAAAATGAAATGTAAACTTTTGGCCTTTTGCTACCAACCATCATAAACTGTTTAGGATAATTAAGAAATGGAAACTAATAGTCATGAAAACGTGTCATTTTGTTAGTTACTATGACAGTCTATCACAGTTATTTTCTAAGCTACTCAGAAAACAAGTGGCTAAGAGACAAGCAATATTTGCTTATCTAAATATAAGAGATAGATAGGGCATCTTCAAAAACCTCAAGAGATATGCAGAATATGACATTCAAAGATGTTTTCTTAACTTAAGATTTTTTGATATCAAGACATGTCAGCTCCTGGCAGCACCCCCTATTCTACTCCAAGTATAAGATGAGCTTTGAAGACTCTCCAGTGGGAGATGATTGAATTGGTGGTAAGCCTTTCTCTTGGCAAGAAAAACCCCTTGCTTCAACTGTAGACAGACTGCTGTCCAAAAAGGACAAAACTTGGAAGCAGGTAAGTCGACAGCCTAGCTCTGCTAAGACAGGGTAGGCAAGTCCTTCATTAATTCCTGCTCTACAATCAATGTCTGTCAGAGAAATGGGTCCAAATGGCTGAAGATTGATGCTGTAATGTATGGAGAGTAAATGGGAACTGTCCAGGCAGCCACGGGTATGTCATTTCTTAGTTTTGGAAGCTGCAGTTCCTGCATTTCCTATATAATCAGATATATTTATCCCTCTCAGGTCTCTGAGGTGGTTGAAGAATAGATGGCTAGAGTCTCATAGTTAAATTTTAAGTTGTTTAGGAATGAAGAAGGTGTTTTGGATCTAAGAAGATATTTTTAAAATTGTGAGGCAAGTTAGTATGAAAGCTGAGTTAGATATAGAACTTTAAACTCATGGAGATGGTTAGATGGTAGAATGTTAAAGTCATGTGCCAAATACATATGGACTGGACATTGGGAATGTATGCTAAGCCATATAACTGTCATAATTGTGGCCTATTTATTTCTGTTGTTTTGTATTGTATTTATAGTTATAAGAAAAAGAACCATTTGTTGGACTGAAAGGGAGAGCTGTTGGGGGGAAAAAGAAATACCTTAAA
>CAJQZJ010032488.1:853495-870518 GCA_907164525.1 Lophiomys imhausi
AAAAATATTTGGATTAGAAAATATAAAAGCAAAAGCAATAAAGTTCTTTCTAGTGTAGAGTAGTGAACTCATATTCTTAGGATAGCAAAAACATATTTTCAATGAAACGAACAAGCAGAAGACCAGGTAGTCCTCCCTTGCATGTTCCCCACTCTCTATTAACCCTGACCCAACTCTCAGGAATGACCCTGGTGCTGCAACAGAACACCAGCTGCAGCTTCTCCTCTCAGGCCTCCTCTGTATCCATCAGACCACCCTCTACTTCCCCATCCCTCCACAGAAATCTAAAAAGAAAATTCTCAACAGAAGAATTTCAAATGGCCAAGAAGCACTTGAAATTTCACTATACTTAAGTATCGTGGAACTGCAAATCATAACGACTCCGAGATTCCAACTTACACCATCAGAGTGGCTAAGATCAAAAATACAAGTGATGGCTCATGCTGATGAGGATTTGGAGGAAGGAGAAAACTCCTCCATTGCTGGTGGGAATGCAAACTTGTACAACAACTTTGGAATCAATATGATGGTTTCTTAGAAAGCTAGGAATCGATCTACCTCAAGATCCAGATATACCACTCCTGGGCATATACCCAAAGGATGCTCTATCCTACCACAAGAACATTTGTTCAACTATGTTCATTGCAGCTTTATTTGTTGATGGAATGATTTGTTACTAGGTTTTCACCCAGTAGGAATTCAGTGTTGATGGAGATTTTTTGATTCTCATTGTCTCCTTCCAAGTCAAATGAGAGCTGTCAGGGGCTGACTATCTCAAGTCAAAGAATTCTGAAAATAATAAATACATCCTTAAATACCATTATCTGTATATCTCGGAGGGTTTTGAAGACATCTACTTGTTATCTATCCATCTATCCATCTAACATCTATCTATCTATCTATCTATCTAATATCTGAATAGGCAAACTGTATATTTTTAATCATTTACTATCTGTTTAACCTAGTAAAAATATTTTAATGATAAATTAAGACTAGTATTTGACATGACCATAAGCCTGACTGGCCAGCTATCAACCTACATTACTCAATCTCCTAGAATAGATTGCAATAGCAGTCCATAAAAGGATTGGAAGTAAATCTGTACTTTTAAATGAGTTGTATAGGGACAATACTTTATATAAGAGTTGAAATATGCATATATGTGTGTTAAAATAATCTTAAATCTGTGTCAAAGCATAAAAATTTCTATACCAACAAATCAAAATTTAATCTTATTTGTAGAATAGCAATAGTTCTAAGTTTCAAAGCAGATTCAATAATCTATACTTATATCATTTCTGTATTATATACCTATATTCCTCTTTCTTTAACATGAGTTTAAGTTCCTAAACCCCTTTTTTTAATAAGACCATTGATAACATATAACCATCCCCTTTATAATATCAAACAGCCATTAACCATAGAACAACCAAAACTCATTCACCCTTTCTTGGAAATGGGGCATACTTCCTCTGACAATTTGTTCCCTGCTGATTTGGGTGACTATGAATTCATAAAATGAGTTTGGCAATACTCTTTCTGTTGCTATTTTGTGGAAGAGTTTTAGAAGTATTGATATTAGCTCTTCTTTGAATGTCTGATAGAATTTTGTGCTGAAACCATCTGAACTTGTACCTTTTTGGCTGTGAGACTTTTGATGACTGCTTCTATTTCATGAGGGGTTATAGGAATGTTTAAATTGTTTATCTGATCATCACTTGGTAAGTGGAATGTTTAGCTTTTCCATTTTTATGGAGTACAGGCTTTTGAAGTAAGACCTAAAGATTCTTCACAGACCTTGAAAGAGCAATTCTCAGATTCATATAGAAAAAAAAAAAAACAAGGTAGCTAAAACAATCTTGTAAAATAAAAGGACTTCTGGAGGTATCACCATCCCTGGTCAATGGAATCAAATTGAAGAACTAGAAACAAATATCTACAGACACTTGATTTTTTTTGTTTACAAAGAAGCCAAAGCCATACAAGGAAAAACAGAAAGCATCTTCAACAAATGGTGCTGGTATAACTGGATGGCTACATGTAGAAGAATGCAAATTGATCCATATTTACCACCCTGCATAAATCTGAAGTCCAGGTGGATTAAAGACCTCAACAAAAAACCAGATACATTAAATAGGATGGAAGAGAGAGTAAGGAATAGCCTTGAACAAATTGGTACAGGAGACAACTTCTTGAACAGAACACCAACTGCTCAGACACTAAGATTAACAATTAATAAATAGGACTTCCTGAAACTTAAAAGATTCTGTAAGGCAAATGGCACCATCAGTAGGACAAAATGGCAGCCTACAAATTGGGAATAGATCTTCACCAACTCTACATTTGACAGAGGACTAATATCCAAAATAGATAAAGAAGCCAAGAAATTAAACACCAATAAACCAAATAATCCAATTAAGAAAATAGTGTACAGAGAGTGTACCAAGAATTCTCAACAGAGAAATCTCAAATGGCTGAGAAACACTTAAAGAAATGCTTGATGTCCTTAGTCATCATGGAGATACAAATAAAAATGACTCTGAGATAGCATCTGAAACCCATCAGAATGGCTAAGATAAAAAACTCAAATGACAGGGAGACAGAGCACTTCCTGCTGGGAGACAAGGCACTTTATCCCACAGTGGAAGAGATGGCTGATTGGATCTTTTCAGGATTCCAGCTGGCATCTTCTACCTCCAAACATAGGTCCCTCCTCAGTTTCCTGAGTCCCCAGCTTCTTGTTCAGGCTTTTGACACCAAAAAGAAGACCAACAGAGCCACTACAGTAAGAGTGAGGGCAATTCTCCCTAAGATTTGAAACATGGTGGCATCTGATTGATTGGTAACTGGGAGATCAAACTAACAGGTGCTGAGCTCTCCTGAGCCCAAACTTGCTGTGGACTGGATATAGACTACTATATTAGAACTCCCTGCACCCCCCTAAACTGGGCAATCCACTGGGCACTCAAGGTATAGCATCTTCACCTCAGCCCAGAGCAGTAAAGCAGTTCTTGACCATTGTGTGCAACCCAAGCAACAGGGCTGGACCAGTTCACAGAACTCCAATCTGAGAGGCAGAGGTTGACCTTGAGACTCATCTGAAAGCAGCCTGGGAGGACCACAACCGTGATCCTGACCACAGTCCTGACAATCTAGCCAAAGGTAAAGTGCCAGAAGCCACACTAGCTCAGACAGGCTGGACTGGAGTACACTGATTTTGGTCAGGAAAAGGCATTGAGTTTCCCCCAATCTCTCTGAGAGCAGCTTGGGAGGTCCATGGTCATGGTCCTGACCCATAAGCCACAGGGAAACTGCAGTTCTAGTCTATAGTCTGGGTCCTGTCGACCCCCATAGGCATAACTAGGAAGACCAGCTGGATCTCATGAGCCTGCAGATGAGAATAACATATCTCACCCCAACCCCTGAGCTGAGTTCACAAATGTGACACAACAGGAATGAGTGAGCTCTGGGAAGACTACTGAGAACTAGCCAGGAACACAAGGCTCCATTGAGCCTGTGGAGAGCTACAGATCACCAGGCTTATATGACCTCAATACCAAAGCTCCCTCCTTAGCACCAAGTCTAGAAGTCACCAGGAAAAACCAGCTAAGGACAACCAGATGGCTAAAGGGCAACAAAAGAACAGAACTGACAAAAGTCAGGGAAATATGACTCCAACAAAATTCAGCTATGCTACTACACCAAGCCCTGACTATCCCACCACAGCTGAAACACATGAAAATGATGATAAAGCTATATTTAGGAAAATGATAGAGGCCTTACAAGAAGAAAATAAATCATTGAATTTAAAGAATCCACAATTTTACAAATGAAAGCAGTAGATAATTTCATTAGAGACCTCCAAGCTAACTCAATCAACCAAGAATGGGAAAGAGACAAGGTTATGAAAGATTTGAAAGATTTGCAGGCAAAGAAAACAAAATTGGAGCAGGAAATGGATAAAAAAAGTTCAAGACTTGAAATTGGAAGTGGAAACAATAAAGAAAACAAGCAGAAATAATCCTGGAGGTGGCAAACCAAGGAAAGAGAACAAGAAATACAGACATGAATATCACAAATAGTATACAAGAGATGGACAACAGAATCTCAGCTGTGACGAAATCAGCACAACAACCAAAGAAAATGATAAATCTAAAAAATTCCTTACCCACCACATCCAAGAAATCAAGAACTCAATGAAAGTATGGAACCTAAGAATTATAAGCAAAGATGAAAGAGAATCCCGACTCCAGGGTCCAGGAAATATTTTCAACAAAATCAGAAGAAAATTTCCCAAACCTAAAGAAAGAGATGCTGGAAAAGTTCCAAAAGGCATACAGAACACCAAATAGATTAGACCAGAAAAGACTCTTTAGGTCTTACTTAAAAAACCTGTACTGCACAAAATTTGAAAACCTAAGAAGATTGGACAATTTTCTTGATAGATTCCACCTACCAATGCTAAATAAGGATCAGGTTAACAAATTAAACAGTCTTATAAACTCTAAGGAAATAGAAGCAGTCATTAAAAGTCTCCCAACCAAAAAAAAAAAAAAAAGCCCAGGGCCAGATGGTTTCAGCACAGAATTCTACCAGACCTTCAAAGAAGAGCTAAAACCAATACTCTTCAAACTCTTCCACAAAATAGAATCAGAAAGAACACTGCCAAACTCATTCTATGGGACCACAGTCACCCTGATACTAAACCACACAAAGACCCAACAAAGAAAGAGAATTTCAGACCAATTTCCTTCATGAACATAGATGCAAAAATACTCAATAAAATACTTACAAACAGAATCCAAGAACACATCAAAAGTATTAAACACCATGATGAAGTAGACTTCATCCCAGGAATGCAGGGTTTTTTACCATATGAAAATCCCATCAGTGTAATCCACGATATAAATAAGCTGAAAGAAAAAAAAAAGACACATGATCATCTCACTAGATGCTATAAAGGCACTTGACAAAAATCCAACACCCCTTCATGCTAAAAGTCCTGGAGATAGCAAACATACAAGGACCATACTTAGAAATAATAAAGGCAATATAGAGTACACCAGTAGCCAAACATCAAATTAAATGAGAGAAACTTAAAGCATTTCCCCTAAAATCAGGGACAAGGAAAGGATGCCCACTCTCCCCATATCTCTTCAACATAGTACTTGAAGTTTTAACTAGAGCAATAAGGCAACTAAAGGAGATCAAGGGGATACAAATTGGAAAGGAAGACGTTAAAGTATCCTTATTTGAAGATAATATGATTGTATACATAAGTGACCCAAAAATTCCACCAGAGAACTCCTACAACTGATAGACACCTTCAGCAAGATGGTTGGATACAAAATTATCTTAAAAGAATCGGTAGCCCTTCTTTATACAAAAGATAAATGGGCAGAGAAAGAAATCAGGGAAACAACATCCTTCACAATAGCCACAAATAATATAAAATGCTTGGGGGTAACTGTAACCAAGCAAGTGATAGACCTTTATGACAAGAACTTCAAGTCCTTGAAGAAAGAAATTGAAGAAGACAACAGAAGATGGAAAGATCTCCCATGCTCATGGATAGGTAGGATCAACATAATAAAAATGGCCATCCTACCATAAGCAAGATATAGATTCAATGCAATTCTTATCAAAATGCCAACACATTTTTTTACAGACCATGAAAGTACAATTCTCAACTTCATATGGAATAACAAAAAAACAAGAATAGTTAAATCAATCGTGTATAATAAAAAATCATCTGGAGGTATCATCATCCCAGATTTCAAGCTATACTACAAAGCAATAGTAATAAAAACAGAATGTTACTGGCATAGAAACAGACCAATTGATCAATGGAATCGAAATGAAGACCCAGTAATAAATCTACACACCTATGGACACTTAATTTTTGACAAAGAAGCAAAACCACACAATGGAAAAAGGACAGCATCTTCAACAAATGGTGCTGGTCTAACTGGAAGTCAACATGGAAAAGAATGCAAATAGACCCATATTTATCACTTTGCACAAAACTTAAGTCCAAGTGGATCAAATACCTTAACATAAAACTAGACACACTAAATCTAGTATAAGAGAAAGTGGGGAAAAGCCTTGAACTCATTGGCACAGGTGACAAGTTCTTGAACAGAACACCAAAAGTTCAGGCTCTAAGACCAACAATCAATAAATGGGACCTCCTGAAACTAAAATCTTCTGTAAGGCAAAGGACACTGTCACTACAACTAATGACAACCTACAGATTTGGAAAAGATCTTTATCAACCAATTCCACATCTGATAGAGGACTAATATCCAAAATTTATAAAGAACTCAAGAAGTTAAGCACCAAGAAACCAAATAATGCAATCAAAGAATGGGGTATAGGGGGGATCCAAGATGGTGGCGGCTGGCGCGGACGTATTTTGATTTCGGGGTCAACAGTCACAAGGCGGCAAGTGTTCCAGGACACTGTACAAAGGGCACAACCCCTTCTAAATCTCACCCAGCTACACAGGGACCACAGAAGATCCCTGGGCAGGACGCCCCTTCCAACTCTCGGACACACTAGGAAGCCTCTGGACCCGGGAATTGGGATCACCCATCACCCAAAAGGAGAGACCCCCGGTAAGCTCCAACCTAATACCCAGCTGGCAGATTCAGAAACCACATAGAGATAATCCCCACCCTGCTGGGCACTCCCAGGTCTCACACAGATGATCCAATTATCTAGCGAAAGGTTGCGACCCTTGGAAGTAAGCGGAGATCCCCTGCAAAGTGCCTTCAGACCACAGATCGCAGTCTGTGATGTCACTGGCCAGTTTCCAAGCCGTGGGAGTGGCAAGGCTACTGAAGCTGTACTGCAGATTTACCTGCTACAGGAACCAACCCCGGGCAAACTGCGAGATATTTGAAACTGTCTTATATCTGTCTTATGTACTAGCACGGGCCCTTCCGGCAGGGAACCAGAGCTTACTTGTACACAGCTCGACCACCTGAATTAATTAGGTCTCCACCTGGGAGGCGGGACTGAATGACTCACCTTATAGGGGTGGAGTAAGGCAACTCGAATCCTATACCACAGTGCCCCGTTTGGACCCAAGTCCAGAAGAGAGCAAAAAAAAATTCCACATGGCCAGAGGCCCCAGACCAAAAAAAAAAAAAAAAACTGAGCGAAATGTCTCCAACAAAAGAAAGCAACGCTATTCCGTCCAGCCCGAACAACCTCACCACACTGAAACACATGAAAACGATGACAGTTCTACACTAATGGAAGTGATAAAGTCCCTTCAAGAAGAACTTAAAACTATGAAGGAATTCAAAGAAGCCACAATTTTACAAGTCAAAACAACAAATAACATCATTAAAGAGGTCCAAGCCAAGGTGACCCAGCTTGAACAGGAAAAGGATAAAGCAATGAAAAATGTCCAAACAAAAACAAGCAAACTGGAGAAGGAAATGTACAAAATGAACACTACCATTCAAGACATGAAAATAGAAATGGAAACAATAAAGAAAACACAGTCAGAGTTAAAAGAGGAAATGGAGAATCAAGAGAAGTGAACAGGAACTACGGATGTGAGTATGAAAAATAGAATGCAAGAGATGGAAGACAGGATCTCAGGCATGGAAGATTCGATGGAAGAAATCAGTACAACATCCAAAGAAAATGAGAAAGCTAAAAAATCTCTCACCCACAACATCCAAGAAATCAAAGACTCAATGAAAAGATGGAACCTAAGAATTATAGGCATAGAGGAAAGAGAAGACTCCCGACTCCATGGTCCAGGAAATATCTTCAACAAAATCATAGAAGAAAACTTCCCAAACCTAAAGAAAGAGATGCCAGTAAAAATCCAAGAGGCTTACAGAACACCAAACAGATTAGATCAGAAAAGAAACTCCTCTCGCCACATAATAATATAAACTCCAAATGTAGAGAACAAAGAAAGGATATTAAAAGCTGTAAGAGAAAAAGGCCAAGTCACATACAATGGCAGACCCATCAGAATCACACCTGACTTCTCCTCAGAAACTTTAAAAGCTAGAAGGGCCTGGACGGATTTCGTACAAGCCCTGAGAGATCATAGGTGCCCAGCCAGACTACTATACCCAGCAAAACTCTCTATCAACATAGAAGGAGAAAACAAGATATTCCATGACAAAATCAAATTCAAACAATATCTCCTCACAAACCCAGCCCTACAGAAGATCCTAGAAGGAAAATTCCAACCCAGAGAAGATGACTACACCCAAGAAAACAGAGGAAATAGAAACCTCCACAGCAACTAAACAAAAGAGAAACACAAGACAGCCAGCTAAACCAAAATAATGGGAAATAACAACCCCTGGTCACTAATATCCATCAACATCAATGGACTCAACTCGCCAATAAAAAGACACAGACTTACAGACTGGATCCGTAAACAAGACCCATCTTTTTGCTGTATACAAGAAACACATCTCACTATTGAAGATAAACACTACCTCAGAGTAAAGGGCTGGGAAAAAGTTTTCTGAGCAAATGGACCCAGGAAACAAGCTGGAGTAGCCACCTTAATATCAAACAAAATAGACTTCCAATTGAAGTTAATTAAAAAAGACAGAGAAGGGCATTACATACTCATTAAAGGAAATATCCACCAAGAGGTCATCTCAATATTGAACATCTCTGCCCCAAATACAAAGGCACCTACATTTATAAAAGAAACACTTCTAAAACTTAAATCGCACATTGATCCACACACTTTAATAGTGGGAGACTTCAACACCCCACTCACAACTATGGACAGATCATCAAGACAGAAGCCAAACAGAGAAATAATGAGTCTAACAGAGATCATGAACCAAATGGACCTAACAGATATCTACAGAACGTGTCACCCAAACACAAAAGAATACACCTTCTTCTCAGCACCTCATGGAACCTTCTCCAAAATCGACCATATACTTGGACACAAAGATAGCCTCAACAGATACAAGAAAATTGAAATAACCCCTTGTATCTTATCAGACCACCACGGAATAAAGCTGGACTTCAATAGCAAAAGAATCAACACAAAGTCTACACTCACATGGAAATTGAGCAACTCTTTACTAGAGGACCACTGGGTCAGGGAAGAAATAAAGAAGGAAATCAAAGACTTCTTAAAATCCAACGAAAATGAAGATACAACATACCCAAACCTATGGGACACAATGAAAGCTGTGCTACGAGGAAAGTTCATAGCACTAAGTGCCTTCAAAAAGAAAATTGTGACAGCCCATATTAGCGAATTAACAGCTAAACTGGGTGAATTGTTAAAAAAAAAAAAAGAAGTAAACACTCCCAAGGGAGCAGAAGGCAGGAGATCATCAAACTTAGGGCTGAAATCAACAACTTAGAAACAAAAAGAATTATACAAAGAATCGACGAAACCAAGAGTTGGTTCTTCGAGAAAATCACCAAAATAGACAGACCCCCTTAGCCAAATTAACTAAAAGACAGAGGGAGAAAACACAAATCAACAAAATCAGAAATGAAAAGGGAGAAATAACAACAGACGTTGAGGAAATCCAGAGAATATTTGGATCCTACTTTAAAAACCTATACTCCACCAAATTTGAAAACTTAAGTGAAATGGACAATTTTCTTGATAGATTCCACCTACTGAAGATAAATCAAGATCAGATAAACAGATTAAACAGCCCTATAACCCATAAGGAAATAGAAACAGCCATTAAAAATCTCCCAACCAAAAAAAGCTCAGGGCCAGATGGATTTAGCACGGAATTCTACCAGACCTTCAAAGAGGAGCTAACACCAATACTTTTCAAACTCTTTCACAAAATAGAATCTGAAAGAACATTGCCAAACTCATTCTACGAGGCCACAATCACCCTGATTCCTAAACCACACAAAGACCCAACAAAGAAAGAGAACTTCAGACCAATCTCCCTCATGAACATAGATGCAAAAATACTTAATAAAATACTAGCAAACCGAATTCAAGAACACATCAAAAGTATCATACACCATGATCAAGTAGGCTTCATCCCAGGGATGCAGGGATAGTTCAACATATGAAAGTCTATCAACGTCATTCACCATATAAACAAGATGAAAGAATAAAACCACATGATAATCTCGCTACATGCAGAAAAAGCATTTGACGAAATCCAACACCCCTTCATGCTAAAAGTTCTGGAGAGAACAGGCATACAAGGGCTGTGCCTAGAAATAATAAAGGCAAAATACAGCAGGCCAGTGGCCAAGATCAAAATAAATGGAGAGAATCTTGAACCATTTCCTCTAAACTCAGGGACAAGACAAGGATGTCCACTTTCACCATATCTCTTCACTATAGTAGTTGAAGTTCTTGCTAGAGCAATAAGACAACTAAAGGACATCAAGGGGATAAACATTGGAAACGAAGAAGGCAAATTATCCCTATTTGCAGATGATATGATAGTATACATAAGTGACCCCAAAAATTCCAGCAGAGAACTCTTACAGCTGATAAACACCTTCAGCAAAGTGGCTGGATACAAAATTAATTCAAAAAAAATCAGAAGCCCTTCTTTATACAACAAACAAATGGGCTGAGAAAGAAATAAGGGAAACAACCCCCTTCACAATAGCCGCAAACAACATAAAATACCTGGGGGTAACTCTAACCAAGCAAGTAAAGGACCCATACAACAAGAACTTCAAGCCCTTGAAGAAAGAAATGGAAGAGGCCTTTAGAAGATGGAAAGATCTCCCATGCTCATGGATAGGTAGGATCAACATAATAAAAATGGTCATCCTACCAAAAGCAATAAATAGATTCAATGCAATTCCTATCAATATACCAACACAATTTTTTATAGACTTGGAAAGAGCTAGCCTCAATTTTTTATGGAACAACAAAAAGCCCAGAATAGCTAAATCAATCCTGTACAATAAAAAAAAAACATCTGGAGGTATTACCATCCCAGATTTCAAGCTGTACCTCAGAGCAATAGTTGTAAAAACAGCATGGTATTGGTATAGAAACAGACCAGTAGATCAATGGAATCGAATTGAAGACCCAAACATGAACCCACACACCTATGGCCACCTAATTTTTGAGAAAGAAGCCAAAATGGCACAATGGAAGAAGGACTGCATCTTCAACAAATGGTGCTGGTCCAACTAGATATCCATTTGTAAAAGAATGAATTTAGACCCATACTTATCACCTTGTACAAAACTTAAGTCCAAGTGGATCAAAGACCTGAACATAAGGCTGGTCACACTAAATCTACTAGAAGAAAAAGTGGGAGAAACCCTCGAACTAATTGGCACAGGCAACAACTTCCTGAACAGAACACCAACACAGCTCAGGACTTGAGATCAACAATCAATAAATGGGATCTCATGAAACTGAAAAGCTTCTGTAAGGCAAAGGACACTGTCATTCGAACAAAATGGCAGCCTACAGACTGGGAGAAAATCTTCACCAACCCCACATTTGACAGAGGGCTAATATCCAAAATCTACAAAGAACTCAAGAAGTTAAATGCCAAGAAACCACATAATCCAATCAAAACATGGGGACAGAGCTAAATAGAGCATTCACAAAGGAGGAATCCCTAATGGCTGAGAGACACTTGAAGAAATGCTCAACATCCTTAATCATCAGAGAAATGCAACTCAAGATGACTCTGAGATTCCATCTCACACCTGTCAGAATGGCTAAGATCAAAAACTCAAATGACAGAACATGCTGGCGAGGGTGTGGAGAAAGGGGTACCCTACTCCATTGCTGGTGGGAATGCAGGCTTGTGCAACCACTATGGAGGTCAGTCTGGCGATATCTTAGAAAACTTGGAATAGCTCTGCCTCAGGACCTAGCCATACCACTTCTGGGTATACACCCAAATGCCTCTTCACAGAATCATAAGGAAGTTTCCTCACCTATGTTTATAGCAGCCTTATTTGTAATAGCTAGAATCTGGAAACAACCCAGATGTCCCTCAACCGAAGAATGGGTTAAAAAACTGTGGTACATCTACACAATAGAATATTACTCAGCTATCAGAAACAATGAAATTATGCAATTTGCAGCCAAATGGATGGAACTAGAAAAGCTCATCCTGAGTGAACTAACCCAGACTCAGAAGGACACATATGGCATCTATTCACTTATAGTAGGATTTTAGCTACATAGTAGAAGGTATCAATACTACAACTAACACACCAAAGGGAACTTGGACATAGACTTCTTATTTTTAATTTTAATTTTTTATTTATTTTTTATATATTAGTTATATTTTTTTCTATTTTTTAGTCTTTTTTTATCTATTGTATGCTTCTTGATTTGTTTGTTTAGTAATTCTCTCTCCCGGGCAACGAAACACTTTTCACCGTTGGTACTGCTTCGTAGACCCCCAATGAATGAGGAGGCTCTTGGCCCTCATATGACCTCTCAACTGAGATGAGGGACTGTTATATAAGGACACCCCACCCAAGAGAAATGGGATGGAAGGGTTAGGAGGTAAAGAAAAAAAAAAAAAGAAATGGGATGTTTCGGCCTTTTACTACTTATTGTCATAAACTGTTCAGGATAATTAAGAAATGCAAACTAATGGTTATGCAAGCCGGTCATTCTGTTAGGTACTATGACAGCTTATTATAGTTACTTTCTAAGCTTATCAGAAATAAACCGGAAGAGACAAGCAACATCTGCTTACCCTAATATAAGAGATAGATAGGGCCTCTTCAAAAACCTCAAGAGATCTGCAGAATATGGCATTCAAAGATGTTTTCGTAACTTTAGATTTTTTTTATATCAAGACATATCAACTCCTGACAGCATCCCCTATTCTCCTCCAAGTAGAAGATGAGCATCGAAGAATCTCCAGTGTGAGATGATTGAATTAGTCGCAAGCCTATCTCTTGGTAGGAAAAGCCCCTTGCCCCAACTGTAGACTGAATTCTGTCCAAAAAGGACAAAACCTGGAAGCAGGTAAGTCGACAGCCTAGCTCTGCCAAGACAGGGTAGGTAAGTCCTTCATAACCCCTGCTCTACAATCAATGTCTGTCAGAGAAACGGGGCCAAATGACTGAAGATCGATACTGTAATTTATGGACAGAAAATGGGAACTGTCCAGGCAGCCACTGGTATGTCATTTCTTTGTTTTGGAAGCTGCAGGCCCTGTATTTCCTCTAAAATCAGATATATTTATCCCTCTTAGGTCTCTGAGATGGTTGAAGAACAGATAGCTAGAGTCTCATAATTAAATTTTGAGTTGTTTAGGAGTCAAGAGAGTGTTATAGATCTAAGAAGATACTTTTAAAATTGTGTTGCAAGTTAGTATGAATGTTGAGTTAGATATAGAACTTTAAACTCATGGAGATGGTAGATAGTAGAATGTTAAAGTCAAGTACCAAATACATATGGACTGGACATTGGGAATGTATGCTAAGCCATATAACCCTCATAACTGTGGCCTAATTACCTCTGTTGTTTTGTATTGTATTTATTGTTATAAGAGAAAGAGCCATTAGTTGGACTGAAAGGGGAAACTGTAGGGGGAAATAAGATATACCTTAAACTTAAAGGAAAAAAAAAGGGAAGAGGATGGGGGGTTGAGGGTGGGAGGGTGGGCCTGGAGGGGGAATAGGGAGGGGACTGCGATTGAGATGTAACTTGAAGAAATAAAAAATAAAGGAAAAAAACCCCACATGTTTACCTATTCTGCTTTAAAACAAAGATTGTAAAAAAAAATACAGCTGCCTAGCTTCAGGCTGTTTAGATCTATGGGATTTAGCCGGACTACAAAAGCAACCAAATACTGTACTTTTCAGTAATAAAAAACAAAAAGCTTGTCGTGTAAAAAAAAATGAGGTATAGAGTTATACCAATAATTCACACAAAAAAGGAATCTTTAATGGCCAAGAGACACTTGAAGAAAAGCTCAACATTCTTCATCATCAGAGAAATGCAACTCAAGAGGATTATGAGATTCCACCTCACACCTGTCAGAATGGCTAAGATCAAATACTCAAATGATAGCACATGCCAGTGAGGTTGTCGAGAAAGGGGGACACTCCTCCATTCCTGGTGGGAGTGGAAACTTTTACAACCAGAATGGAAATCTTAGAAAACTTGGAGTAGCTCTATCTCAAGACCCAGCCACACCACTCCTGGATACACATCCAGAATATTCCTCACCATTTCACAAGGATATCTCCTCAGCTATGTTCATAGCAGCTTTACTTGTAATAAGTAGAGCTGGAAACAACCCAGATGTCCCTCAACAGAAGAATGGATTAAAAAAGTTGCAGTACATTTACACAATGGAATACTACTTAGCCATCACAAACAAGGAAATCATGCAATTTGCTGCCAAATGGATGTAACTATCCTGAGTGATCTAACCCAGACCCAGAAAGATGCACAGGGCATGTATTCACTTACAACTGGATTTTAGTCATACAGGTCAGGATAACTACCCTACAACCAACAGACTAAAAGGAACAGGAAAATAGACTTTGTTACTTGTTAGTGGGACATTTTGTCCTAATGGAGCTACGCCAGTGGAAGAGGAAGCTCTTAGCTCTCATATGGCTGCTGAACTGAAGGGGGGTGATATGTAGGGCACCCCACACCAGAGGAGTAGGATAGATGGGAGAAAGGGCAGAACATGGGGACTGTGATATAGATGTAAATTGAAGTAATAAATAAACAGTAAAAAAAATCAGAAAAAAGCTCAAGTGACAGCACATGCTGGAGTGCATGTGGAAAAAGGGGAATTCTCCTTCACTGCTGATGGGAATTTCAAATTTGTATAATCACGTTGGTGGTTTCTCAGAAAATTGGGAATAATTCTACCTCAAGACCCAGCTATACCACTCTTGGGCATATACTCAAAAGATGTTCTACTGCACCACAGTGACACTTCCTCATTTATATTCATTGAAGCTTTATTCATAATAACCAGAACCTGGAAACAACCCAGATGTCCCTCAACTGAAAAATGGATAAAGACACTGTGATACATTTACACAGTGGAACAGTTCTCAGCTATTAAAAACAAGGACATCATGAAATTATCAGGAAAATGGATGGAACTAGAAAACGTCTTCCTGAGTGAGGTAACCCAGACCCAGAAAGACATACATAAGTATGTACTCACTTATAAATGGATATTAGCTATATAGTACAGGATAGCCATGCTACAATCCACAGACCCAAAGAAGCTAATAACAAGGAGAGCTCAAGAGAGGATGCTTGAATTCCACTAAGAAGAGGAAATAAAATACACATTGGAACTAGAGAGAGAGGGAACTGGGTACGAGAGGGGGTGGAGAGGGGAAGGGAGAATCAGGTGTGGGGAGAGCTGGGATGGGGGTGAGGAGACTGGGAGAGAGAAGGGAAATTGGCGGGGCCCATCTCTGAGACTTGGGATGGGGGATGTTCCTGGGAGGATATGGGGGTGACCCTGGCTGAGACTTCTAGAAGTAGAGATACTGAGACTGAAATGGCTACCTCTTGTAGCCAGGCAGGACTTCCAATGGGGGGAAGGAAACACCAAACCACCCATAAAACCTTTAACCCAAAATCCATCCTACCTACATGATGTACAGTGATAAACATGGAGCAGAGATTGAGGGAATGGCCAATCAATGACTGTCTCATCTTGATGGAGAGAGCCAACCGCTGACACTACCAATGATACTCTGCTGTCCTTACAGACAAGAACCTAGCATAAGTGTCATCTGAGAGGCTTCATCCAGCAGATGCTGGAAACATATGCAAAGACCCACAGCCATTAGGAGCAACTTGGGGCATCATGAGAAAGAGTTAGGGGAAGGATTATGGGAGATAAAGGGGTCAAAGAAACCACAAGAAGACCTTCAGAGCCAACTAACCTGGGGTCGTTAGGCCTCATAGAGACTGAACCACCAACCAATGAGCATCATGGTGTGGACCTAGTCTCCTTACACATATGAAGCTGAAGGACTGCTTGGTCTTCATGTGGGTCCCCTAAAAATTGGAGCAGGGGTTGTCTCTGACTTGGATTCTGTTGCCTGCCTTTGGATTTCTTTAGCCTAACAGGGCTGCCTTGTATGGCCTCAGTGGAAGAGGAGGCACTTAGTCCTGATGTGATTTGATGTGCCAGGATGGGTTGGTATCGGGTGGGGGGGATCCCCTTCTCTGAGGAGAAGAGGAGGGAGGGGGGAATGAGGGAAGTGAGTGGGAGGGTGAGACTTGGAGGAGAGGAAGAAATGGGGTGGCAATTGGAATGTAAAATGAACAAACAAATAAATTAATGAAAAAAACTGAAAAAGAAGTGGATATTAGCTGTAAAGGATAAACATGTTATAACTCACAGACCCAGAGAAGTTAAGAAGGAGGGCTCAAAGGCATGGGTGAAGATGCATGAATCCCCTTGGGAAGGGGAAATAGAATAGATATCATGAGTGGACTGGGGGCTGGGGCATGGCAGGTGGGAATAAGAAGGATCAGGTGGGAGGAGGATGGAGGATCATACTGGGATAGATAACTGAAATGGAGGGGGGCATCTCAGGGACAAGCTAGAAACCTACTGCAATGGAAACTCCCAGGAATCTACAAGACTAATATAGATAAGACCCCTTGCAATGGGGGATATGGAGCCTGAAGTGGCCATCTCTTATAACTAAACAAAATTTCCAGTGGAGGAATTGGGACACCAACACAGCCAAAAAGTCTTCAACCTACAGTTTGTTCTGTTTGCAAGGTATGCTGGGGTCAAACTTGTGCAGAAATTATGGGAGTGGCCAACCAATGATAGTTTCACCTTAAGACCCATGCCATGCGCCTGCAGGGCCAAGGCTCAGAGGCTGCATAACCCAGAGACCTAGGATAGGACCAAACACTGGAAAAAAAAAACCTAAAAAAGCAAAAGAGAGGAAGAAAGGAAGGAAAGAAGGAAGGAAAGAAGGAAGGAAGAAGGAAGGAAGGAAGGAAGGAAGGAAGGAAGAAAGAAAGAAAGAAAGAAAGAAAGAAAGAAAGAAAGAAAGAAAGAAAGAAAGAAAGAAA
>CAJQZJ010032488.1:877651-890806 GCA_907164525.1 Lophiomys imhausi
TGTGTGTGTGTGTGTGTGTGTGTGTGTGTGTGTGTGTGTGTGTGTGTAGTATCAGTTCTTTTTCCCTAGGGAACTTTTACTAATACAAGGGATATGGTTAATTATATGGGAAACAAGTTTAATGGAGTCTCAAAATGGTTATATCATTGTATAGAGTAAGAAAGTCAATTGCAGATCATCTTCACCTAAAGATAGCCTTGCTAGTCAGTGGCTCTAGTCACTCTATTGAATGTGGTAGTGTCTTATTGTCTCAATTTTTTCCTCACTAGTCAAGAATATTGTGCATCTCTTCATGAGTTTATTGCTGTCCACATTTCCCTATTGTGAAATGAAAATATGTGAAATATATTGTCCATTCTTACTGTGTTATTTGAATTGTCATTATTGACATGCAGAAGTTATGTGTTTCACTTGAATTCAGGATCTATGATACATGAAGTACAAACAATTTCTTTCAATTATGACTTGATTTGAATTTTAGTACTAAATGATTTGTGATGAAGATGATACTAAATGATGATTTGTGATGAAGATGTTTTGATTTTAGCCCAAGTCCAGTTTAGAAATATTTTTAATTAGTGCTTATTCATTTTATTTTGTTTTATTTATTGAAAATAGATTCTTCTCTCATACAATGCATCCTGACCACACTTTCCCCTTTCTCTACTCCTCCCAGCTCCCTCCACCTCCCTTCTCTCCCAGATTAATTCCTCTTCTGTTTTCTCTTCAGAAAATAACAGGCCTCCAAGGCACAACAGCTAAACAGAACTAAACAAGATACAATAGGACAAGGAAAATGCACTTATATCAAGGCTGAGCAAGGCAACCCAATAGGAGGAAAAGAGTCATAAGAGAAGACAAAAGAGTCATAGATTCACCTGTTCCCACTGTTTGGAGTCCCACAAAACTGTTAAGATAATAGCCATAACATATGTGCAGAGGTCCTGGAGCAAACCCCTGCAGGCCCCATGCTTGCTGTGAACCCATGTGAGCCCTACTTGGTTGATTAGGTGAGCCATGTGTTGGAGACCTTCATTCTCTCTGACTCCTCCAAATCTTTCCTTCCCTTCCATTGCATTCCAGGATCTCTCAGGGGAAGGATGTAATGTAGATCTTCAATTTAGACTCTACTTCAAAATGTCTGGCTCTGGGTCTTTGCACCAGCTCCTATCTACTGCAAGAGGAAACTTATCTGATGATGACTAGACAATATAATAATGTAATCTATGAGTCTAGCTGAATATCACTAGGAATCATTTCATTGATTTTTTTTTCTTTTTTTAGTCAATTGTGTTTGGCTCTACTGTAGGTCTCTGGGTTATCCAGTCTCTGATTCCTAGCCATCCAGGCAGTGTCAGGGATGAGTTCCCTTTTGTGGAGTGGGCCTCAAGTTAAATCAAATGTTAGTTGACCACTCAAACAATTTCAGAGTCACCACTGCCCCAGCACATTTTGTAGACAGTGCAGATTGTAGGTTTTGTGGCTGGATTGGTGTCCAGGTTTCTCTTTCCTTAGTCTGGAGAGCACCTTCTCTCACCAAAGGGACTAGAATGTAGGGGACGGTTCCAGGCAGACAGCTTCTCTATGTTCAATGAGCTGGGTGGATGTTGTCCTAGGCAATGCATCCCATCCTTCCTCAACCCTTCCCCATAGTTTCAGAGAGCAACATTCTGCCTTGCATCAGTCTGGGCTGTTTAGGGACCCCCTCTTGCAACACAGTTCCACCACTGAAAGCCTTGCTCAGCTCCAAAAAACACCAGTTCAGACTCTGTGTCCTCCATTATAAGGAGTACTCACTATGGTTGCCCTCATAGATCCCAGGAAGCTTCCACTGCACTTGGTTTCCACACCCCTCCCCTGATGATTATTCCCAGTTCCAACTGTTTCTCCTTGCACTCTATGCCTCCATCCCTCCTTACCAACCTGGATCTTTTCTGCTTCTTTCTGTTCCTGCCTCAAGTTTACCCACAAAATTTATTCTATTTCCCCTTCCCATGGAGGTCCATTCATCTGCCCTAGAGCCCTCCTCTTTACCTAACCTCTCTGAGTCTGTGCATATAGCTTGATTATCATTTACTTAATAGCTAATATTCATTTAAAAGTGAATACATTTTGCCCCTAGAGACATTGAAGATGGTGACTGCTATGTCACATGTGCATCAGTAGGTGACAGAGAGGACAGAGGCTATATCTACATTCAGTGTTCTGACCTATGAACATCTGATTGAATAGTAGCCTAACATTCCTGGGGAAAAAAAGCAAGCTGGATACCAACACCACTTTGCTGCCATTGGGTAGCCAGAGATGACTACCAAACCAGTACCAGGCAAGCACCAGATGGACTCCCAAGATAGGAAACAAGCCAGAAACTAGAAGAATTCTGCCTGGCCCTGCATGTGGGGGTTGTGGGTGAGCCAGCCCTGAGGGAGTGAGTGTGAGAGAGCCAGCCCTGCCTTTACTCTGCTATGTGATGGTGTTAGCTAGGGAGAAATGCCCTCCCCCTTTTTGCCTTCACCACCATTGGCTGACAGGAGATCTGGCCCAGATGGGGACACAAGAGTAAGAGAGTTGTCCCTGCCCCTCACATGCTGCAACACTCGGGAGAGTAGGCCCTGAACCTTGCCTGGATAGCACACTAGAGCTGGTCCTAGATATGGGGGTTGTGGGTGATCCAGCCCTGAGGGAGTGAGTGTGGGAGAGCTAGTCCTGCCTTTTTTCTGCTATGTGGTGGTATTGGCTAGGGAGAGATTCCCTCCTTTTTTGCCTTCACCACCATTGGCTGACAGGAGATCTGTCCCAGAAGGGGTCACAAGAACAGAAGAGCTGTCCCTGCCTGCCTCTCACATGCTGTAGGACTCATGAAAGCAGGCCCTGAAGATCTCCATGGTAGAACTGTCCATGCAAGAGGAGGTTACAGGTCCAGAACCAGGGCTTTGAGTTGGCTCACCCCAACATCTACCCCATGGATGAACTTATGAAGTGCAAGAAGAGGTCAGTTCCACAACCCAAGACTGCAGGATCTCCATGACACAGGACAATTAGGGCATATCGGAGAGGAGTTCCAGTGAAGTTCCAGTACTGAGGGTAGAAACCAGGGACCTTGTACCAGATCAAGGAGTCATTATAATTAACATTTGCAAGCAGAATGTGTGGACAAAGGGGAATATTGTGGGACATACTGAGATACACTGCAGTTTCCACAATGAGCTGTTACATTTTATGCTGGGACAGATTGCAAGGGTGTGTCTGGGGGGAGGTAGGAAATGGGAAGGAACAGTATGTGTGATCTGAAATTCACAAAATAAATTTTTTTTCAATTAAAAAAGTGAATACCAACAAATAAATGGGCTGAGAAAGAAATCAGGGAAACAACACCCTTCACAATATCCACAAACAATAAAAAATACCTGGGGGTAACTCTAACCAAGCAAGTGAAAAACCTGTATGACAAGAACTTCAATTCCTTGAAGAAAGAAATTAAAGAGGACATCAGAAGATGGAAAGATCTCTCATGCTCATGGATAGGTATGATCAACATAATAAAAATGGCCATTCTACCAAAAGCAATATACAGATTCAATGCAATTCCTATCAAATTACCAACACAATTTTTTATAGACCTGGTAAAAGCAATTCTCAATTTCATATGGAACAACAAAAAACCCAGAATATCTAAATCAATCCTGTACAATTAAAAAAAAAAAAAAACAGTTGGAGGTATCACCATCCCAGATTTCAAGCTGTACTACAGGGCAATAATAATAAAAACAGCATGGTACTGGTATAGAAACAGACCAGTGGATCATTGGAATTGAATTGAAGACCCAGAAATGAACCCACACACACACTTATGGTCACTTAATTTTTGACAAAGAAGCCAAAACCATACAATGGAAAAAGGACAGCATCTTCAACAAATGGTGCTAGTCCAACTGGATGTCCATGTGTAAAAGAATGAAATTTGACCCATACTTATCACCTTATACAAAACTTAAGTCCAAGTGGATCAAAGACATTAACATAAGGCTGGTCACACTAAATCTACTAGAAGAGAAAGTGGAGAAAACCCTCAAACTCATCGGCACAGGTGACAAATTCCTGAACAGAACACCAACAGCTCAGGATCTAAGACCAAAAATCAATAAATGGGACCTCATGAAACTGAAAAGCTCTGTAAGACAAAAGACATTGTCATACGAACAAAATGGCAGCCTGCAGATTGGGAAAAGATCTTCACCAACCCACATCTGACAGAGGGCTAATATCCAAAATTTACAAAGAACTCAACAAATTAAATGCCAAGAAACCCAATAATCCAATCAAAAAATGGGAACAGAGCTAAACAGAGAATTCACAAAGGAGGAATTCCTAATGGCTGAGAGACACTTGAAGAAATGCTCAGTATCCTTAATCATCAGAGAAATGCAACTCAAGATGACTCTGAGATTCCATCTCACACCTGTCAGAATGGCAAAGATCAAAAGCTCATATGACAGTCTATGCTGGCGAGGGTGTGGAGAAAGGGAAACCCTCCTCCATTGTTGGTGGGAGTGCAGGTTTTTGCAACCACTATGGAGATCAGTCTGGCAATATCTTAGAAAACTTGGAATAACTCTGCCTTGGGACCCAGCCATACCACTTCTGAGTATACATCCAAATGATTCCTCAAGGAATCATAAGGAAGTTTCCTCATCTATGTTCACAGCAGCCTTATTTGTAATAACTAGAAACTGGAAACAACCCAGATGTCCCTCAACCGAACAATGGTTTAAAAAACTATGGTACATCTACACAATGGAATACTACTCAGCTATCAGAAACAATGAAATTATGCAATTTGCAGCCAAATGGATGGAACTAGAGAAGCTCATACCGAGTGAGCTAACCCAGACCCAAAAGGATGCACATGGCATCTATTCACTTATACTCAGATTTTAGCCATATAGTACAGGATACCTATACTACAATGAACGCACAAAAGGGAATAGGGACATAGACTTTGTTGCACACTCACCCTGAGAACTCCTACCTGTTGGAGAAATGTCTTATGCATGGTTTTCAAAAGCTGATTGATTCTACAAAGACAGAAGGGGAAAATCCCTCTTATTACTTGCTACACAATTAAGTCTGTCAGATATGCTTGGCCAGAAGGCTGAAAATGATGTTCCAATGTTATAGAGAGAAACTGGGGACTGTCTAGGCAGCCAGTTTTCTGTCATTTCTTAGTTTTGGAAGTTGCTTGCTCTGTACTTCCTATTTGTTCATATATATTTATATTTCTCAGGTTTCTGATGTTGTTGAAGACAACAAAGTTATAGTCTCACAGTAAGTTTGAAGTTATTTAGGAATTAAAAGGATGTTTGAGGTCTAGCATGATGTTTTAAAGTTGGTAATACAAGTTAGGATGGAAATTTAGTTATGTATAGAACTTTAAACTCATAGAGATAGATAATAGAATATTTTCCTAGTTGCCAAATACATATGGACTGTCCATTGGGAATGTATGTAATACTTTATAGTTTTCATAATTGTCTCCTAGTTGTTCTTATTGTTCTGTATTGTATATATTGTTATAAGTAAAAGAGCCTTTTAGCAGAATAAAAGGGGGGAGATGTAGGAGAAAGGTCTTATGCATGGTTTTCCAAAGCTGATTTCACCTACCTACTTCTTTGGTCACCTGTCCCAATTAAATGAGCTTTCTCACTGAAGCCTATGTCATGAAAGTCTATTTTTGATGATCTCACTGCCTCCTGAGGTCTCTTTTAACCAGTCATTCCAACTTCCCATCCCTACTTTCCCTCTCAGGAACTAAAAGCTGCAGTGGGGGACCAATAGTGCCATAACGGGTGGGGAAATAGAGCCTGAATGGCACTTACCCATATCTTTTGATTCATTTTGATTGGAAGTCAGTTTTGTTAGATATTATAATGTCTATACCAGCTTGCTTCTTGGGTCTATTTGCTTCACAAATCTTTTTCCAATCTTTTACTCAGAGGTAATATCTATTTTTGATGTTGAGACATGTTTCTTGTATGCAGCAGAAGGTTGCATCCTGTTTTTACATCCATTCTGTTATCCTGTGTCTTTTTGTTGGGGAATTGAGTCCCTTGATACAGAGAGATATTAATGCCAATGAATGTTAATTTCTGTTATTTTGTTGTTGATGATGTGTATGTTTATCTTCTTTTGGTTTTGATGGTGTGAAATTAATTATTTCTTGTGTTTTATGTGTGTAGTCAACCTCTTTGGGTTAGAGTTTTCCTTTCAGTATTTTCTGTAGGCCTGGATTTGTGGATAGCTATTGTTTAAATTTGACTTTGTCATGGAATATCTTGTTTTCTCCATCTATGGTGATTGAAAGTTTTGCTGGATATAGTAGTCTGGGATGGCATCTGTGATCTCTTAGAGTCTTCAAGACATCTGTCCAGTTCCTTCTGACTTTTAGAGCCCTCATTTAGAAATTAGGTGTAATTCTAATATGTCTGCCTTTTTATATTACTTTGTCTTTTTCCTTTGCAACTTTTAAAAGTCCTTCTTTGTTCTGTATATTTAGTGTTTTGATTATTATGTGATGGGAGACTTCCTTATCTGGTCCCATGTATTTAGTGTGTTGTAAGCTTCTTGAATCTTTATAGGCATGTCCTTCTTAAGGCTAGGAATTTTTTCTTCTATAATTATATTGAAAGTATTTTATGGACCTTTGAACTGGTAATCTTATCCTTTATCTATTCCTATTATTCTTATGTTTAGTCTTTTCATGATGTCATAGGTTTCCTGAATATTTTGTGTCAGGACTCTCTTAGATTTAGCATTTTCTTTGGCCAACATATCAATTTCTTCTATCATATCCTCTACCTTTCTTCCATCTCTTGTATTCTATTGGAAATACACACATCTGCAGTTCCTGTTTGCTTACCTAGATTTTCCATCTCCAAAATTCCCTCAGTTTGTATTTTTTTATTGCTTCTATCTCTATTTTCATGCCTTGAACAATTTTATTTGTTACCGTCACCTGTTTGTTTTTGTGCTTCTGGATTTCTTTCAGGGATTTATTCATTTCATTTTAAGGGCCTCTATCATCTTCATAAGATTGGTTTTAAGGTAATTAATTTTCTTGTGCTTCACTTATGTTGGAATAGCCAGGGCTTGCTGGAGTAGGATGAATGGTCTCTGGAGGGATCATATTGTTGATTGTGTTTTGGTCTCTAGGAATCTGAGTTTAGGGTAATTAGAGGTTTAGGTGCCAATTTCTGAGTTTATCTTTGTTGGATGTTTTTTTCTTGGTCTCTGTTTCCTTTCTGGTCTTTTGGCCTGAGTGACCTGTGGTTCTGGTGACTGGCAAGTACTCAGATCTAATAGGGTGTCTCTGCTGATATTTAATCGGCCTGTGTGACCTCTGGGGCTTGGGGTACAGGCATTGCCTCTGGGGTTCTGGGAGCTGGTATGGCTTCTGGGGTCCCAGGAACTGGAATGGCCTTTGGTGTTGTAGGTACCAGCATATCCTCCAATAGAGAAATGGGTTCCTGTCAACATTGTGGGCTGGGATGTGGAGATAAGGAGGGGAGTTGGGGAAGCTGGGAAAGCTCTGAAGACTCACTGGATATGTGCAGGTGGGATCTTACCTGGGGTTCTGGGTACCAGCATGGCCTCCAGTATGGCAGTGGGGTTCTGCAAGAATTGTGGGCCGGGAAATTCTTAGTAAAATTCTGACAAATTTTAGAATTCAAGAATTTAAGAAGATTATACATTATGATCAAATAGGTTTCATTCTAGGAATGCAACACTGATTCAACATACACAAAGCAATGAATATAATATAGCACATAAATAAGGACCAAAAATAGATAATCATTTCAGTCAATACATAAAAGGCATGTGATAGAGGCCCCTAAGAAACTAGGAACACAAGGAATATACCCCAACATGGTAAAACACCATGCATGACAAACACACAGCCAACCTTACACTAAGTGTGGAAACTGAAAGCATGTCCTCTTAAATTTGAAATGAGACAAGACTGATCATTCTTTCCATTCTTACTGAACACAGTGTTCAAAAGACTTAGTTGAAGCAATATGACAAGAGATGGGGAAAATATGCTATAAATTGGAAAAGAAGACAATTATTTCTACTTTCATATTATGTAATCTTTTGTTTAAAAGACCTCAAAGGTTCCACTAGAAAATTCTCAGACCTAGTAATTAATTTCAACAAACAAATGGATAAGGAAAACTGGCTTTCCACATGTAGAAGAATGCAACAAAGTCCATGTGTCAGATGTTGCACAAGTACAGGCAAGAACTTCCTAATAACACAGGAAACAATCTCAAGAATTGACAAATGAAAACACATTAAGTCAAAAACCTTCTGCACACTAAAAGAAAACAATTACCAGAATGAAGATCTCAGAATGGAGTAGAGTGGGAGGCGGTGCCAAGTATATGTCATATGGGTGATAATACCAAGTATATATGTGTGTCTGTGTGTGTACTGAAAATCATATCCACTTATTACATGAACTAATTAATTCAATAGACAGTTCTCAAAGGAAGAAATATAAACAGCCATAAATATATGAAAATGTGTTTAGCATTCTTCAAACAACAACAGGTACTAGTAAGAATGTGCAGAAGGAGAAATTCTCTTTTGCCGCTGGTGGAAACGCATTCTTATAAAATCACCATGGAAGTCAGTATGAAGATTCCTCAATAACCTGAAGACACAACTCCCATCTGATCAGCTCTAGCATGCTGTGCACATGCCTAAATCAATATATCACAGACATACTTGCAATTCATCTTTATTACTGGGCTATTCACAATAGCCAGGAAGTGGAACTAGCCTATGTCTGTCAGTAGATCAACGGATAAGGAAAACATGGTACATATATGTTTTATGCAGCTATAAAGAAAAATGAAACTATGATATTTGTAGGAAAATGGATGGAAATTCGATCACTATATTATGAGAAACAAGTCAGACTCAGAGAGATAAACATTTCTCTTATATGGAAAACCTTGATTTAAAATTCTGTGTGTTCATATAGCAGATCATAAAATAGAAATATGGGCAGAATTTAATGGGGTTATACAAGAAACTCATAGCTGCAAAAATCAACATAAAATTTGATTTGTTAAAGACTAGTAAGTAGCTAGCAAGAAAAGAAGTGAGAAAAGAAAATGTAAGACTGCAGCAGCAACAATGGAGATTTTCTGGGCATTAGGAAACGATAAAAATATGTCAAAATATCATAAACACTTTTACAGAAATACATAGAAAATGTACGTGGTACAGCTTATAGTTCTAGCAAATTCAACTTATCAAAGATGGCAGAAAAAGCTGATTTCTAAGTAGGTTTTTAAGGACCAACTGCTCCCTGTTTCAGTGGTGTGAACTGAATCCAGGTCCTGTTAGATATATAAAGTTATATTTGTAAGAGAAAATAAGAACATGGATAGGGAGGAGATGGCTCAGTCAGTAAAGTGCTTACTGTGCAAGCAGAAAGACATGAGTTTGATCCCTAGCCTCAAGGTGCTATGGCTAATCCCAGTGATGGTGAGGTGGGAACCGGCAGATCTTCGGGGCTTACTGACCAGACAGCCTAGTGTGATCACTGAACCCCAGGTCCCAGTGAGAGACTGCTTCCATAAATAAACAAACAAATAAATAAATAAATAAATAAATAAATAAATAAATAAACAAACAAACAAACAGATAAATAAATAAACAAACAAATAAATAAACAAATAAATAACCATGATGGATGAGTGCTGAAGAACGACTCCTGAGGTTGACTTCTTATTTCCACATGCACAGAGAAAGACACAATGGGGGGGGAGGGGTGGAGGAGGAGAAGAGAGGTGTGGTAGAAGTTAGGTCTGTTTAGTGACTTAGTATGCAATTCAAGTTGGCATCTGGTAACACATAAAGCTTGGTGTCCCTTGGCTTGCTGAGATGGACAGAGTGAAGTTGACACCACAGTTCCCTGGACTGCCCTGTTGAAGGCGCGTGGCTAAGAAATGGGACAAGCTGTGCTCAGAGGACCTCAGTTTCTGAAAGAAGAAACTGGACAAGCTGAGAGAGGATGTCGGCTGAAGAGGAACAGGACTGCTGGAGAGAGAGGGTTCCTTAAAGGCGTCTTTCTTGGGGCTCCAGAGCGTCAGAACAGTGAACAAGGTCAGTAGAGTTTAGAAGATGCCTGAGCTGCTCTCAGTTTGGCAGTGGGAACAGACTGACTTTATAAACTGACCACAATTTGGTGGTTGAAATAAGCTGGCCTTGTGATCTGGCAATGTCAGGCCCAGTAGATGCCAAGCTTGAAAGGGACTGCCTGCTGGGATTGCTGTAAATCAAGTTATCCTTCATGGACCTATGCTAATAATACTAATATCCTTTTGAGGAAATTAAAATAAGGTTAGTTGGGTATTACTAGATAAGTGTTTGTTAGTTGCCAATAAAGACAAGTATTTATAAATGAAAATATTCAGTTATAGAGAGGGGTGGGGAGGAGAATAAGAGACAATTGCAATGTTCCTAAATCTCCAGGAGGTTCAGTTATGGGAGGAAGAAAACCCAAGGAACCTGAGTTGGCCATTGCAGCTACAGAAGTGGACATTTGCCAGTAATCTTTAGATGTCAACAAATAACATTGATATTGTTAAAACCAAAATGCCATAGTATGCAAGTCTTTATGTGAGACAGACTCGGTTTTCACATGAAAATTAAAGGAGAGGGGCTGAAGAGTTAGTTAGTAACAGGTCTTCCACACAAGCATGATGACCTGAATTTGGACCCCCAGAATTCATGGAAAATGCTGGGTGCGGCAGCATGGGCCTGGAGTTCCAGCACTGTGGGAGCAGAAGCAGACAGATCTCTTAAGCTCTTTGGCCCAGACTAACTTTATTGCTGAGCGCATGTGGTTTAGTGAGAGACACAATCTCAAAGGCATGAGAGCAATTACAGCATAGTAAGCACTTCACCAGCAAAACCACACACCCACACTAACAAGTACATATACTAAACATACACCATGCACGTGCACGCACACACACACACACACACAAACACACACACACACACCACATCTGTATGTGCATTTTTTCCTTCCTGTTCTTTGGCTTTTATATATGAAAGAAGAAATACAAAGGCACAGAAGGAAGGGATTAGGAATAACTCACATGAGGACTGCTGTGAGGCAGGACTAACCCTGGGATTTTTTTTTAAATACTTTATTTTTTTTTCTTCAAGTTACATCTCAGTCACAAACCCTTCCCTATTCCCCCTTCCTATCCCGCCCTTCCACCTCTTCCCCCCAGAAGTTTCCCCTTTCAGTCCAACAGATGGTTCCTTCTCTTGTAACAGTAAATACTATACAAAACAACAGATATAAATATGCCACATTTATGAGAGTTAAATGGCCCAGTATACCTTCCCAATGTCCAGTTTATACATATTTGGCCCCTGACTTTAACGTTCTACTATCTAACCATCTCCATGAGTTTAAAGATCTATATCTGACTCAACATTCATACTAACTTGCAACACACTTTTAAGAGTATCTTCTTAGATCTATAACACCCTCTTGATTCCTAAACAACTCAAACTTTAACTATGAGACTCTAGCTGTCTATTCTTCAACCACCTCAGAGACCTGAGAGGGATAAATATATCTGCTTATATAGGAAGTGCAGGGCCTGCAGCTTCCAAAACTAAGAAATGACATACCAATGACTGCCTGGACAGTTCCCATTTTCTCTCCACACATTCCTGTATCAGTCTTCAGCCTTTGGGTCCTGTTTCTATGACAGACATTTGTTGTAGAGCAGGGATTATGAAGGACTTACCTCCCCTGTCTTGGCAGAGTTAGGCTGTCGACTTCCCTGCTACCAAGTTTTGTCCTTTTTGGACAGCAGTCTGTCTGCAGTTGGTGCAAGGGATTTTTTCATGCCAAGAGATAGGCTTGCCACTAATTCAACCATCTCACACTAGAGATTCTTCGATGCTTATCTTCTACTTGGAGTAGAATAGGGGGTGCTGTCAGGAGCTGATATGTCTCGATATAAAAAAAAAAGAAAATCTTAATTTAAGATAACATCTTTGAATGCCATATTCTGCAGATCTCTTGGGGTTTTTGAAGATGCCCTATCCATCTCTTGTATTTAGATAAGCAAATGTTGCTTGTCTCTTAACAACTTGATTACAGGGTAGTTTAGAGAATATCTGTGATAGACTGTCATAGTAGCTAACAAAGTGACATGTTTGTATGACTAGGAGTTTGTTTTACTTAACTATCCTAGACAGTTTTAGACGGTTGGTATCAAGAGGCCAGAGCTTCACATTTTATTTTAAGTATCTCTAGGTATGATACCATTAGGAAGCGTTACCTTTAATTTTGCATCAATATACAAAGATCTATTCAATTGTGGTTAAATATACTCTTAATTATGTATCAATATACAAAGATCAATGCCTATGTAGCCCAATGCAATCTTAATATTACGTCCATATACAAGGGTCAATACCATTGTGGCCAACTATAATCTTAATTTTGTATCAATATACAAAGATCAATACTGATGTAATCCAATATAATCTTATTTTTGCACAATAAACAATGGTCAATACCACTTTAGCCGAATATACTACTAATTTTGTATCAATATACAAAGGTATAAGGGCATATTCAATAATCTGCCCCTTCTTCTTGGACCTTCCTGTGCTATGTCTATGTCTCATTTTTCTCAAGCCTATGCACTCCTACATAGGAGAGGAAGAAGGATACAGAAAAGGAAAAGTAGGAAGTCCCTGGGGCTAACCTCCAAAACCCATTAAACAGGACCATTTATCAGCTTGTAATCTCTTCCCCTAAATATCAGAGTTTTCAGTTATCCTTCAAATAACCAAAAAGAAGGGTGGAGAAACACCCTCCCCACCCTCTGGGCTTGGCCCTCATATGACTCCTGATCTGTGGTGAGAGAGACTGTTAGGCAGGGACACTCCACCCCAGAGTAACAAGAAGGAAGGGTCAGGGGGTAGAGCATGGGAGGGTGGGGCTGGGAAGCGGGAAAAGAGGACAATATGATAAGGATGTAACCTGAAGCAACAAGCAAATAAATTTATTAACTAAAAAAAAAAAAAAAAAAAAAAAAAAAAGGG
>CAJQZJ010032488.1:901068-920921 GCA_907164525.1 Lophiomys imhausi
TTCACTAAATCTAACTTATATTAACCTATCAGCCCCTTCAGACAGGGAATATCTCAACAGATTTGTGGAGCTAAGGATCTCTAAGGCACATGGGAGAGTCCTGACCCTGAAAATCAGATTGTAACTAGTGGTCTTTGAGGTGATCACTGGCCTCAGGAAGGAGTGGATGGAAGACTTAGCTCAGGGCAAGGGTGGCACCTGCAGGACAAACTGAGAATTTGTCGGTTTGCTTGTCTTTTCTGGATAGGATTGCAAATCCAGAATTTGCAATTTGAAATGGGGCACAACTTAAAAATGGATGGTTGCAGATTCTGAATTTGTCTTAGTTAGGGTTTCTATTGCTGTGAAGAGACCCTGTGACCAAGGCATTTTCATAAAGTAAGACAATTAATTGGAGCTGGCTTATGGTTTCAGAGGTTCAGTCCATAATCATCATGGCAGGAAGCATGGCAGCGTGCAGGCAGTCGCGATGCTGCAGAAGGAGCTGATAGTTCTACATCTTGATCCACAAGCAACAGGAAAAGAACTGTGAGCCACAGAGGGAGCCTGGGCTTAAGGGTGTGAGACCTCAAAGCCCAACCCCACAATGACACACCCCTTCCAACAAGACCGCACCTCTTAATAGTGCCATTCCCTATGGACAGAGCAATCACACACATGAGTCAACGAGGACCATTTTTTTTTTTTTTTGGATTTTAACAAGACTTGGCCTGAATTGAGCAATCTTGGCCCACCTAAGCTAGCTCTTAATTCTACTACCCAAATATGACCCCATATATACATATGTCCCCTTGGACTGCCATTCTCCACCATATGCGATGTTCCTGGCCATGTGGAATGAAGTTCTTTTTTCTAACCCATGGCTTGTGCCTCCATCTTCCTGATCCTGGCTGGAATCAGTGAGGGCCGTTCTTATTCAAACCACTACAGCATTGTAATTGTTGAACAATGAAGTTACATAGAGGCTGAGGAAAACGTGACAAACCTAAGTGTGCTTTAGCTAGGGTATCTGGGAAGAAAAAATATGCTTCTGAATTCCTAGTTGTATTCTCTCATGGAAGCATCTTAGAGCCTTTTTGGCTAGGAATCTATCAAGTATGAAGCCTTGGGGATGAGGCTCAGGTTTCAGGTTGGGTTTTGAATGAGGCATGTAGAGTTTGTCACTCAGATCAGGACACACTTCTAGTTCAGTAAGGATGTTATTGCTGG
Organism: Lophiomys imhausi; assembly: GCA_907164525.1. NCBI lineage: Eukaryota > Metazoa > Chordata > Mammalia > Rodentia > Muridae > Lophiomys > Lophiomys imhausi. The sequence continues at coordinate 902,278 of CAJQZJ010032488.1, forward strand.
GCTTCTGTTCCTGCCTTGTCAGTTTCAGCCAGAAGGTCAACTTGCTCCAATTCAGCCAATGAACAACTTGCTAGAGGAGATCAAGTTGTACAAGAGTTGACTTTTTTTTAAATTTAAAATCAATTTTTTTTCATATAATACATTCTGATTACATGTTCTTCTCCTCCTAGTCCTCCCAGTTCCTTCCTAAGCTACCCTCCTCTCTGGATCCACACATTTTCTGTCTCTCCTGGGAATAAAAATAGGAATCTAAGGAATAATATTAAAATATAGTAAGATAAAACAAAAACAAATCAGAATAGGACAAAACAACCAAATAAGATGAAAGACTCAAAGAAAAGGTACAAGAAGCAAATATAGACACAGAAACACACGGGTTTATAAATACAGATAATCCATGAAAATGCAAAACCAGAAGCCATAATATATATGCAAAGGACCTGCAAAGTTAAAAAAAAGAAAAAAAAAAAGGGGAGGGTAGCTCTGTCTTAATATTATGTCTCCAAAGATACTATTGAGTTCATTTTCTTTTGGCCATCTACTGCTGGGCATGAGGCCTGTCCTTAACAGTTGTTTGTATCCCCATTGAGACTCCGTTGGAGAAAACTAAGTTTTTCATTTGCAAGTGTCTATCAATTGGAGATAATGTCTGAGTGAGGGTTGGGGGTAAGTGTCCAATTCTACTTTCAGCTCTAGGACCCTATCTAGTGGAAACCCATCCAGGCCCTATGCATGCTCCCCTGTTCTGTCTAGGAAACCTTGTTTCTTTGGTGTCCTCCATCCCCTCTGGTTCTTACAATCTTTCCACTTCCTCTTTCACAGAGTTTGATGAGATCTGGGGGTTTAGAGGGGACAGGGTAGACTTTTTGGAGACATTTGCTTTGGGGCTGAGCATTCCAAGGTTTCTCACTCTACATTTTGTTCAAGTGTGGGTCTTTGTATTTGAACCCATCTATTGCAGGAGGAAGCTTCTCTGAAGATGTCTGAGCAAGACGCAGGTCCATGAGTATAGAATGCCATTAGGAGTCATTGTATTGCTATGCTCCCTTAGAAAAACAATAGTGTTTTCTTTTTTCTCAGGTCCCTTGCCTCTCTAGTCTTAGGTTCTTGACCACCTAAGCATCACTGGGTATGGGTTCCACCTCATGGAGTGGGCCTTAACTCAAAACATATATTGGTTGGTAACTTCCACAAACTTCCTGCCACTCTTGCCCCAGCATATATTGCAGGCAGGTCACCATAGTAGATTGAAAGATTTGTAGCTGGGTTGAGGTTAAGCAAGCCCAAAATCTAAGGTTCAGAGTTCTAAAGTACAGAGATATGCCTGACCAAAGTTTGGTCAAGGGGATTTAGTCAGCGTTTTGCTCAAATTGGTCAATGTGGACAAGGACATTAGATAGAATATCTGTTATGAGAACTCAAGGGACCTGCACCTCACCTTTCTCTAGGTAAACACAGAAGAAATCTACGGGCTCTTTCTGGGAGCACTACAGGGTGGGGCATTAGCTATGTCTGTGTTCTAAGGGATGACTCAACACCGACACCTCTAAGCCTTTGCATCTCCCCTTCTCAACTTCATTGTTGGCAAGTTGATGCTGTTTCCTTATCGTTTCCTTTCTGTTTCTTCATCTGAAAGAAAAAAAGCTGCCAAGATAAATACATTTTCACTAGACTGACCACCAGAGTAGATTATCCTTTGTATCACAGAAAACTGTGTACACCATTGGTTACTGCAGCCCAAGTAGGTCAGAATAGTCCTAAGAATATTCTGACAAAGGGTTATAGCAACTTAGAAGTTAGCAGTGATTTTTGTAGTACCTTCTAATATCCAGTCTAACCTCCCAAATTTCCCCAAATGGATCTTATTGTGCTCCAACAATCTCCTTTAAAACGATATGTGTCCATGCATTGCAGCTTGATTTTATGCACCCTTGATTCCATGAGGTCTTGATACTTAAGGTGGAGCTCATGAATTGATGTAATCCCCTGGAAATCAGTGTGCCCCACACCTGCTGAGGCAGAGCAACCAATGCTTGAACTTGATTTGGAGGAGCTCTGTCTGTAGTTTCTGATCTCTCAGATTTCTAGATTTCTTCCTTGGCATTGCATCTTTTTTTTTTTTTTTTTAAGACTAGGGCAATTGTCTCTCCCACACCTGTCACTTTTATAGTCACTTATCTGCATAAGTCACTTGAGTCCATTCTAGGATGTTTGGGACATGAGGATTTTATTTCTGCCTTAAATATTTCTGAGTCCATGTATTCTCTTGTAGTTTAAGAGATTTGTTTTTTTCCATTGTTATTATTTTTCTTTTGATCATATAATACATGAATATTTTCTTGTCATATAACTCTGACTTCAAAATCTTCAGGGAAAGTTATATATTTCTTCACGGTGTGCCCTATCATTTATCCCTCTCTGTCAACTTGTTTATATGTGTCCACTTAGGAGTCCCTCAAAGAAGCAGAAATACGATAAGAATTATAGAGCCAGAGTATGCATTATAGAAAGCAATCAATTCACACTGGGTTTCCCTGGGGTAGTGGAAATCTAGGAGAGTCAGAAAGTCCTTAGCCAAAGTGTTATGGAGCAGCACTGGGTCAAGGAGAACCTTGGGTTTGCAGAAACATCTGAGAAGCCAGACTGTAAAAGTAACTTTTATCTCTTCATATGTACTTGTCATCTCTGAGGCTTACTTATGAATAACTCACCCTTTCTAGTTCTTTCTGAACTCTGACTCAGGTTCAACTCAGATGTTCTGGCTCAAATTCCTCTCCAAGCTGAGTGATTCAAATTGGCTTCTCTCAGCTTCTCACTGGGTGCTCTGCTTGGAAAACTGCCCCTGAACTCCAGAAACTAAACTGCACCTGCACTGCCTCTCAATTGACTCCCCACTGTCAACTGACTGACCTCAACTCAGCTGAACTAACAAAGCTCACTCAACTCTCCCCGCATCCATACTGCTCTCTTTAGTCGCCTCTCTTTCCTGTGCTGTTCTTATGAGAGCTGGGCATCTCCTATTCTGTCAAATCTTTCTCTGATTCATCACTTTGGTTTTCCATCAATTAGACATCATTGTTTGGGATTAAAAGTGTATACTAAGGGAGTGTCTATATTCCTGCCAGAAGGATTAAAGGTGTGTACTGTGTCTCCATTCCAGCTGGATCACACAGACCTAGGTATTTGGATAGGATCCCCTGCCAGAGCAGCCACATTGCTGAATGAAAATTCCTTTACATCGGATTTGTTTACCCAGGAAAGAGGGATCAGAAGCAGAATCTCATGGAGTGGTCTGTGGGAAGCTATACCCCTCCGAACAGTGTCTGCCTGTGGGTCCTCAGCCAAACATCTTTTAATCAGTTTAGGATTGCTCTTGGACATGGGCCTCCTAGAGACATCACGTTGACCTGGAGCTTCGACCCACTGTCAATCACTTTGTTTAATCACAGTGGTCTTCTGAAAGTAACAAGTACTATTTTACTTCCATCTCCCACATTCCATGCAAGTTCCTTTATGTCCAACTCTACCCTGTATCGAAAGCACAACACAGCACATCGACCTGTGTAGCTAAATTAAATAACTGGGCATACAAGTACTCACATCGCTTACGGAAGGAATGTACATTATGAGCATTATTTTGCAAACCAATTTATAGTCTTTCTAAGTCAATAAGGACATTTACCCGCTAACCTAAACTACCTTCTTGTAGATTTTGGCATCTCTCTTAGGTACTGTTTTCTACCTTGGTTGTATCCTTTGTGGGTTCATTGAATAGTATAGCAAAAGTCTACTTAGGAAATATACAATAGTAGCATGCATGAAGCTCTGGGTTTGATCCCCAGGACCACATGAACTGGGTGTGGCTGTGCATATCTTTAATCCCAGCACTCAGACAATGGTAGGAAGAGAATTAGAAGTTCAAGGTCATATTGGGTTACCTATTAAGTTCAAGACAAGCTAGGGATAGATGAGACCCTGTCAAAGCAAAGAAAAAAAGAACACGAGAAAGGATACATGGGATATGGAGGGGTGGAGGAGGAAGAAAGGTGAGGGAACAGGATAGAAAGGAAAAGAGAAGGTAGGATAGGAGAGGATAGAAGAGCCACTGCTCCTTCTCACAGGATAAGGACTGTTTATGAAACATTTTTTTAGATTGAGTACATGTGCTATGACACTCCCTGAAATACACACTTCACTGAGGAGGTCAATGGCTATGAACAACATTGCTTTTTAGTCTGTTTTCTTTTGTCCACCTAATTTATCCCTCTTTAATTTTGTTTGTTATATATTTGGGTAGATAAACAGAAATTAGAAAAGAATAAGATAATGTCTGGGGTGGCAAATGCGTTTTAAAATAGAATGAGAAAAAGAAATAAACCAAAACTGAAACAAAGCAGTACAGTTTTAAGGGTGGAATCACCAGCTGCCATGCTGAAACCTGTTGAATGAAGACCCTCATGAACATGCTAACAAAAAAACAAATGCATCCAGGAAATAATGTGATGTTACCGTAAAAGTGCAAAAACTCTTCTTGAAGAATACTGAATTTGATAAGAACTGGAAGATTGATTTTCTAGTTCCACAAGAAGAAAGCTTTACTGATTTGCTTGGTAATGTCGCCCTCTGGAGCACAGGCTAGAATTGCAGTTAACCCTTTTTGACTTTTTCCTGTTTTCTTCTTCCTGTATTTCTCCTTTAAGAATTGGTTTTAGCAGGTTTTTTTCTGATTAGCTTAGCAAGTAACTATAATAGGCTGTCATAGTACCTAACAGAATGACTGGCTTGCATAACCATTAGTTTGCATTTCTTAATTATCCTAAACAGTTCATGACAGTTAGTAGTAAAAGGCCGAAACATCACATTTCATTTTTTTTTCTTTACCTCCTAACCCTTCCATCCCATTTCTCTGGGTGGGGTGTCCTTATATAACAGTCCCTCATCTCAGTTGAGAGGTTGTATGAGGGCCAAGAGCCTCTTTATTCATTGGGGATCTACGAAGCAGTACCATCAGTGAAAAGTGTCTCGTTGCCTGGGAGAGAGAACTACTAAACAAACAAATCAATAAGCATACAATAGATAAAAAAGACTAAAAAATAGAAAAAATATAACTAATATATAAAAAATAAATAAAAAATAAAAATTAAAAATAAGAAGTCTATGTCCAAGTTCCCTTTGGTGTGTTAGTTGTATTATCGATACCTTCTACTATATAGCTAAAATCCTACTATAAGTGAATAGATGCCATATGTGTCCTTCTGAGTCTGGGTTAGTTCACTCAGGATGAGCTTTTCTAGTTCCATCCATTTGGCTGCAAATTGCATAATTTCATTGTTCCTGATAGCTGAAAAATATCCCATTGTGTAGATGTATCACAGTTTTTTAACTGATTCTTCGGTTGAGGGACATCTGGGTTGTTTCCAGTTTCTAGCTATTACAAATAAGGCTGCTATAAACATAGATGAGGAAACTTCCTTATGATTCCGTGAAGACGCATTTGGGTGTATACCCAGAAGTGGTATGGCTGGGTCCTGAGGCAGAGCTATTCCAAGTTTATAAGAGATAGGGCCTCTTCAAAAAACCTCAAGAGATCTGCAGAATATGGCATTCAAAGATGTTTTTGTAACTTTAGATTTTTTTATATCAGGACATATCAACTCCTGACAGCACCCCCTATTCTCCTCCAAATAGAAGATGAGCATCGAAGAATCTCCAGTGGGAGATGATTGAATTAGTCGCAAGCCTATCTCTTGGTAGGAAAAGCCCCTTGCTCCAACTGTAGACAGAATGCTGTCCAAAAAGGGCAAAACCTGGAAGCAGGTAAGTCGACAGCCTAGCTCTGCCAAGACAGGGTAGGTAAGTCCTTCATAACCCCTGCTCTACAATCAATGTCTGTCAGAGAAGCGGGGCCAAACGACTGAAGAGCGATTCTGTAATGTATGGAGAGAAAATGGGAACTGTCCAGGCAGCCACTGGTATGTCATTTCTTAGTTTGGGAAGCTGCAGACCCTGTACTTCCTATAAAATCAGATATATTTATCCCTCTCAGGTCTCTGAGGTGGTTGAAGAACAGATAGATAAAGTCTCATAATTAAATTTTGAGTTGTTTAGGAGTCAAGAAAGTGTTATACATCTAAGAAGATACTTTTAAAATTGTGTTGCAATTAGTATGAATGTTGAGTCAGATATAGAACTTTAAACTCATGGAGATGTTTAGATAGTAGAATGTTAAAGTCAGGTACCAAATACATATGGACTGGTCATTGGGAATGTACGTTATATATGAGGGTATATAACCCTCATAACTGTGGCCTAATTACCTCTGTTGTACTGTATTGTATTTATTATTATAAGCGAAAGAGCCATTTGTTGGACTGAAAGAAGAAACTGTAGGGGGAAATAAGAGATACCTTAAACTTAAAAGAAAAAAAAAAAGGGAAGAGGATGGAGGGTTGAAGGGTTGAGAGTGGGAGGGTGGGACTGGAGGGAGAATAGGGAGGGGACTGCGATTGAGATGTAACTTGAAGAAATAAAAAATAAAGGAGAAAAAAAAAAGAATTGGTTTTAACCCCAAGAGATCTGCAGAATATGGCATTCAAAGGTGTTTTCGTAACTTTAGATTTTTTTATATCGAGACATATCAACTCCCGACAGCACACCCTATTCTACCCCAAGTAGAAGATGAGCATCGAAGAATCTCCAGCTGGAGATGATTGAATTAGTCGCAAGCCTATCTCTTGTCAGGAAAAGCCCCTTGCTCCAACTGTAGACAGAATGCTGTCCAAAAAGAACAAAACATGGAAGCAGCTAAGTCGACAGCCTAGCTCTGCCAAGACAGGGTAGGCAAGTCCTTCATAATTCCTGCTCTACAATCAATGTCTGTCAGAGAAACAGGGCCAAACGACTGAAGATCGATGCTGTAATATATGGAGAGAAAATGGGAACTGTCCAGGAGGCCACTGGTATGTCATTTCTTAGTTTGGGAAGCTGCAGGCCCTGTACTTCCTATAAAATCAGATATATTTATCCCTTTCAGGTCTCTGAGGTGGTTGAAGAACAGATAGCTAGAGTCTCATAATTAAGTTTTGAGTTGTTTAGTAGACAAGAGAGTGTTATAGATCTAAGAAGATACTTTTAAAATTGTGTTGCAAGTTAGTATGAATGTTGAGTCAGATATAGAACTTTAAACTCATGGAGATGGTTAGATAGTAGAATGTTAAAGTCAGGGGCCAAATACATATGGACTGGACATTGGGAATGTATGCTAAGCCATATAACCCTCATGACTGTGGCCTAATTACCTCTGTTGTTTTGTATTGTATTTACTATTATAAGAGAAAGAGCCATTTGTTGGAGTGATAGGGGAAACTGTCGGGGGAAATAAGTTATACCTTAAACTTAAAAAAAAGGGAAGAGGATGGGGGGTTGAGGGTGGGAGGGTGGGACTGGAGGGGGGAATAGGGAGGGGACTGCGATTGAGATGTAACTTGAAGAAATAAAAAATAAAGGAAAAAAAAAGAATTGGTTTTAAGTGATGCAGTAGCTTTTTAGAACAGCGAGGGAAGTTGTTGGTGTTTTAAATTTATATGTATCCTTTAAAGATACAATTTGTCTTTTATTAATATATATCAAGCAATTCTATGAGTATTTTTAATTTTATTTTGACAAGTAATGCAGATATTTTGCCCACAATGTTTATGTGTGTGCATGTTTGCATTGTGCATGTGTTTATGTGTGTGTGTGCGTGCGTGCATACGTGTGTGCATGTGTATGTGTGTGCAAATGAATTGGAGAGTAGAATGGCACATCCAAAAGCAGAAGTTAGAAAGTAACACAATTCTATTAGCATTCCAGACTCCCTTGTTGGCAACTGTTCTGTATATTATAATAGCAAGAGAATTTAGGCATATATTAGGCCATGTCCTTCACTTCATAAATGAGAAAACGAGACACTGAAACAAGACTAATATTCTTTTAAACTTATTTTTTTTTAGAATTCATACACCAGAACTCTATTTACATAATTTCTGTACATCCCTATCCCATTCCCTTCCATACTCATAGCCTCTTCTCTAATAATTATGGTGAGTTTGTGTGTACAATCTGTCAAGTCTGTATAGTGTCTCTCATATGTTCCTGCGTGGTGTTGGGCACTTGGAATGAGGTAACCTGTCACGGACCTTGTTCCTGTAGAAAACTGATTTGCCCCTCTCAGCAGCCATCCTTGCTTGTAGTGTTTCACAAGAGGAGGGGCCTTGGGAGATCTCCCGATCTATGTTAGCATGTAAACTGATCTTGTCTTTATTCAGGTCTTGTTTAGGTAGTCGTATCGTTGAGATTTGAAGGCTGAAGCTTCTCTGTCATGTATACAAGAGTCTGTCTTATAGAAGATGCCCCAATCTCCTGGTTCTTAGAATCTCCCACTCCCTTTTCCATGACATTCCCTTAGTGTCTGGTCACATAGCCACAAAGGGCACAGACCAGCTGGGTGTAGCTCATCCTTGGCTTTATTGTCTTCCTCTTTCAATCATCTGTGTTACACTGCTCAACAGAATGTGGAAGGTCTCCAAGTCCTTGAAATTATGATTAGAAGACACAGTAAAAAAAAATCACTTTGTAGAAAAAAATTAACCTTAAAATCCTAGATGAAATACTTATTTTTAAGTTCAGAAAGGTTAATTTCCTGAATTTGCCAGAAATGAAGCTAAGCCAGGAAAGTGCCAAAGAATTTGAGAAGTAATGAGCAGTTTGATCATGAAGGTGAGGATGGAGCCTCACACCTAGGATACACAAGAAACATCTCCAGAACTGTGGTGGCCGTGTGCTTCCTGTCATGGTACTGTCAAAGGGTAGGAGCAAAAAGCAAACCTTCAGAAACACAGAACATCAGACAGAAGGCTGCTATGCAAAACGGGAAGCCTCAATTGAGAAAATAAATCACTCCATGATGAGAAAGGTAGAGAAAATGCAGGACCGAGTAAGGGTAGAATGCTTCCCAGGGAATTTTCTATACTTAGAAAACAAATCAATATTACTGAGGCATAATCTCTGTGAGACACAGTTCAGTCTTTCTTCATATATATCCCTAGGAGTTTTGGAATCACTACCTGCAGGTAAGTACCACTTCAATGAAGATGAACAATCTCATCACTCCCAAGGTTCTCCTTTGCAGTCAAGTCTCCTTCCCAATCTAGTCTCTGTAAAACACTAACTTTTCTGTCCTCAGAGCTTTGCATTTCAAGGCTGAGTGGATGGAGTCTTCCAGCACTTCAGACTTCGGAGTCAGGCCTCTCTTACTTAGCACAATGCTTCTAGGCTGGGCATGGTGGCATACGCCTTTAATCCCATCACTTGGGAAGTAGAGGCAGACAGATCTCTGTGAGTTCAAGGCCAGCCTGGTCTACAGAGTGAGTTCCAGGAGAGCCAGTGCTGTTACACAGAGAAACCTTGTCTCGAAAAACCTAAAAAAAAAAAAAAAAAAAAAAATTATTGTGTGTTCTACAATCGAAGTTATCCTGATAGCTGAAGGGTGTCTCATTATGCAGATGCAACAAGATTTGGCGAGTCATTTGTACATCAAATGTGTAAATGTGTAGCAGAAATGCTGTGCATGTATGCATGCGTATGCAGATCTGCATGCATGTGTGTGTGTGTGTGTGTGTGTGTGTGTGTGTGTGTGTGTGTGTGTGGGCCAGACGTGGTTGTTAGGTGACTTCTTCCGTTACTCTCCATCTTCTTGGTTTTGAGAAACGGTCTCTCTCTGACTTGAGGTTTTCTGACTCAGACTAGCTAGTCAACAAACTCAGGGATCCTCTGCCTCCCCAGTGCTGAGATTGCAGATGGGCGTGCACGACTTCACAAGTGTTTTATAAGGATGCTGGGCCTCCGGTCTTAGCTCCTCATGCTTCTGAGGCAGGCACTATACCAACTGAGCCATCTCCCTAGTTCATATTATAAAGTTTATAGTCTTCATGATTTTCCTTTGCATCTATGTATAAGGGACTCTCTCTGAGTTACTGGTGCCTCACATAGATAAAACTGCTCTCTGACATGCATCCTCTTCTTACACATCTCCCAGTGAGCTGCCAACTGGCAACATTCAAACTCACCAGTGAGGTCTCTTTTGCTTATATTTTATTTTAAACTACAACAAAGACAGTTGATGTCAGTATCTCTCTATCCATGTCTGTCTGTCTGTCTGTATGTATGTATGTCTGTTTTGGTTAAGTCTACCTACTGGGAGAGCCACCCCTGTGGTTCTTGCTTTGTCTTAAATCCCTTTCTGACTATAGTTTAGATGGCCTTATTGCAGAGGCGCTTATAATCACTACAGAGAGGATGTTCTACATCAGTTAGAATAAAGATGGTACTTAGCTGTTTTCTAGTTTTTGTTGATCACAAATAAAACAGTTATAAAAGTGGAGGTGTGCTAGCAAAGCAACAAACAGAACTGTCAGGCTGTGTGATATTATTTCTTTATCTTTGCAAGAAGTTATCTAAATTGTTTTCCGAGTCTGTCAGTTTTTACAACACCAGTAATGATGAGAGTTCAAGGAGCCACCTCAGCAGCATGTTTCAGTTTTTAGATCTTAGCCATTCTACTATGCACGCCAAGGTACCTCACCATGCCTTCAGTTATGACTCCTAATCATGTGTTATGTGTGTCCTACGAGTGCAGTTCTCCTGACTTCTGAGTGGCATCTCAATGTACAGAGTCAAAATAAAGTCAGTTTTCAAACATGGATTTTCCACCTACCCCTATGTCTTCTTGTATTTGTTAAGATCTTCCAATAATTTTTGATTAGTGGCATTTGCTTATTTATTATTTAGTTTTGTGAGTTGAGATTTGTAATGAAGCATTATTTTGATTCAAGTTTATTAATTCACAGTTTGTGTAAATGGTGTAAATGACATATCCTATGCATGATTCACTCTATTCCCCCCAAGTAAAAAATGCTGCAAAAATGTATTTTTTGCCTAACACACTGAAGCTATGTGTCTGATGTAGACAAAATAAAGAATACCCCCTTCCCTCCTCTCTCTCTTTCCCCTAGAATACCTCTCGTAACAAATGGACTCCTTAAGGGCTAGTGTCCACTCTCACTCTGTGCTGCTTGCTTTCTCTCACTGACCACTCTAAGTTACTATTATTCATTCCCAAGTCTTTGTCTTTTAAAGAATGCCATGAAAGTTTATATCATTATGTCAGCTTCTAAAATTGATTAAAATTAAGTTTTATTTTGTCTCACTTAATCAAGTGTTTCAATCTATGGCTGCTCTGCTCTTCCTGGTCCATGTTGAGGCAGAGTGTCATGGTAGCAGTTGGCACTGGCATAGTGGCAGCAGGGGACAGAGATAGAGAAACAGGAAAGAGACAGGGACAAGACCCACCCTTGGCCCACCCTCAGTGATCTACTTCCCTCAGTCATTTCCTACCTCCTCAGATTTCCAGAATCTTCCACCATAATGCCACGTGACCTACAGCTTTGCTTATCTGTCAGATCTGTTGAATCGAAATCTGTATTGTGTTTAAAAGAATCACAGCCTACCCAATATTTCAAGTAACAAATAAGAGCAATTCTCAAAGTAGACATACAAGAATACCAATTGTCCAGTCCTCAGCAGCAGAAAATGCATGTTATCTGACGTCTAACAAAATGCCAGCAATGCGAATAAACAAGAAAAAAAGATCAACAAGGGAGGTGGATTTTGATGGGCCAAAATGGGCCCAGATGATATAATTTGCATACATAGAAATCATCAGGCTCATCAGATTTATCAGATACGACGGTAAAAGTGTGAGCCAGCCATGTGCTTCCTACACAGCAATCACTTTGAATGTAGAAGACACAGAAGTTACACATGAACAGAGGAAGCTCCTAACATCGTCTGTTTTCTCTTTATTCATTGTTCCACTGTTCTCACTAGATACATTTATTGTTCAGTTACTTTTTGAAAGAGTACCAGATTCGGGACAAGAGGCACCAATAGCAGTGAACAGAGGAAAACTGGCCCGTTGCTCACCGATTCATATCACGACATTGCTTCTGGCCCGAGAGTACAGTTTGGAGAGTTGAAACTGAATTCAGTCATAATGCGCCAGGGCAGGGCTGAGCTGGCTGGAGTGAATCAGAAATTAGGTTGCCACCAGGTAATGAAATACAAAATTACATGTGTAAAACTGGTGAATGTTCCTCATTCCCCATCAATACTGCCATGAGCTTCAGTAAAAGCTCATCAAAGATCACCCTAATAAAATTCAGTTAAGAACACGCAAGAATTGATATTTTTGGTTGTATTTTTCTGTAAATGACCCTGACCACAGGTACCCGCTGAAGTCATTAAGAACCTGACAAGGATAGTTGTAAAAGTCAGAAAGTTAATCCCCAACAGGCAGAATAACTGGTTACTGAGTAAGATCCTTCTGCAGTTTGTGCCGAACCCTTCAGCTCCACGGGCCAGTGACTGTGAACAAGCCACAGGACCGTGTTGGCTCCAAGAAGAGGCTCGGCGGGGCTCGCTCTGGTGCTTCTTTCAGAGCAATCCATTGCGTATTTGGAACAGCCTTCCTTCGCTTTGATTGTCCTTTTGGGCTGAGGGGAATACTAGAGCAGACTCCTGGCAAATCTGGACAGGGTCGCCATCTAGTGTTAAAACGTGGAAGTGACTGTTATTTTGAAGAAAATAAAAGTTCATAGAATTTTTTTTTTTTTTTTTTTTTTGGTTTTTCGAGACAGGGTTTCTCTGAATATCTCTGGCTGTCCTGGACTCGCTTTGTAGACCAGGCTGGCCTTGAACTCACAAAGATCCACCTGCCTCTGCCTCCCAAGTGCTGGGATTAAAGGCGTGCGCCACCACCGCCCGGCTTCATAGAATTTTTTTTATTCATTACTTCAAGTTACATCTCCATCACAGTCCCCTCTCACCACCCCTCCCGAGACCACCCTCCCACCATCTCCCCCTTCTCCCACGTATCCTACTCCTCCTGTGTAGGGTGCCCCTACATATCAGCTTCTCCCTCAGTTCAACAGCCTTATGAGGGCTAAGAGCTTCCTCTTGCACTGGGGGGCTATATGGCAGCTCCACTAGGGCAAAGTGTCTCATTAACAGGTAACAAAGTCTATGTTCCTGTTCCTTCCAGTGTGTTGATTATAGAATAATTATCCTGTGGAAGATGGCTAAACTCCAGTTATAAGTAAATATATGTCATGTGCATCTTTCTTGGTCTGGGTTAGCTCACTCAGGATGAACTTTTCTAGATCCATCCATTTGGCAGCAAATAACACCTGTCAGAATGACTAAGATCAAAAGCTCAAATGACAGCACATGCTGGGGAGGTTGTGGAGAAATGGGAACCCTCCTCCATTGCTGGTGGGAGTGCAAACTGGAACAACCACTATGGAAATCAGTCTGGCTATATCTTAGAAAACTTGGAATAGCTCTACCTCAAGACCCAGCCATACCACTCCTGGGTATACATCTAAACGATTCCTCACCAAACTATAAGGACTACTCCTCAGCTATGTTCATAGCAACTTTATTTTTTTTTATTAAATACTTTATTTTTTTTCTTCAAGTTACATCTCAGTCACAAACCCTTCCCAATTCCCCCTTCCTGTCCCACCCTTCCACCCTCTTCCCCCCAACAGCTTCCCCTTTCAGTCCAACAAATGGTTCCTTCTCTAATAACAGTAAATACTATACAAAACAAAAGAAATAAATATGCCACATTTATGAGTGTTAAATGGCCCAGTATACCTTCCCGATGTCCAGTTCATACATATTTGGCCCCTGACTTTAACATTCTACCATCTAACCATCTCCATGAATTTAAAGTTCTATAACTGACTTAGCTTTCATACTAACTTGCATCACTATTATAACCATCTTCTTAGATCTAGAATGCCCTCTTGATTCCTAAACAACTCAAAATTTAACTATGAGACTCTAGCTGTCTATTCTTCAACCACCTCAGAGACCTGAGAGGGATAAATATATCTGATTATATAGGAAGTGCAGGGCCTGCAGCTTTCAGTACTAAGAAATGACAAACCAGTGAGTGACTGCCTGGACAGTTCACCTTTTCTCTCCACACATTCCAGCATCAGTCTTCAGCCTTTTGGTTCTGTTTCTCTGACAGACATTGATTGTAGACAGGAATTATGAAGGACTTACCTAACCTGTCTTGGCAGAGCTAGGCTGTCGACTTCCCTGCTACCAAGTTTTGTCCTTTTTGGACAGCAGTCTGTCTGTAGTTGAAGCAAGGAGTTTTTTTCATGCCAAGAGATAGGCTTGCCACTAATTCAACCATCTCACACTGGAGATTCTTCGATGCTTTTTTTCTACTTGGAGTAGAATAGGGGGTGCTGTCAGGAGCTGATATGTCACAATATCAAAAAAAAATCTTAATTTAAGACCACATCTTTGAATGCCATATTCTGCAGATCTCCTGGGGTTTTTGAATATGCCCTATCCATCTCTTGTATTTAGATAAGCAAATGTTGCTTGTCTCTTAGCAACTTGATTACTGGGTAGTTTAGAGAATATCTGTGATAGACTGTCATAATAGCTAACAAAGTGACATGTTTGCATGACTAGGAGTTTGTTTTTCTTAACTATCCTAAACAGTTTAAGACGGTTGGTATCAAGAGGCCAGAGCTTCACATTTTATTTTTAAGTATCTCTAGGTATGATACCATTAGGAAGCGTTACCTTTAATTTTGTATCAATATAAAAAGATCTATTCAATTGTGGCTAAATATACTCTTAATTTTGTATCAATATACAAAGATCAATGCCTGTGTAGCACAATACAATCTTAATATTATGTCCATATACAAGGGTCAATACCATTGTGGCCAATTATAATCTTAATTTTGTATCAATATACAAAGATGAATACCGATGTAGTCCAATACGATCTTATTTTTGCACAATAAACAATGGTCAATACCACTTTAGCCAAATATACTACTAATTTTGTATCAATATACAAAGGTATAAGGGCATATTCAATAATCTGTCCCTTTTTCTTGGTCCTTCCTGTGCTATGTCTATGTCTCATTTTTCTCAAGACCATGCACTCCTACATAGGAGAGAAAGAAGGATACAGAAAAGGAAAAGTAGGAATTCCCTGGGTCTAACCTCCAAAACCCATTAAACAGGGCCATTTAACAGCTTGTAATCTCTTCCCCTAAATAACAGAGTATTCAGTTATCCTTCAAATAACCAAAAAGGGGGGGCGGAGAAACACCCTCCCCACCCTCTGGGCATGGGACGTAGCTCTCTTAAAATGACTTCCTGCTGATTTGGGTCGTAGTAAACCTGTTTGGGGCCCGAACCAAAATGGAAAAATGGTTAAAAATGTTAGTACAATCCTTTTATGTTCAGTCCTTCTGTTCTCAGCTGTTTAGATGACCTAAGGAATTTGTAGGCAGAAGCTGATCTTGCAGGCTTTACTGAGGTTCTGGCTGGGGCATTGTGTAGAGCTGAATGGACTTAGCGATATTGAATTGTTGTGGTTGTAGGCTTTTGATGGAGACAGCTATAGAGGGAGTCTGTCAGGCTGAATCAACTGGGTCACTCGTCTTCTTTGGTGTCTGATTCTGTTTTCTGCTGAGGTTTCCGTTGTGCAGTTGTCCCTGGGTTCCTTGAATGGATGCTTTGATTCTCCTGGAACGGTAAGAACAGATCCCTGCCCTAATCCTAACTCTGGGACAATTACCCTTTTTTTTTGGGGGGGGGGGTAGGTAATATTTCTCCTGAAGCAAATTTGGTTTTTTGACAATATATAAAGTGTTATCTTTCAATCTGGGTTAAAGAAGAAAATTATTTTGTTATTTTGGAGCTAAACCAGCTTTAGTGTATATATTTTGAGATCTCAAAGAACAAATAGTTTGTATTGAGTAGGCCCTTTGTAAGTAGCTTTTAAACTTAGGTCTTTCCAAATCCTATGTGTGTGTCTCTGCATTCTAATTATTGGGATCAGAG
Source organism: Lophiomys imhausi (assembly GCA_907164525.1). Taxonomy (NCBI): domain Eukaryota; kingdom Metazoa; phylum Chordata; class Mammalia; order Rodentia; family Muridae; genus Lophiomys; species Lophiomys imhausi. The sequence goes on from CAJQZJ010032488.1 coordinate 918,265, forward strand.
ACCTGTGGTTCCCATCTGAAGGGATTAAAGATGTGTTCCTCCACTCCTGGATCGAAGTTTTTCTCTATTTAGAGTTTGTTTTGTATCAGGCTGACCTTGAGCTCTGAGATCTGCCTGTTTCTGTCTCTAGTGTGTTGGGATTAAGGGTGTACTCTTCTTGAATGATGGGATTAAGGGTGTGTACCCTCACCACCCTGTTCCGTTTAACTCTAGAATTTATAAGACCATTAACTCTATGGTGCTCCTCCCGTCTCTGCTGAAGTTAAAGGCATGGGTTAACACCACATTTCTCCTGTATTTTACCTTAGCTCTACGTTTTTTCAACACTTGGAGGTTTATAAAACCTGGTTGAATGGCTGTATCCTTTATTTTATTTACAGTGTTTTAACATTGTTACCTGCTTTTTTTAATTAATAAATTTATTTGTTTGTTGCTTCAGGTTACATCCTTATCGTATTGTCCTCTTTTCCCGCTTCCCAGTCCCACCCTCCCATGCTCTACCCCCGACCCTTCCGTCTTGTTCCTCTGGGGTGGAGTGTTCCTGCATAACAGTCTCTCACCACAGATCAGGAGTCATATGAGGGCCAAGAGCCTCTTCATTCACCGGGGGCCTACGAGACAGTACTGCCAGTGAAAGGTGTCTCCTTGCTACTGGGGGAATACTAAAAAAAGACCAACAAACACACAAACCCACAAAAACAAAAAATAACAACAAAAAAGAGAGGAAAAAGAAAAGGGAAAAGGAAAAAGAAAAAGAAAAAAAGGAAAAGGAAAAAGAAAAAGAAAGAAAAAAAATTTTATGTCCATGTTCCTTTTGGTGTGTTGGTTGTAGTACAGATATCCTGTACGATACAGATAAAATCCTACTATAAGTGAATAGATGCCATGTGTATCCTTCTGAGTCTGGGTTAGCTCACTCAGGATGAGCTTCTCTAGATCCATCCATTTGGTTGCAAATTGCATGATTTCATTGTTTCTGATAGCTGAGTAATATTCCATTGAGTAGATGTACCACAGTTTTTTAATCCATTCTTCAGTTGAGGGACATCTGGGTTGTTTCCAATTTCTAGCTATTACAAATAAGGCTGCTATGAACATAGATGATGAGACTTCCCTATGTCTCCGTGAGGGGTCCTTTGGGTGTATACCCAGAAGTGGTATGGCTGGGTCCTGAGACAAGGTTATTCCAAGATTTCTAAGATATCGCCAGACAGACCTCCATAGTGGTTGCACAAGCCTGCACTCCCACCAGCAATGGAGTAGGGTTCCCCTTTCTCCACACCCTCACCAGCATGTGCTGTCATTTGAGCTCTTTATCTTAGCCATTCTGACAGGTGTTAGATGGAATCTCAGGGTCGTCTTGAGTTGCATTTCTCTGATGATTAAGGATGTTGAGCATTTCTTCAGGTGTCTCTCGGCCATTAGGGATTCCTCCTTTGTGAATTCTCTATTTAGCTCCGTCTCCCATTTTTTGATTGGATTATTTGGTTTCTTGGCATTTAGTTTCTTGAGTTCTTTGTAGATTTTAGATAATAGCCCTCTATCAGATGTGGGGTTGGTGAAGATTTTCTCCCAGTCTGTTGGTTGCCGTTTTGTTCGAATGACAGTGTCCTTTGCTTTACAGAAGCTTTTCAGTTTCATGAGGTCCCATTTATTGATTGTTGATCTCAGGTCCTGAGCTGTTGGTGTTCTGTTCAGGAAGTTGTCACCTGTGCCAATGAGTTCGAGGGTTTCTCCTACTTTTTCTTTTAGTATATTTAGTGTGGCCGGCCTTATGTTAAGGTCTTTGATCCACTTGGATTTAAGTTTTGTACAAGGTGATAGGTATGGGTCTAATTTCATTCTTTTGCAAGTGGACATCCAGTTGGACCAGCACCATTTGTTGAAGATGCTATCCTTCTTCCATTGTGCAGTTTTGGCTTCTTTGTCAAAGATTAGTTGGCCATAGGTGTGTGGGTCCATATTTGGGTCTTCAATTCGATTCCATTGATCCACTGGTCTGTTTCTATACCAGTACCATGCTGTTTTTATTACTATTGCTCTGTAGTACAGCTTGAAATCTGGGATGGTGATACCTCCAGATGCTTTTTTATTGTACAGGATTGATTTAGCTATTCTGGGCTTTTTGTTGTTCCATATGAAGTTGAGAATAACTTTTTCCAGGTCTATAAAGAATTGTGATGGTATTTTGACAGGAATTGCATTGAATCTATATATTGCTTTTGGTAGCATATAGCCATTTTTTTTATAAATACTTTATTTTTTTTTCTTCAAGTTATATCTCAGTCACAAACCCCTCCCTATTCCCCCTTCCTATCCCACCCTTCCACCCTCTTCCCCCCAGAAGTTTCCCCTTTCAGTCCAACAGATGGTTCCTTCTCTTATAACAGTAAGTATTATACAAAACAACAGATATAAATATGCCACATTTATGAGAGTTAAATGGCCCAGTATACCTTCCCAATGTCCAGTTGGATATAGCCATTTTTATTATGTTGATCTTACCTATCCATGAGCATGGGAGATATTTCCATCTTCTAAAGACCTCTTCCATTTCTTTCTTCAGGGGCTTGAAGTTCTTGTTGTATAGGTCCTTTACTTGCTTGGTTAGAGTTACCCCCAGGTATTTTATATTGTTTGTGGCTATTGTGAAGGGA
>CAJQZJ010032488.1:930921-945812 GCA_907164525.1 Lophiomys imhausi
TTTTTTTTACAAGTCACATAAGATTAATTTCTTTTTTTCCATTTTCTACAATTTCTTTTTTTTAATGTTTATTTATTACTTCAAATTACATCTCCATCACAGCCCGCTCCCTCCACCCCATTCGGTCCCACCCTCCCACACTCTACCCTATCTCCACCATCCTACTCCTCTACTGTGGGGTGCCCCCACATGTCAGCCCCCCTCAGTTCATTAGTCACATGAGGGCTAAGCTTTCTGTTGCACTGGAGGCTCACATGGTAGCTCCACTAGGGCAAAGTGTCCCACTAACAGGTAACAAAGTCTATGTTCCTGTTCCTTTCAGTCTGTTGGTTGTAGGATAGTTATCTTGTACTGTACCACTAAAATCAATTTATAAGTGAATGCATGTCATGTGCATCTTTCTTTGGTCTGGGTTAGCTCACTCATGATGAGCTTTTATAGTTCTATCCATTTGGCAGAAAACTGCATGATTTCCTTGTTTCTGATGGCTGAGTAGTATTCCATTGTGAGGATGTACCACAGTTCTTTTTATCCATTCTTCCATTGAAAGACATCTGGGTTGTTTCCAGTTTCTAGCTATTACAAATAAATCTGCTATGAACATAGTTGAAGAGTTGTCCTTGTGGTTTGGTGAGGAATCTTTTGGATGTATGCCCAAGACTTGTATGGCTGGGTCTTGAGGTAGACCTATTCCAAGTTTTCTAAGATATTTGCAGACTGATTTCCACAGTGGTTGTACAAGTTTGCACTCCCACCAACAATGGGGGAGGGTTCTCTTTTCTCCACATCTTCGCCAGTATGTGCTGTCATTTGAGTTTTTGATCTTAGCCATTCTGACAGGTGTGAGATGGCATCTCAGAGTTGTCTTAAGTTGCATTTCTCTGATGATTAAGGACGTTGAGCATTTTCTTCAAGTGTCTCTTGGCTACTAAAGATTCTTCCTTTCTGAATTATAGGTTTAACTCTGTTCCCCATGTTTTTGATTGGATTATTTGATTTCTTGCTGTTTAATTTCTTAAGTTCTTTATAAATTTTGGATATTAACCCTTTGTTGGATATGGGATTGTTAAAGATCTTTCCCCAACCTGTAGGTTGCTGTTTTGTTCTAATGACTTTTGTTCAAAGTTTCCTTTGCCTACCAGAAGCTTTCCAGTTTCATGAGATCCCATTTATTGATTATTGGTCTTGGAATCTGAGCTATTGGTATTCTCTTCAGGAAGTTGTCACCTGTGCTAATGAGTTCAAGGCTTTCCCCCACTTTCTCTTGTGCGATAAATATACTAAATTAGATTTAGTATATCTGGCTTCAAGTTAAGGTCTTTGATCCACACTTTGACTTAAGTTTTGTGAAATGTGATAAATATGGGTCTATTTGCATTATTTTACATGTTGACATACAGTTGGACCAGCACCATTTGTTGGAGATTAATTTCTTTTTTCATTTCCTTGGGGTCATACTATACTAAACAATTTAATTTTACCTTTTGTTCTTGGTGATGGATTGTCACATATATTCATAATAAAAAGAGTAAACAGTATTCAGAAATTGATAATGTGATGACAGTCTCACTGGAATCTCCATCAGGAGACAAGGTGTGCTCTTTTGTGAAAGGGATAGCAGCAGCATTTTGTAGAGATGGAGCATATTGGTGTTGCTTTTTTCTATAAGTATGTGTAGAAATGTGTTCATGAATTTCAACTGTGTGTATAAGAATAGGCTGAGTTAATTCCATGTATTACCTCTTCCCTATCAACCCCAGTCTTGTACAATGCCCCCCTAGTCACAAAAAAATATGGAACATTCACAAAATAATTTCTCTATGTGTTTTTGAACTGAAGCTTCTGGGTGTGGATTGGACCCCACAAGGTGCACGGATCCTCTAGATACATGGAGGGAAAGCAGGTTCAAGCCCACCTTGATGAGAAGCAGAAATCACATTTCCTGACAATAGCATCCAATGGAATCTCTGAAGTTAAAGTTAGCATTTCAGGGCTTATCCACCAATTTTGTGAGAGCCAAGTTTCCTGTGTGGCCATCAATGCTTGTGAAAGAAGCAGGTACCCATCGAAGGTTAGGAACAGAGTCACTGCGATAAATTAATTTCTGAAAAAAGAAAGGAATATGATGCAGGGGTAGGTCAGCAGCGACTACGGCTAGGAAGCTATTACACCAAGATAAGGAAGCCACTGAGCTGATGGATCTAAATAAGGAAAAGCGAACACATTTCAATAAATCCTTTACACCAATTACTTTGGAAAGGTCTGAAAAAAAGAATACGTAGTCACTACTAGAGGAATCAGAAATGGAAGAGAAGAAGCACAGGGACTGGAGAACTTGAGGCATTATAATGTCGTCATCTCTCTCACTCATGCTCTCTGCTTCTTCTTACCTCTAGGTGCCCCAGCTTGTACACTGGGAAAGACTACTGAAACAACAATTTCAGGCAAAATTTCTAAAGGAAAATCTCAATCTTTCAAGCCAAAGGGCTTCCAAAGGAGTTGGCATGTGGGTTAGGATTGTTTTGGCAGTGCCTACCTTGTTCTGCACAAAACAGTACAAAAGACAAAACAAAAAGCATCTGTTTCTCCTCAGCCACCATACACTGTGGGCAGCAAAAGAGCATGGTTGAGTATGGGGTACTTTAATCTTCATCTGGATGTCATGAGAGACTTTTCTTTATGCTTAATGCCAGCTCAGTACACAAGGACAAAATGGTGGCAGTCCCCTGGATTTCTCATCCATGCTTTGTACTTCTTAGGAAGCAGTACAGTTCTTCCTAATCAAAGAATGGCTGAAGAGTCATAGAACTGAGAAAAAGAAGCTTGACATTTGCATACCTGAGCAAACCCTCAAGTAACCTATGCAATCCTAACACAGAAAGACTAATCTCTCTGTGTGTGTGTGTGTGTGTGTGTGTGTGTGTGTGTCTGTGTGCTGTCTGTCTATCCTGTCCTGTCTCTGTCTCTGTCTCTGTCTCTGTATCTGTCTCTCTCTCTCTCTCTCTCTCTCTCTCTTTCTCTGTGTGTGTGTGTGTGTGTGTGTGTGTGTGTGTGTGTACAGAGGCTAAAAGTGAGTCTTTCGTTCCCCTGGATCTGGAGCCTTGCACCTAGCACACAGTGTAGTTGCTAGGAGCCCAACTCTGGACCTCAGTAAGAACAGCAAATGTTTTTAACCATTAGGCCTCTCTCCTGCCTCAGAAACACAGCAAGAGTTTAGGAAGTGAACTGAACTGCAATTTGTCCTCCAGTTTGTGACTATCTTTGGGTAGCACACAGAGTAAAGAATAGAGTAACACTGTAGAGGCTTTGAAGTTATTAGAGCTACAGCCAGGAAACAACCTTAAACCTGAACAATGTGAATGTTTGCTGAAAACAAACAAACAACAACAAAACAGGAGGTAAAATTCATAGCAGCATCTAGAAAGCAATAGTCTCAAAAGAACAGTGAATGCTTAGGGAGCATAGAAAATTTCAGAAATAAATGACACTAAATATGAAAAAAAAGAGAAGCGATCAATCAAAGCAATATGAGTTGCTTGAAAAAAATCAGTGGAATTGAGATACCTCTAAAAAACTCTGGTAAGGAAAAGAGAGAGAAGATACAAATGACAGCTATGAAACAGAAGAATTTCTGTATCTACAGACATGAAGACTCAGAAGGAAGATTATCATCAGCCACACACAGGAATTGGATCACATAGATGACAAGGATCAGTCCTTTAAAAACTCTGACAAGATAACTCATCAGAGACAAGGTACCACCTGAAGAATTCCATGTCTACTCAATTAACTAATTTTGAAATTTAAAACTCCAAAAAGGGAACCAAAATAGTTTAATACTATCTTGATGCAGAATTGATTGAAAATTCTGACAAACATTTACATAAACTTTTAAGTCCAATATGATACTTTTATTTTTTTCTGTTTCTTTTTTAAAATTTATTTATTTATTGCTTCAGGTTACATCTCCATCATAGTGTCCTCTGTCCACCCCTCCCAGTCCTGCCCTCCCACCCTATACCCCATAACCCTTCCATCCCACTCCTCTGGAGTGGAGTGTCCCTACATAACAGTCCCCTGCCCCAGTTCAGCAGTCATATGAGGGCCAAGAGCATCCTCATACACTGGGGCCTACAAGGCAGTACCACTAGGGAAAAGTGTCTCGTTGACAGGGAAAAAAAAGTCTATGTCCATGTTCCCTTTGGTGTGTTGGTTGTAGTATAGATATCCTGTACTATATGGTTAAAATCCGACTATAAGTGAATAGATGCCATGGGTATCCTTCTGAGTCTGGGTTAGCTCACTCAGGATGAGCTTCTCTAGTTCCATCCATTTGGCTGCAAATTGCATAATTTCATTGTTTCTGATGGCTGAGTAGTATTCCACTTTGTAGATGTACCATAGTTTTTTAAATCCATTCTTCAGTTGAGGGACATCTGGGTTGTTTCCAGTTTCTAGCTATTACAAATAAGGCTGCTGTGAACATATAGATGAGGAAACTTCCTTGTGATTCGGTGAGGAGTCATTTGGATGTATACCCAGAAGTGGTATGTCTGGGACCCGAGGCAGAGCTATTCCAAGTTTTCTAAGATATCACCAGACTGATCTCCATAGTGGTTGCACAAGCCTGCACTCCCACCAGCAAAAAAGGAGGGTTCCTCTTTCTCCACACCCTCGCCAGCATGTGCTGTCATATGAGCTTTTGATCTTAGCCATTCTGACAATTGTGAGATGGAATCTCAGAGTTGTCTTGAGTTGCATTTCTCTCATGGTTAAGGATGCTGAGCATTTCTTCAAGTGTCTCTCAGCCTTTAGGAATTCCTCCTTTGTGAATTCTCTGTTTAGCTCTGTTCCCCATTTTTTTTTTGATTGGATCATTTGGTTTCTTGCATTTAACTTCTTGAGTTCTTTGTAGATTTAACCCTCTGTCAGATGTGGGGTTGGTGAAGATTTTCTCCCAGTCTGTAGGCTGCCGTTTTGTTCGAATGACTGTGTCTTTTGCCTTACAGAAGCTTTTGAGTTTCATGAGGTCCCATTTATTGATTGTTGATCTCAGGTCCTGAGCTGTTGGTGTTCTGTTCAGGAAGTTGTCACCTGTGCCAATGAGTTCGAGGGTTTTTCCTACTTTTTCTTCTAGTAGATTTAGTGTGACAAGTCTTATGTTAAGGTCTTTGATCCACTTGGACTTAAGTTTATACAAGGTGATAAGTATGGGTGTAATTTTATGCTTTTACATGTGGACATCCAGTTGGACCAGCACCATTTGTTGAAGATGCTTTTTTTTTTCCATTGTGCGGTTTTGGCTTCTTTGTCAAAAATTAGGTGACCATAGGTGTGTGGGTTCATTTCTGGGTCTTCAATTCGATTCCATTGATCCACTGGTCTGTTTCTATACCAGTACCATGCTGTTTTTATTACTATTCAAATACAGCTTGAAATCTGGGATGGTGATACCTCCAGATGTGTTTTTTTTTTTGTACAGGATTGATTTAGCTATTCTGGGTTTTTTGTTGTTCCATATGAAATTGATAATAGCTTTTTCCAGGTCTATAAAGAATTGTATTGGTATTTTGATAGGAATTGCATTGGATCTGTATATTGCTTTTGGTAGGATGGCCATTTTTATTATGTTGGTCCTACCTATTCATGAGCATGGGAGATCTTTCCATCTTCTGATGGCCTCTTCAATTTCTTTCTTCAAGGGCTTGAAGTTCTTGTTGTACAAGTCCTTTACTTGCTTGGTTAGAGTTACCCCAGGTATTTTATATTGTTTGTGGCTATTGTGAAGGTTGTTGTTTCCCTAATTTCTTTCTCAGCCCATTTATCTGTTGTATAAAGAATGGCTTCTGATTTTTTTGAATTAATTTTGTATCCAGCCACCTTGCTGAAGGTGTACAGTTTATCAGCTGTAAGAGTTGTCTGGTGGAATTTTTGGGGTCACTTATGTATACTAACATATGGTAGGCAAATAGGGATAATTTGACTTCTTTGTTTCCTTGATCTCCTTTAGTTGTCTTATTGCTCTAGCAAGAACTTCAAGTACTATAGAGAGAATAAAAAGAGAAAACATTCTCAACTTATTCTATAAATTAATATTACCTTCATATCAAAATAAGACAAAGATGTCATGGAATAAGAACCCTTCAGACAAAATAATCTTTAAAAATATTAGCAAATTATATCTAGAATGAAGTATGTATCACAACTAAGTGGACTCATTCCAGAAATACTAAGCTTCTTTACTATTTTAAAATCAATCTAATTGAACATTGCTCTAGCTTCATTTCTGATGCATGGGAAAATATTTATATCTTAGAGTTTCAGGGTACAGTTCATCTCTGAGGGGAAGTCAAGGCAGTAGGAACTTAAATCATTAGTCACATTACATAGAGGATCAAGAGAAGAAGGAGGCTGAATCGTGCATGTCTACTGCTCAGCTCACTTTCTCTTCTCATATATAATCCAGGACCCAAACCCGGGGGACACTGCCACTTATTTTTAGGCTGGGACTTCCTATGTCAATGAGCAATCAGGACAAATCCCCAGTAGTTACGCTCACAGGCCAACCTGATCTAGACAGTCTTCAATTGAGACTCTCCTCTCAGGTGATTAGATTCTGTCATGTTAACAAAGAAAACTAACCACCGCATGTATTGGCTGGTAAAGAAGTTCTATCATCATTGGCACAGAAAATAAAATTGAAAAATTCTGTATCTATTCATGACAAAGCAGTTCGTAAAATCAGGAGCACAGGGGAACCTTCTCAACCTCACAAAGAGAGCCCCACAATCTACAACTAACACAGGGGAATCTTCTCGATGTCATAAAGCGAGTCCTCACAACCTACAGCTGCCATTAGATGTGAGGGAAAGCTGCCTAAATTTCCCTCCACAAGTATAAACAAAGAAAGCATATGCCATCTCTCCACTCATATTCACCATGATGCAGGAGTCCTAGTAGGTGCAATAAGGCATGAAAAAATATATTAATAGCATATAATTAATAAAAGAAAATTTAAATTGCCCAATTTATAAATAATGCCATGTTCTACAGCAGATATCATCAACCTTATTTGGTTAAATGCTGAATAGTTAATATCAACACCTTTGTAGTAACTGTGGTCTTTGCTCCCATTACCTGCTTGTACTTCAGTAGCATACAAATAGCTAGAGACAAGCCTTGAACCAATGACTGTGTCGTATTACAAAATGTAAAAATAAAAAGACACAGATGAGTTTGTCTTATAGACAACCATCTACATATCACTAGTATAATTTAAAAGCAATTACAACTAATAGACGATTGCAGATACAAGGCCAACATCTACCAAGCATCGTTTTTCTGTAGATGAGCTACTACCACTAGAAACCAAAATTCAAAACCTGTTGAAATTACTCAAAAATTTATATCAGTTACAAGCATAACAAAACACTTAAAGGACTGTTGGCCACAAAGTATAACATACTGAATAAATAAACAAAAGAAGCATCAATATAATGTAGACACTGCCCATCAGTCAGGTTTGCTATACTGTCTATCTGTAATTTCAGCACAGTTCATTATTTACTATTGGTGGAAATAAAAATTGTGCAGCCACTCTGGAAAGTTGTGTGGAGAATCCTCAAAAAGCTGAAGATGAATCTTCTATATAACCACCTATCTCACTGCTTGGTATATGTCCAGAGGACTATTATCCTACTCTTCCACAAAATAGAAACAGAAGAAACATTGCCGAAGTCATTCTATGAAGCACACAAAGACCGAACAAAGAAAGAGAATTTCACTTATGAACTTAGATGCAAAAATACTCATAAAATACTTGCAACCCAAATCCAAGAACTCATCTAAAGTATCATACAGCATGATCAAGTAGGCTTCATCCCAGGGATGCAGAGGTGGTTCAACATACAAAAATCCAATAATGTAATCCACCATATAAACAACCTGAAAGAGGCACATGATCATCTATCTCACTGGATGCCAAAAAAAGCATTTGACAAAACCCAACACCCATTCATGTTAAAAAAAAAAAGGCTCCCACAGGCTCATATATTTGAATGCCTAGTCACCAGGGCATGGAACTCTTCATTCAATAGGATTAGAAGGATTAGGAGGTGTGGCCTTGCTGGAGAAAGTGTGTCACTAGGGATGAGCTTTGAGGTTTTCTCAGTGTTTTCCTCTTTTATCTCTTTGCCTGCAGGTCAGTATGTACCTCTAAACTTCTGCTTCAGCACCATGCCTGCCAAAACACTCCCACCATGATAACAGACTAAATCTCTGAAACTGTAAACAAGTGCCCAGTCAAATGCTTTCTTTTTAAGAATTGCCTTGATCATGGTGTCTCTTCACAGCAATAGAACATTGAAATTCATCTAAGACAATATAAGAGATTGGTGTAGCCAGCTACTCTTCACACCTAGTACTGGGATTTTCCTTTCTCTTCTAATACACTTCTTGGCATGACTCTCCTCTTTCCCTCTCTCACTCTTTCCTTATTTCTCTGTTTTTCTCAAGGTCACCCAGGTATCTCTGTATGTCTCAGTTATTTAATCACAAGCTCTAGTCCTGTTTGTTCCAACTGAGACATAGTTGCCTCCCTGTCCTTTTAGGTAGTCCCATAGTTGTAAATTTCTTCTGGGGACATTGGGCCTCAAAAACGTCTGCATCATCTTCTCATGTGTGTGAACAACAATTTGTGTGTTGTATGCACATTCTCTGCTAGATCCATTAGTGTTGTTTTGTAATTTCCCAATCTTTCTATTCAAGGGGATTCTTTATTTTTTCTGTTTCTGTCCAGATTTTCCAGTTTCAAATAATAACCATGAAACCTCTCTACTGTCTAGTTTTTTATTCTTTATTTGATATAAATACCATGAAACAGAGAATCAATTCTCTCTATTTTAGACTGAGTCATGACTCTGTGCTATACTATCTGGATAATTAATAAAAAATAAATTACTTTAAAAATTATGTTTTCCTAATAAAGGTCACCTTTGCTGAGTTATCAGTTCTTTTGAGTTTATTTATTACTTTAGATTGCTCAGGGACTTCTTTTGTTTCTTTTTAAATTGAAACTTAATTCTTAAGAAATTGAAAATAAAAACATTAGTGATACTAGTCTTTTTTTTTCTTGATCTAAAATTTTATTTTTAGTCTTATATATACACAGAAATATATAATTTTAAAAATGTGACACAGTGTGTGTGCATGTCTGTCTACATGTGTGCACAAGTGTGTATGTGTTTTTGTGTGCATGTCTGTCCATGTGTATGTGTATGTGTGTATATGCATATGTTTATGTCTGTGCATGTGTATGTGCATATCTGTGAGTGCAAGTGTGTGTGTCTGTGTCTGTATTGGGGAGCATTTTCTATGTCTCTGTGTGTACATGTCTGTATTCATGAGTTTGTCTTTGTGTGCATGTCTGTGTGTTCACATCTAGGTATGTCTCTGTGTATGCATTTGTATGTATGTATTCAAACATCTGGGTGTTTGTGTGTGAATATATGAAAGTGTCTGTGTGCACATGTATATTTGAACCCAATGATCAGCAAAGTTCTAATTCTGAAGGTGAGCAAAGGTCAGGCTGAAAGCTCAGTGACTATCCCAAGGAGAACATGTCTTATCTTTTTTGTTGTTGTTGTTGTTGGATACAAGTTATTGTCAGTTGCAGTTTTTCCTAAGTTGTATAAGCAATAATTGTGATTCTTTCCTGAAAAATGAAACAGACAAATGAAGAACTTTATATGATCCTGTGTGTGGTCAGTGAGGGCAGGAGGTGCTCCACTGACTGTACATGGGATCCAAGAAAACTGAACTGTGCTCCAGGGAAGACCAGGAAATGGGAGAGAGTGGAATTTCAGGGCTGTGTTGAAACAGGGTGTGTGGGGCTGCCAGCCTGGTGAGGACAGAGTCCAATACACTGAAAGAGTCCAATACACTGGCCAAAGGGTACCAGCTGTGTGCCAGACCCTTAACTCAGTACATTCCATATACGCCCTCTGATAGAGCATCCCCCTTCAAAGCTGGCAGGATTGTGCAGGTTAGCATAAAAGAACTCTCACAAGGTTCATTCATGAAGTGGTAGAAAATAGGAGGCCACATGAGAGGGTCCAAATGCGTCTTTACCTCTACCAGTCCCTTCCTCGCCAGAATGGTCTATGTCCTGGATTACATGCTCACCAGTGAGTATTTCAACTTTTTTCCTTTTTTTATAATTTATTTTTTATTTCATCAAGTTACATCTCAATCACAATCCCTTCCCTACTCCCCCCTCCTGTCCTACCCTTCCACCCTCTTCCCCCTTAGCTGCTCCTTTGAGAACTTGATCAATAGTCATAGCTTTCAAAGCTTGTCAGAAAAATCAAGCAATAAACATCCTCAAACAAAATCAGCAAGCAGAAGTCAGCTTTGTCTGTAAAAGGCACCATACCCACACAGTAACTCTTTCCAGCTCTAGGTCTAATCTGTCTGGGCTGTCAGAAACAAGAAACTCTAGCAGAAGAAGACAGGTTGTATGGCTTCCAATTCCTACTGGAAAATACTACACTATTTACAACATGCCAGTTTTCTTATACATGTCCCTTTAAGTATTGGTTCTAATCTGTTCAGTAGGGAATATTTGCATGATATAACAACCAGAAAGTTCTTAAAGGTGTATAATTAATCTCCTTTCCACTACAACCCAGTCTGCCCAGTTCTTACCCATGGCTGCTCAAGCAGATGTCGTGGTTGTGAGTGTCTTGTACCTTTCCCTGTTAAGATACATGTAAATACACACCAACAGGTACATCACTGTCTTGTGCACAAAAAATGCAGATTAGCTGATATTTTGCTTTTTTCACATAAAAGATGTGCAATTGGCTCAGTTTTTTATTGTTGCAAAAAAGTACTGTTTTATGATTCTAAGCTACTACAATGCGTTTTGTTAGGTACTGAACAGTAATGTGTTTAGATAGTTCCCTGTTGATGGACACTTAAGTTGCTTTTACTTTTATTCATTATTGCTTATCGATGATGGCGAAAATATTAGTTTTCATTAGTTCTCTAATTTCCACCATAACAAGCTACTATCAACTCAGTAACTTAGAGATACTGTTCGGTATTTCATAACTCAGAAGTCTGGATGTGCTTGACGGGATTTTGTGTGCAGAGTCTCATAAAGGCAAAGTCAAATTGTTGGCCTGCTGGGCTCTTGTCTGTAGACTGTGCTTCCATGCTCACTAAGTATTGGCAGAATCCAATTCCTTGCAGCTGTGGAACCGTGTTGCTAGTTCCTAGTGGCTCTGAGCCAGAAGCCTGTATTATTTCAGGGGCGGTCTCATTATTGAATGACTCTCTCCATAGTTAAACTACGGAGGACTCATGGCTTAAAGTCTCCCTTTGCCACCGGCAGAAAAAAAGCTCTTTGTTTTTAGGAGTCCCGTGGTTAGATCAGACTCATCCATATTACCTCCTCGATATTTTAAAATCAAGGTAATGCCATCCCTGGGGACGACGGTTCATCACAAAGACAGATGGAAGTTATAAAAGTCTTCCTACAATGCATCACTCACTTTGGACTTACTAGATTCTGGTATCATTTCTTGGTTTTTTTAGTTGCATTAGCTCAGGCCTCACTGCAATTCGTCGAGGAGTCTGGTGCTATTTCCATTACACAGATGAGCGATCTGAATCACAGAGAAGACAAATAATTTGCCAATGGTCACGAAGCTGGGGAGTGATGGAATCACTGTCAACAAAGCCACACTCAAGCCCTGCTCCTTACTCTCCCAAGTGGAGTTGCAGGGGATAGATAATTCTGTACATCAGTCACTCCACCAAGCAGAGACCTGTCAGCAACAGAGAAGATATATTCAAGCATTCAACTGAAGAGAGCTTATTAAAGCAACTGTTTTCAGAGAGATAGGCAAGAAGGAAGAAATCCACTAAAGATGGTGACTAGACAGAGTTTAGCTAAGAAGCAGTGGGTCTGGATTCATCATCACCAAGCTGAGTGAAGGGAAGCAACTGTGTTATTTGAGGCTGGCAACAGCTGAAGCCATGAAAGGTAGTTCCTGTCATGTAACCTATGACAGAGTACAGACCATTGCTGGAATGGTAGCAATAAGGTGACAGATGGAAGTAGATGAAGATAAATCTCTGCCCCCTCTCTCCTCTTAATTTTCAGTCTCCTAGCTTTGACCAAACTCAAGCAGAAGCCTGGATGGTGTCTTCTCTAGAAATATGTTCTGAAACTCAGAGTCAGGTATAGAAAACTAGAGAATAGTAAGGACAGAATGAGTAAGAAATGGCCGAGTGAGAATTTTGTGATTATGTGTGAGATGATTATAAGTGAGAATTTGAATCATAGCGTATCTCTGAGTCTTCTGGTCAGAAACACAGTTTCTACCAATACTCAGGTCAACAATGTGAGTGTATCTCAAATCAACAACAAGAAATGACAGCAGTGACTATAAGCAAAGACCACTTTGTGACACTGGGATTTTAAAACACTTATACAATATTCATAAATGTATCAGATTCCATTGGGTTTGCAGTCCTTAAGTCCCTTAAAGACAGATCAGACTACACATTAGCCTTTACAGCACACACTGGTTCAGAAGAGCTAACCATTAGGAGTTCAGAAATGATGGGAACTGGTTGATAACCCAATTTTAACTAATTGGTCATGATTGTGAATTTACTTGCTTTGTAAATCTAGATGCATGCTACAAATCAGACTTCTTGCTTTTCTAATGATCTGGCGGTTGTATATTAGTGTACCACTGACCTTAACTAGTTCTTTGTCTAAGTTCCACTCAGACTGTTGGTCTAGTTTTTTTTTTTTTTTTTCAGGAAAGGGACTGGAACAAGGCAGCAACATATGTGCTGTTCTGGCAAGATGTTTTAAAGAGCTCACCCTACAATGTCATTCTTCTTTGTGATAATATTGGAGGGTGGTGAAACAGCTTATCCGTCAAACAAATGCTAATATCACTGAGCCCTAGAAATTTCATCAATAAAGCAGAATTTTGTGCATCTGGCACACATCTATCACACAGAAACATTTCTGATGCTTTCTACTTCCTGTTTACCCCCAACCAATTAGCATAGTATCAATTTAATGAACCAGTCAAAACACCTTGATTACTATTGGGTCTCTCTGACTCATTAAAATAATCACTCTCATTTTACCTCTGACAGCCATACGGAGACACTTGGCATCTTCTTTCTACTCCTAGATCCTATTAGTCCCATTGACATCAGCCCTGTTCCATGGCAACACATCCCATCGTGATTCCAAACCAATTAAATTTGAATTTTTAAATAGAGAAATTTGAAGGCATTTTCTAATACTTTAGTAAATGAAATGTTTTGTGACCCTCTTAGCTGTTCTGATTGGGGTAGGAAGGTGGTTATGCAATCTTTGTATGATTCCACCCACTCTAAACATCTCATTTTTAACAAAATATTTCATTATCACAGCATCATTAACTGTAGGCTATCATTCATTGTCTAGACGTCATTGCGTTAAGCACTCTCAGGTGTTCTAGTGGCACATAAGCCAGGAATCATCTGTGAACTCCATATCAACACAATTGACTAATTATAATCTCATGTATCATCTGCTGCACTCATGGTCAATGCCTGTGTAAGTATCCTAAACTCCTACCAATTTGCAGGGCAAGATCTTGCCTCTATCCAGAAGAAGCTTTATTCCTTCCCTGAGTCAACCTTGCTCTTCTTCCTTTGGGCTGTGCTGGCATCAAACTATTGCAGTTCTGGAGGTAACTGAGAAATGGTGGAGCTTGGAGATGGAATCACCCTGTTGCATGGTGGCTTCCCTAGGACAGTGAAGTGTATGTAAGGGAAGGGAGTGTGTATGTATGTAAGGGAAGCCAAGCTTCCTTTGGGAAGAGGGAAGGTTCAGGGGTATTTCAGGGATCAAAACACACAGCACAGTGTGTCTATGCACATGTTTCTATCCAAGTCTCAGAATTCCATTTCTTATTCACAAATGCCTTATTCTGAAAGTAATTCCTGGAGAGGTTAAATGTTCAACTATTGTTGCCTCTCAGCAGCACACGCAGCCAGAATTTGACTTAATATTCAGTCACATCTACAGACTGGGTAAGAGTTGTCAAAGGCCACATTTTTTGGCTTCTTCACTATCTCCTTGTATTTTGATTTGGAAGTTCATCCTTCAGACTCTCCTTTCCCTTCCCTTCCCTTCCTTTCCCTTTCCTTTCCCTTCCTTCTCTATGCTTTTCTATTGAAAACTCTCCAAGGTATTTAGGAGCAGCCAGAGTACAAATTGCAATCCTAATCATGTGAAGAACCATAGTCACAACAAGTGATACCTTATTGTTACTTGTTCTGCATTGTACACCAACGATAACTTGACAAATCTTAATATTGCTGAAGATTAGTCCTGAGTGTCTCAGGCAGATGATATCTGTGGACTCATAAAAATTTATCCAATGTGGGAGAGTAGTTAAGAGTGCTTGCTGATCCTGCAGAAGACTAGAGTTCTGTTCCTAGGCACCTGGGTTAGGCTCACAACCATCTATTACTCCAACTCCAGATCATTAAATGTCTTCTTCTGGCCACCAAGGGCACCTACATTTGCCTGTACACGCATATATGCACAAATAATGAATCTAAAAATACATAATATGTACAGCAGAAACCCCAAATCCCATTTGAGGGTCTGTTGACTTGGGCAATTCTTTATACAGACTACTATATCAGACAAGATACACCCAAGAACCAAATATCAGACTCAAGTAATTTCACTTAAGAGAACATAATGAAGGAAATATTTTAAGTGAAATGGTATAGGATTTCCTGAGAAACAGAAATACACACACACACACACACACACACACACACACACACACACACACACA
>CAJQZJ010032488.1:945822-959004 GCA_907164525.1 Lophiomys imhausi
ACACACACACACACACACACACACACACACACACACACACACACACACAGCTAAAAAGTTTAAGGAGGCAAGAAAGTCCAAAATTTGATGAATTCACACCTCTGCCACTTCTGCTTTACTTTCTCTGCTTTGTGTGTGTTTGTGACAATGTGAGCTATCTATCAGATTCCTGATCCTGCCATCGTCCCTGCTGCTTTCTGCTGTCCTTCCCTGCCATCGTAGACTCTTATCTCCCTCGAACCATAAGCTGAAATGAACTGTCTTGTCCTTAGGTTGGCTTTGGTCATGTGCTTTATCACAGCAGCAGAAAAGTAACCAATACTCTATGGAACCAGGGGGAGATGATGTCAGTTCATATATATATTCAGTCCTTCAGCTGATTGGATGAGGCCCATCTGCAATTATAGAGGGCAATCTGTTCTACTTAGTCTACTGATTTGAAAGTAATCACATCCAAATTACTCCCAGAAACCACCCCAATAGCGTTTGAACAAATGTAGGTACTCTATGGATCAGGCAAGTTGACACAGAGAATCTCGTGGGTACTAAATAAATAGACTTGATATGTTAAGTCAACATACTTTAATATATTTATAGAAACTTTAAGTTGACACATAAAATATACTAATGTTTGCTGTATAACACAGTTATTGTGGAATCTGAAAACCAAAGAGGACTCTGAGTACCCAGAGATTAGCTGCAGCAGAAATCTGTTACCAGCATTCGTCTATAGGAATCATGGAAAAGAATTAAGATCACCAAAGTTTGATGATGGCAATAGCCACAAGAGATTCCACCTGACTGTAGCTGTGACCACAGAGAGGCACAGTCTCTTATAGAATCATTCTTGATAATTCAGGAGTCTCTCTCTCTCTCTCTCTCTCTCTCTCTCTCTCTGCCCCTTTCTCCCTCTCTCTCCCTTCTGCCCTCTCATTGTGCACCATTTTTCCACCCAACTATCCTTTAAAGATAGTCAAGAGTAGAGGAGCCTCTGGTGTACAGTAGGTCAGCTCCTTGAAGACAAAACAAGCTAATAAAGAACTGAGTCTAGACACGGAGAACATGTGAAACACCAGTTTCTCTCCTACTCCCAGTACAGTTTTCTATTACCCATGAGGGAGGTGTCTGAACACACAGACAGTAAGGAAATCTGCATATATTGTATTTTCTTTATCCATATGCTCCTATGGGAAAATTTAACTTATGAGTTAAGTGTGATATGAAATTGATGATAACTGTTTTTTTAAATTAATCTTTTCAAACATTTATTTATTTTTTTCAAGTTACATCTCATAGTCCCCTTACTTTCCTCCTCCAGGTCCTATCCTCTTGCCTTCTTCCCCCTTACCCTCCTATCTGTTTTTTTTTTTAATTTAAAGTGTATCCTTTTTTCTCCCCAACAGTTCCCCTTTTCATTCCAATAAAAGGCTCTTTTTCTTATAACAATAAATACCATACAAAACAATAAGAATAATTAGGCTACAATTATGAAAATTATAAGGCATAACATACATTGTTGTACCAAATGGAGATTCCCAATGTCCAGTCCGCACATATTTGGCAACTGATATTAATATTCTATTATCTATCTAACTCAATGAGTTTAAAGTTCTATACGTAATTAGGTTTCCATCCTAACTTGCATTACCAACCTAAAAATATCTTCTTAGACCTAGAATATCCTTTTAAACCCTAAACAACTTAAAATCTATCTGTGAGACTATAAAGTATCTAGTCTTCAACCACATCACAGACCCGAGAAGGATAAATATATCTGAATATACAAGAAGTGCAGAGCAAGCAGCTTCCAAGCCTAAGAAATGACAGACAACTGACTGCCTGGGCAGTCCCCAGTTTCTCTCTATAACATTGGAGCATCTAGCTTCAGCCTTTTGGCCCAGTATCTCTGACAGACATTAATTGTAAAGCAGGAATTATGAAGGACTTGCCTACCCTGTCTTGGCAGAGCTAGGCTGTCGACTTCCCTGCTTCCAAGTTTTGTCCTTTTCAGACAGCAGTTTGTCTAATGTATGGACTGGACATTGGGAATCTCCATTTGGTACAACAATGTATGTTATGCCTTATAATTTTCATAATTGTAGCCTAATTATTCTTATTGTTTTGTATGGTATTTATTGTTATAAGAAAAAGAGCCTTTTATTTATTTCTTTTGACCAATGACGAGCTTGCCACTAATACAGCCATTTCCAAATGGAGATTTTTCAATGCTCATCATCTACTTGGAGTAGAATGGGGGGGGGGGTGCTGTCAGGAGCTGACATGTCTCAATATCAAAAAAATCTTAAATTAAGAAAACATCTTTGAAAAAAAAAACAAAAAGAAAACATCTTTGAATGTCATATTCTACAGATCTCTTGTGGTTTTTGAAGACCAACTGTCTATCTCCATATATTTGAATAATCAAATGTTGCCTGTCTCTTGGTAACTTGATTTCTGATAAACTTAGAAAACATCTGTGATACACTATTCTAGTACCTAACAAAATGACATGTTTGAAGGAGTATTAGTTTTCATTTCTTAATTATCCTAAGCAGTTTGTGACAGTTGCTATCAAAGGTCAAAACTTCACATTGCATTTTTTAAGCAATTTAAGTTGCAATTCCTTAAAAAGAGTTAACCTTAATTTTGTATCAATATGCAAAGATCAATACTGATGTAGCTAAATATAATCTTAATTTTGTATCAATATCCAAAGATACAAATCACATTCAATAATCTATCCTTTTTTCTTTACCATTCCTATATTATGTCTCTATTCCATTTTTTCACGTCTTTCCCCCTTACATAGGAAAGAAAGAAGGATAGAGAAAAGAAAAAGAAAGAAATCCCTAGGTCTAACCTCCTAAACCTTGTTTAGCAAGACCATTTAACAACTTGTAACCAATCCCCCTAAATAATAACAAACATCTATAACCTATCAAATGGCCAAAGCGGGAAAATTGCCCACCCCACCTTTTCGGAATGGGACTTCATTCTCTTAAAATTGTTTCCTGCTGATTTGGGATGTAGGAAACCTATTTGGGGTCCAAATAAGAATGGAAAAATGGTTAAGCCAGTTAATAGTAACATTTGATGCTTAGTCTTTTTGTGCTCAGATATTTAAATGTTCTAAGAAGTTTGTAGTCAGAAGCTGAACTTTGCATTCAGGGCTTTACTGAAGTCCTGGCTGGAGCAGTCTTGGGGCTGGACCATCTTAGCTAGCAGTTTTGAAGTTGTTCTGGATGCAGGTTTTTGAGGAGACAGCTGTTGAAGCAGTGTGTGAGGCAGGATCATCTGGGCTACTTGTCTTGTCTTCTTTGGTGTCTGGTCCCTTTTCTTCAGAAGTTTCAGTTGTCCAGTTGTTCCTGGACTCCTTAGATGGATACATTTGAGATTATGGTAATTAACACTACAACAATATAGTACAATAAAAGTTATGTGAATGTTCTCTGTGTGTGAGTCTTTCTTTCCTTCTTTCTTTTTGTCTCAAAGTATTTCACTGTGTTCAGCTTTCGTTTTGTGATGATACAAGAGGAAATAATGCCCAGGAGATGAGGTGAAGGGAAGTGAACAAAGCAGGCTCTGCCCCATGGAATTAGTCTACTGTTAACCTTTGGCTGATATTCAGAATGAGGAGACTTAAATCATAATGAGAATGTTAAGGGTTAGATGCAGGAGTGTGTAGTCTGATCACTGAGAGGGTATTGAAGTAGTATGAGGGCGGGGTGGGGGGTACAATGCAGGTGCACTAGAAAAAGGGATGGGTCATTCTCAGGGCAGGATGAAGTAGGACTGTATGATGTTTCATTACGGTTCTCAGAATAATGTGCAATTTAAATTTTATGAAGTGCTTATTTCTAGAGCTTTCCCTTTAATATTGTGGGGTTGAAGATGACCACTGGGAACTAAAACCATGGAGTTCGGAACTACGAGTAATGGGGAAAAAGCTACAGGTGCACATTAAGTTAATAGAAGTGGATTTTCTTGTTCAAAGGGGAGATATATTTGTCTTTCTTATAGCATTCTCAAAGTTTACTAAAGTCTGTCCAAGCATGTGCCATTGATTGTTAGAGCTTTTCTCAATACTACTGAGAAATGTTGTCTCCTTATAGTTTCATTTTTACATTTCTTTTGTCTATGAGGAAGCTTAACAATCCTTTCATACAAGTGAAAATCCAAGTAATATAGGTTGCAACAGGAAGGAACGCAGTTCACAGAGAAACAAAATAAACAAAGTGACAACAGCAACAATAAAATGTCAGTGAGTCTGTCTGGTTGCACATTTTGGTCCAAGGACTTAAGATATCCCCAAATCTGATTCTGTCCCACCTCCTCTCAGTACCAGGTGTCTTCCTCACAGCTCCAGCTTGGTTCAGCAGTTGAGACCCAGCTCTGCAGGCCTCAAGTGAACCATGTCCCTGTCTTTGATGCATTGTTATGTGCACCACATAAACAACTTTTTAGTTTCATTTTTATTTGTTTATTTATTTTTTTGGGGGGGGTCCCGAGATGAGCCACAGGACAGCATACCCTTCTACCTGTACATATGTCTTCACAAATGTCCCTGT
Source organism: Lophiomys imhausi (assembly GCA_907164525.1). Taxonomy (NCBI): domain Eukaryota; kingdom Metazoa; phylum Chordata; class Mammalia; order Rodentia; family Muridae; genus Lophiomys; species Lophiomys imhausi. Next base: position 950,391 of record CAJQZJ010032488.1, read on the forward strand.
CACAATCAAGCAATTAAACTTCACATGGTGTGCTCCTCTTCATTCCATGGGGAGCCAAGGTACACAACTCTAGAGCATCAACAAGCGAGGTATTGCTCAACGTTCAATATCTACAGGAGATGAATATTTTTCCTAGTCAGGAATTAATGTGATTTGTCATTTAATCCAAAAGTGATTAAATGAATATTATAACTCACACTATGCTCGCAGGGAGGTGATGACAACTGAAATGAAACCTTTCATATGGAAAAAACCAGAGAGGAGACAACAGAGCCCAGTGGCCTCTGACCTCTAGCAGCTGCACACTCATCAAGGCCCTCAACTCTGAGGTGAGCCCAACCCTGGTCACACAATGTCAGCCACTTTGGAAGGTTGTCTTTTTTTCTTTAATCTTCCATGGCCCTATTAGAGGTAGGTAACTTTGATGAGGGTGCCTCCTCTGGGTTCTCTGTACAAGGTCTCATTTCCTGAGGGAAGAGATTTGAGGTCCTGAGATCACCTCAAAGACCGAGGATGATTACAAAAGACTGTCGAGTGTGTAGTTTCTCTGAGTATGACACTCTTTAAAAATTACCAGGCAGCAACCTTGTGAGGCCAGTTTTATTACAATCATTTCCCAGCTCAAAAAAAGAAAAGAAAAGAAAAAAAGAAAAGGAAATGACCTCACCTTTTCCAAGCAGCTAGGAGTCAGAAAGCCAGAAGTTGTACCCAGGGGAAGTCTATGTTTACCCTTCTCTTCCACAGGGCACCCTGTGTATCTTATAGACAGTAGCTTTAATTGTAATCTCTCTGTAATTATAGCAAGCTTTTTATATTGAGCCACTCTAAGAGAAACTTACACGTACTCCTCCCCCCCACACACACACTGCACACTGTGCTAACTGCCTTTGCAGACCAGGAAAAACCATAATGAAAAAGCAGAAAAATTCTCATTTTCTCCTGCAGGTGCCACCCTTATCACAGCACATTTATTTGTGCCCTAGGCTAGCTAGACATTATAGAAGATGGAAGAATTTAGCTCACTCAATTTCTGTAGTTCGGGGTTCTGATTGGCCAGATTTGAATCAATCCTTCTTGGAAACAGAGACAGAGTCAGAGTTACTCCACTACAGAGACTGGGTATAGATAAGAAGTCCAATTATTCAGTGAAAAATCAAGCGCTATTGCACGGAGAAGGCTAACTGCGGCTGGCTGGTATATACCTCAGGTTTTCTATCATATATGCCTTTGACAGCTTAGCACCACACACGTGAACTGTGTTCACATATATCCCTTCAAGATTGCTCCTATCTACCTAATCAAGTAGATGTTTTAAAACTACTGTTTTTCAGGGGAACCATACAGATTCATCTATTATTTTAAGCCTGGGCTTTCTAGGAGAGATTCTAGAATAACTTTTCCTGGCCTATTAACCTGTGGTTCCAGTATGGCCAGAGCATGAAGAAACAGAGGAAGAATACAGCGATTACCAAGAAAAAAAAAATTCCACTTGGTTAACAGGAAAGTAGGAAATTGTTGAAATGTGGGCTTCCGTTCATAAGAAGTGGCCAATTAGCAGAAAAGAGCGGGGTGTCCCTGGCCTGGGGCTGAAGTTAGCACCCTAGCCAACTGGGGAGTCTGCTGTCTGGAAGGAACTCATTTGTTTTTTTATCCTAGGTGACCCCTAGGGGCTGGGAACCAGGAGCAGGAGACTTTTCTGGAACCTCATTTCTTGTCTCTTTGGCAGCTCACTCACTGTTGGGATGGGTTTGGAATGTGGGATTATTATAAGGATTATAGACACAGGTTGCTTGCTGATTTGGAATTTCTGTAGACAATTTTTTTAACACACTTTGGGACATTAACTTGGAGCATTGATAGCATATTTCACATTTCATGTCTATACCTTATAGCTCAGAAATATTAAGTTCTCCTACTATTGCTTCAAGTCATTTAGCAGAATGTGAGCTAACCCAGACCCAAAAGATGCACATGGCATGTACTCACTTATAGCATGGGTTTTAGTCATACAGTACAGGATAACTATCTACAACCCACAGACCAAAAGGAACAGGAACATGGACTTTGTTACCTGTTAGTGGGACACTTTGCCCTAGTGTAGCTGCCATGTAGGCCCCCAGTGCAAGAGGAAGCTCTTAGCCCTCATATGACTGATGAACTGAGGGGGGCTGATTTGTAGGGACACTCTACACTGGAGGAGTAGGATAGGTGGGAGAAGGGGTAGAGGGTGGGAGGGTAGGACCAGGAGGGGTGGAGGGAGGGGACTGTGATGGAGATGTAACTTGAAGTAATAAATAAGTAAATAAGTAAATAAATAAATAAATAGAGTAAATGATAAACTAATGTTTGAAAACAAGTATCGGGCCTCCAACGTGTGCCTGTGAAAATTTGGCTTGCAATAAGTAGCTAGTCTGAGGAAAATCACTGGTCCTCACCTGTGCGCTGCTGATGCCCCCCAATTCCCCTCAGTCTCAGACTGAAAAGAATCAGTGGGGACATTCTCAGCTTTCCCTGAAAGTGTAAGTGCCATCACAGGCTATTTCTTTCCAGCTCTGCCTACAGTTCTCTCAGGGATGAAAGGAGTGAGAAGTTCTAGAATATGGAACGCATTCACAAATTATTCCATCTGAGTACCCTTCCCACCCCAACGCGAGAAGCCTAGAGTTTTATGTCTCCAACGCACAGCAGGAATCTTCCCATTTAAATTTGTTTTAAATAGGATTAAAAGAAGAAAAAGACATGTACCAACAAGTCTTCATTAAAAACAAACCCCCTGCATTCGCCCCTGCCAGTTACCCACTAATTTCCTTTCCCTAACCTCAGTGATGGTAATTTATTTATCTGTTCTTCCAAAAGTGTCAATGTATATGCAAGCAAATGCCATCAGTGGGCGTTCTCCATCCCTTTTGGACATGAGTGGTAGCAAGCTGTTTCTAGTCCTCTGTTCCTTTTCTCTATACAGCTGTTCACTGTGTGTGCCTCTCTGTTGTCAGCCTCTAACTGAATTACTTAACTTCCTTTGATGGACTCTTTAGTCTTGCACCATGTGGATCAAACTGCCTCTCTGACAGCGATGATGTAGGTGGGACCTCAGTGCTACCTGTTTGGAGCAATACTCTACCTAGTAATCTCATGTATGCTTCATCTTACACATACGCATATTTATATCAGAGACAAACGACCCAAAACATGATTTCTGGGCCTGAACTTACATGCAGTTACAATTTTAACAGATAAGCCTAATTTGATTTCTTTAAGGGTTGTTCTACCCTCATTGGTAAGATAGGAGAATGTCTACTTCCCTGTAGTGCAGGCTTCATAGTGTGTCCTCCATGCGGAATTTCTTTCTTTTCAATACAATTGGAAATATTATCACATTTTAATTTCCACTTGTATCGTGAGTGAGGTTAAGCAGTTTCTATGTGAAATGCTTCAGAGAATTTTAATTACAGGAGAGAGGAGAGAATAAAAGAAGCAAACAAACTACCTCAGGCTTTAGGAAAAGAGATCATATATCTTCAAACTGAAAAGCCAAAGGCAAACCCAGTGAACACAGCATGCCTGCTTGCAAGGATTCTAACTGAAGGCAATAATGCTTGTACAGTTCTTTCTCAGTGCCTTATCCCTCCCTCCTTTTACTCTATCTTTCTCTGCCTGCCCCACCCCCACCCCACTCCCACACTCTCCTTTGCATGATGGCTGAGGAAGATCCTGGATTGCATATTCATAGCATTTTGTGGGGGCTGCATTAATCCAGAGCCTCACTTCCTGTCAATGCAGCTTGGGCACCTGGGACTGAGCAATCATTGCTTTGTAAAAATACCAGTCAACATGTGCATCAGTAAGTATATGTAAAAACTTCAAGACACATTGCTAGGAGAAAAATCTTGAGGTGAAGGTATTTGTGTAAAACATTTGTGCAGAAAAAATAAAGAAGAGGAAATATCTTTTCGTATTTGGAGGGTTGTTGTTCTCAAGTGACACGATGATTCACTCACATATTCTCAATTCACTCAGAGTGTTAGCAGGCAACATTGTACAGCATATATTATCCACATTTGACATGTAAAGAAACAACGGCTTTGAAATCATTAAATAAAATGTTACATGTTACAAATACTATATCCTGCGTGGGAAATGCAATGTCTAAAATAAATTATTTAAAAAATTTTAAACGTTTTTGTCTACAGCTATTCAGTAAACAACAGAAACGGTGAGCATGACCATGAACTTCCAAGGGTGGGCAGCATGCTTTTGTCCAGCAACTGCGTTATCAGCCCGCCAGGGACATCGCAGCTCTCCACACCAGAAAATAAGCTGAGCGTTCTCACTGTGGACGCTAGATGGCAGTGTTGCCACAGGCTACCCCTGCTGCCATGTCGCGCAGACAGATCTCTGCCGAGCAGATGTTCTAGAAGGTAGAAGGAAACCGGCTCGTCTAATTTATACAGTTGACATTTCAGCACCAGCACTTAGAATTATAGGGGGAAACTCTATTGCAATTGCATTTTCCCTTTAAAATTTACACGTTGAAAATATCTGCGAAGAGATTTTAACTATAGCTCCAAATTTTTAAGTCAGTAAAACAACAACAAAATCCACAACCCAATCTTTTTCCCAAAATCTTATGCCACCATATTCTATCAATAATTTGAGTAAATATTCGTAAATTTTTTGATCTTTTATGATATATCTATAGACATAAGAGCAGGTATTAAAAATGATTTTCCTTCCTCCTTTTTTTTTTGCACAGATACCTGTGCTTTCAGGTTTTTCTGAAGCAATGAATGTTGACAGGAATGTATGTCTGTACTGACATAGAAAGGAAAGCCTCGGACTTTCCCGCAGCTTCACAGAGACCTTAGGTGGTCCATAAGTTTTCACATGAGCCTTACTGAGGGCCATATTGACTGGTGTGTTTTAATAACAATGGTATAATCAATACATATTTCTTTATTTCATGGACAAGTACAACTTTAATGTAAGTTCCAGGAGTAAAATTGTGAGCTTCAAGGTACAAGTGCTTGTAAGTTTGACAAACATCTCCAATTGGATATGGTGATTTCTAGTTCTCCGTAAGCCAAACCACACAGTATTATGAAGATAATGGGTATTGTAACTATGATAGCCAGTAAGGCACTGGGGTTCTATTTTTGTCCCCAATGATTTAAGTTAGGCTAAACATCTGTTTATTGAAGAAATATTTTTGTTTGTTTGTTTGTTTTTGTTTTTGCCTTTTTTCAACTGCAAGAGTTAAAGTATCCAACTCTGTCCAAAACAAGAAGAAATTTAATCTTCAAATAAAGGTACACATATGATTCTCTCTCTCTCTTTTTCACTCTCTCTATATAGATGTAGATATAGATATAAATAGGTATAGATATGTGGTTTTTGTTTTTCACCTGGGTGGCTATTCCTAGCCATTCTAGACTATCCATGTCTTTATGGATCTTCTCAGTGAGATCTAAGTATGATTCCTTGAGTCTAGCAATTGTTACATGAGCAAATAGTAACAATAGCCATCCTCAATTAATGTATAAGTATTTATTACTAGCAGAACTGCAGCAAAAACCCTATGGGAAATACAGAAAATGAAACCATGACAGAGGTAATAGGAACAAAGGCCATGCAGCGCTCTAGAGTTTCTTGGGAGTAAAGCTTGAGCTACTCTGGTTCTGTTTTTTAGAAAGTTTTTCTTATTCAGAAGGTCTCTTTCTGGCTGTGCTTTGGGCATTCCCATCCTTAGACTTGAGTTGGGGCTTGAGATTACCTTAGGAATTGATCGCCATTAATCTCTTTCAGTTCTGAGTTTTTAAAAGATAACAATACCGTAACTAAGAAAGCTAAGTTTCAGACTAGCCAAGAGTCTTCGACCATAGTCACAAGAGTGTGATGAGGACAGGGTCAGAGCCCAAGCATGTTCCTTGCCTCAGTGCATCAGCATCTGGATGTACTCTCTGGGAACTGGCTTTTCATTCTGTTTATTTGACAATTAAAACTTCCACTTCTATCAGCAACGAAGAGTCCCTTTCAGACTACCAGCCATGCCTTGAGAGTCCTTAACGTTTCTGTCTTTAGAGAGAACAAGGTAGCAGCACTTCTCAGTCCATCCTGAAGGGGTCATCTGAATCACAGAATATCATTTCAGATCAAGCAGGCCCTAATCACTCACAGCAGTAATGGAATAGAATAGTAATAGAAATTCTAGAAGGAAAAAGAAGAGTGGCAAGCCAATATATAAAGTTAACAGTTCACTACCAGGTGCTTATGCACACACCTAGGGACTTATAATTGCAGTGAATTAGTTTACTCTATTGTTTTCTTTTAACTGTATCTATTGGACATTTAAATAATATGTTGCTATGACAAACACATATGCACACACACACACACACACACACACACACACACACACCCGCACACACACTTTTGGGCTCTCTTTCATCCTGTCTCCTGTCTTGTCTTCATGTTTGCTTTCTCAGTGTGTTATCATTCACTATTTTCTTGCACATTCTCCAAACATGTATTAGTGTGATAGCATAATTACAAGCAATATATCTTAGTGATAGTATGCATCATATTAAACTATTCTTGATTCGTTCTTTTTAGGGTATTTTATTTTTAGAATACTCTGCCGCACAGAGGTACTTTACTCCTGAACCAGTGTCCTTCGGTAGGCATTTGGTTCAGTTTATATCTAGAATTTCTACAAAACAATACATAATGAATTTCATGACCATGTCATTTTTCACTTGTCTAAGTACATTTCTGGAATAAATTTATAAACATGAAATTGCAGGGTAATAGCCCATGCAGTTTTTATTTTCATAAATATTCCCGCATTGTCCATTATAAACATTGCCAGCATATTGTTCATTAGCAATTCATGAAGGGGCTTATTTCATAGTGTGGCTCACAGAGCTTAAACAATTGGATTGTTTCTTTTTTTTTCTTTTTTGTCAGTCTGACAGGTAAAATGGTATTTCTCTCCATTGCAAATGGCTTCTCTTGCTTGGAGTAAGATTAGACAATTTTTTTAAAGTTTATGAGAGGCTGCTGAAAAATTTAAGATTTTTTTTTGATGGCTGGCATTAACAAATCAAGCAGAGTTAGGCTTAATGAACGAGAGAAGATCTGCTTATCAGAAAGATGTATAGGTGGGTTGTGAGCACTAGCTTCCAGGGTACTGGGTAAAGGAATTTCTGGGAAGCACCTAGGCCCAGTTTCCTCTCCAGACCCTGCGCTAAGGAACAATGATATCTCCTTGGCTGTGACTCTTCTCAGATTTGATTCATCATCTACACTATTTGTGACTCAGGCAAGCAGCTCATCTGCAGGAGGGGAGGGGAGGTAGCTACCCGGATCATTCCGCTCAGGGGTGGGCTTTTCTCCCCTTCCCATTGTTAATCCTCAGTCTCTAGTACAATCTTCCTGAGAGTGAACATGCACAGTTATGGCTCCAGGGAATGATGGTCGAGCACGCACTCCCTTTTCCATTCATCATTTTACTTGTATGGCATCTGTCTTTGTAACCTAGCACTGACCTCTTGTGTCATATGAGGAAGCAAAGTGCAGCAGAAGCTATATTTTGATGATTCTAAATCCAAATGGAAAGAGGATATGAACTGCAATGGAAGACCGTGTCCAGGGATGCCCAAATAACTACTCCAGTACAAAACTGGTGTCCCTCCAATGGGCTGTTTATTTCTTTTACGAAATTGATTTAATTGACTGGATGCTTTGTTTTTAGATGCACACAGCTTCAGATTGCTGTTGGATGAGCAAAGGCCACAGCTAATTAGAAAACTCAGAAACTATAATGAGACCCTATACAACATTTTAAAGTATGAAATATCATCTTTATGAATGCCTTTTCATAAAATTCCCGTATGTGTTACTGTGGCTTTGGAACAGCATACCTAGAGCAAATGTAGTTTTCATTCACATAAAAGCTATAGCTTTTAATGTGATGCTGGAGGATTATCTACAAGATAATAAAGAATATGCACTCATTTGGTAAACATTAAATGGATCATTAGATCAGCACTATGGTATCTGTAACACAGTGAGTGGTCAAAACTATTTGTTGTTGAGTCTCCTATACCCTGGCTGACATTATATTAAAGCAAAGGGACAAGACACAGTTACTGGCATTAAGACCACTTTACAGACTATTTAGAAAATAAGGAAGCAAGGCATTCTAGAGTATTTCGGGGTGGGCTCAGGGGAATGTAGGTGAATCAGGGAGAGACCATCTCCATCTGTAGAGTAAGATAAGAGTGGTGAGCCATGAGTTGGGAGAGCAAGGCAGAAGGATATCATGAGGGCCTTGTGGGTCAAGCAAAAGAACTAGACATCCATCCTAAACCTAAGAGTACTCCCTGGAAACTTGTAGGCAAGAAACATAGTAAATTGAATTGTATTTTATAATGTTTGCTCCAGGAACTGTGAAAAGATTGGAGAAAGCAAGACTATGAAGCAGGAAGTAATGATAACTTCAACGCAGAAATGGTAGAGGAAATGGGAGGGAGTAGAGTGTGAGCGATTTGAAAATGTGCAACATAAGTGTTAGTTAGGACTGGGTTAACAGGAGCCTTAGTTAGTTAGGACTGGG
>CAJQZJ010032488.1:959014-1031253 GCA_907164525.1 Lophiomys imhausi
TTAACAGGAGCCTTAGTTAGTTAGGACTGGGTTAACAGGAGCCTTAGAAGATGAGGGGATATGGAGAAGGATCTGAAATTTCCATCACAACTTAAGTGGTTACAATATTATTCATGGAGAGTAAGTGCAGAAGAGGGATCAGAAGAAACGTGGATACAATTGTGTCTGCTGATCCTGAGGTGCTGAAGAAACAGCCACTGGAGCTTCCAAATGGCTGCTGGGTCCCTGAGTCTGAATCTCAAACATAACCTGACAGGATTAGTCTCAAAGGAGTCTAAGGTCTGCAGTGGTCTTTAGAAATATTTAGGCTGTTTTATCCTGTGGCTGGGTTCTTGAGTCTCTGGGGGAGTTCATGAAGATCAGACGTGTCAACACAAAATCCGTGACATGGATATAAAATTCTCTGGCATTGAGGCTCCGGAAGTGGCACTTCTCAAAGTTAGCTTACCTGAGAACTCTGATGCAAGGGATAAGTAAAGGCAGAGGAATATTCAGATAAAAATTCAAGTAATACAATGTCATAATGCTATGATATAGGTCAGTGGTGGAGTGCTTAGCCTCTGTGTGGAATATCCTGGATCCCATTTCCTATGCCACTCTACGTGGGTCTTCATGAAAATACCCCGGGAGGAGCGTTTAAGTAAGAGAAGTGGCCAACAGTTGCCGTGCTCCATGGAGAGTACTAGTACTATTAATAACTTTAACATAACCAGTGAGTTGCCATGAAAGTGGGTTAGCCAAATACTGTGGAGTATGACAGGATTCTGAGACTAAAGCCTGCAATGGCAGGTTACACAGGAAAACTCTATTTCTCCTTTAAGTCCAAGAAATCTTTAGTCTTTAGTTCTGGAATGGCATTCCATTGTTGTATTGACATGAGGCTTCTCCCTCATCCTCACTCCATGGCTGGTTTATAGTCCCAAATCCATATGCGTGCCAGCAAAAATCCCCATACACATAAATTAACAAGACAAAAAAAAATTAAAGTAAAATAAAAAGTGAAAGCCTTCTGACTCAGTAGGTCTGACCAGTTCTGCATTTCTAACAAGGTCTCAGATGGTGACAAAGCTGCTCTTAGATCCCAGTTTGGAAGTGGTGGCCGTGGAAGGGGTAGACTCCATGTCTGTGGAGTAAAGCACCCTGTCATGTGAGCTGGAGAGATGGTTCCGTAGTTCTGAGTGCATACTGCTCTGGCAGAGGCTCTGAGTTTGGTTCCTAGAACCCATATCAGAGGCTCATAACAGCCTGTCACTCCAGCTCCAAAGAGAACCAGTGCCCCTGGCCTTCGTGAACATCTGCACTCACATGAACTCCCACTTCCACCCCGCATGCACATAATTTTTTTTTTTTAAGAAAGTTCCTAACAGCTGTGGAGGGTAAATGAAAAGAGGTGTGTAGACAGGTAGAGATACCCTGCAAATGCTGAGGATTTAAACACAGGTGAAGACCGATAGTGGTCGTAAAGCCAGTTCACATAGCTGTATAGCCTTCTCCAATTTACTCAGCAGCCCAGATGTGGAACCACAGAAGAGAGATGAGCTGTTCTGAGAAGGAAAACTTATTAAACTTGAAAAATACGTATTATCTTGCCACATACCTGATAGGAACATCAAAATGTTAACTTCTGAGGTAGAAATCACACATACAATGTAATATAACAGTGATGGAACCAAATACTTTGCTTCTGCAGACCTTATATCCAATCTTCAATCTTGTTGGGCAAGTCAATCAAGCCACCACTGCCAAAGCCCCCTTTTCTCTATGTAAGGCTTTCTAAATTGGGGATACCTAAATTGAATCTGGGAGTATTCATCAAAGACAGTTTTAACTACTTCCAGAAAGTTCAGTTAATTTTGGGGGGGGAGAGGGAGTTAAGTCTGCATATGTGTGATTTTTAAAGCTTCGAGACTATGAACCCAATGCCATTAGTTCATAGATAGCACTTTTAGAAACACTGTTGTCCACCAGACACCGTCCATCATTCTATTAGACGTCCCAGTGACTCTGCTGTTCTCTATATACACCTGAGAGTCCTCTTTCTACTCATTGTTTCCTTAAAGTCTCAGTTTCATCATAATGCTACCATCCCAGGGTCCCTAGCTTTCTCTCTTACCCCAAAACTCATGTATCTCTTTGGCATCTCAACAGCAATGCCTACACGATATGCATGGCATTAATCCATGCTTGCTCATGATGCCACATGCTATTATTAATAGTTTTGGATTCTCTATCACCACCTTAGGCTGAGATGTCTTTCCACACAGGAATCTGTCTCTGACTAACATAGCATTTGACCTAGAAGGTGCCCTGAAGGTACTAGAGGCTAAATGAGTAGATAGGAAACAAATACCAGACTGAACAGAGAATCAGAAAAATTGATGGGGAAACCAAAAGCAAGCAGTGCAGTGGAAAATAAAGATGTGATAAACAGAATATTGTAAAGAAAAAAATAGGGTTTAGCAGGAAGAAGATCATTAGAGCCTGGAAGACAATGTGGGTGATTTAATCACAAATAGTTTTAAGAAACATGAGAAAAGAAGTCTGCAGGCAACTTGAAATAGACCCTTAAGTACCTTTCAAAGCCAAGAAAAATAGGTAGAGAAAAAAATCAATGCATTGAAACCCAACAATGCTTCAATGTACCATCCCTTTTCAATCACTTGGACGGAAAATGATGTGTTTAGTACATCCTCCTCCTTCATGTTTGGACCTTTAAATAGGGTATTTGGATTCACAGTCTGTAGCTGGCTCAGATTGTCTCTGCTTCCAATGCACTGCTGTACTTCTTAAATGACACCAGCCTTCGAAGCAAGATTGATTGTAAACTTGGAAAGGTTACGTGTGATGTAATGAATAACACATGCTACCCCCTCAAGCACATCTCCGGAAGGGCACACATACAGCCTTCTGTATGTTCTCATTACTTAGAAAATGCGAGGATGGATTTTAATAATCAAGCCAAAAGAAAATGTCCCATTATGTTTACTTAATAATCTGCTCTAACTCATTCATTCTGTGAATACACAGTTATCAGGAACCAACTATTTTTTCGTCTAAAAACAGTTGTGAATAATTGAGTGGGTGAATGAATATATTATGTACAAGTCCACAATGCAAGGCACTGTGAAGATATTAAGATAGCTCATATGTAGGCCCTGCTCTTAACAGTGATAACAGGCTGGTAAGGAAAGGAAAACCTTCCTGAAAAGCATAGTCAAGTAGCATCACAGAGCACACATGAAAATACACAATATGATAGAAGAAGGTAGTTGTTGAAACTGGAGGATTATGGGCCATCTCAAGAAGCTGTGTTGAAGCTGAACCTTGAGGGCTATGGGCATGCAGAACTCGTACTTCCAGCAAAGACAGTGGGACAAAGAATTAATGTGAAGTAGAGTTTGCAGGGAAGAAATGAAGAACCTAATGTTTGTCATATGCGGAGTTTATAAGGAATGATCCTGACCAACAACACTAGATTGCATTGAGGGTCTGCACGAAGATCATTTCAAGTTAGAGAGCCATCACTTTCCATGGGACAATTGGCTGCCAATCTGTTGTCCTTATGCAGATTATCTCAATTAAGGTACATAATAACCTTGAGCTCCTCAAGGTTTATAAGGTTCTCCTTATCCAAACATAGTTGGCTCCATGAGAGGCCGATTCAAATGTTTCACTTGAAATTGAAGCCGTTTATTCATGATTTTATGATGAGTCGTGTCTATGTAGTAGAGAGGCATAGAGGGGGCTTAATAAGAATATTGTCTGTGTTCATTTTTATGTAATTACTCTTTATTTTATGTGAATGGGTGTTTTGCCTCCATGCATGTCTGTAAACCATGTCTGCGCCAGGTGCCTCACAGGCGAGAAGAGAGTGTCAAATCCCCAGAACTAGAGTTCCAGATGGTCGTAAGCCACTATGTTGATGCTAGGAACTAAACACAAGTACTTAGTAAGAACAGTAACATGTTCTTAACCACACAGCCATTGCTCTATCTCAGAACACTACCTTTTAATTCAACATCATGATACATTCGTTTTACCTTATGTCAACATCATAATTTCAATTTTCCATTCATCCTTTACATGGACAAATAATGATTCAAATGCTGTTTGGGGATGGCTTCATTTTATTTTCAAGAAAATTATAAAGGGGCTGAAGAGATGGCCCAGGAGTTAAGAGTACTTGTTACTCCTCCAGAGGTCCTGGGTTTGATTCCCAGCATCCACCTGGTGATTTACAACTATCTGTCTCACTCCAGTTCCAGGGGATCTAACGCCCTGTTCTGGCACCTTGGCAGGTACCAGACACACATGTGGTGCATAGGCATAAATGGAGACAAACACTCATACATGTTAAATTAAAAAAAAATGTAAAAAGAGAGAATTAGGGGAGTCAATGATGCAATATCTATAGTAGAAGGTTCTATTTTAAATACAATCACAGAAGATTGATTGTGTAAAATCCTTTGAGGTTTTTATGCATTTCCTCAGTACTAATAATTTAAAATACTTCAAAGAAATTATTCTTTGAAATGCGACATTGTTCTGGTCAATTTCTTTTCATGAACTGTTACCACATTTTTACTCTGCTGAGTATTTAACAATGTCTGTGCACCCAACTCAAATAGTTCTCCACTTTTATGGACTTTGTGACACCCTGCATCATCCGCATTCTCATTCCACGTGTACTTGATATTCTTAACTGCCCTTATCTGAAGTTGTAGAAATTTTAAACACTGGGTGGTGGCGAGTGAACATCTAACAAGAGGAGACACATAGCTGTGCAGCTGTGCAGGAGCAAGACACACAAGTGGGAGTTTCAAAGAAGAAGCACCAACTCATTAGCTAATGTTTCCATATTATGATGTATTTTATGCCCCTGTAAAGGCTTACATTACAAGAGCATGGATGTTGCTGGTTTTTATGGCTCCTAGTTCATATGTGAGAAAACTGGGCCGTGCCAAGACATCACACAAGTGTGCACAAGATCATATAGCTCACGGTGTATGGAAGCACATTCAAAGGCAGCCTGGTTCTCCTCCTTCTCAGCAGTGTTGGGGTGATTCAACTGCCCTAGGTGTTGAGTAGCTATGAACAAGGATTACAAGCCTATAAAATGTCTTTCTCCCACCGTCTACTAAATTATGGATTTTTTTTCTCTCTAATATTTTTAATTTGTATGTTTTTTTTCCTGAAACACATATAATTAATTTATGGGTTGGAGTTTCTGCTCCAACCTATAATTTTTTTTATATAATAATCTTTTCATTGACCCATATAATGCATACTATTATGATTTTAAAATATATGCATTACGTGGACTCTGGAACCATTGGTGCTCTGCTAGACTGCTTATGTGACCAAGTTTCATAAATGTTCTATATATGTGTAAAAGTAAATAGCATTTATACTCTTTATGATTTATTTAGGATTCTTTGGGATTCTGTATGACGAAATCAGATCAAACTTGATAAATTTTTTCTGTATTATGTAATGAATATTTAATATTTAATGTTTATTTTCTTGTTAAATATTAAAAGAACTGAATTAACATCTTATGATTATGAATTTCTCTACTTTCATAGTAGTTTTTTTTAAGAATTACTATTAAGGGCATACTTTCTATATCCTTGGTGTTTTTGTATGTGTCAGTGTGTGTGCGTGCGTGCATGTGCATGTGTGTATGGCATATATACATGTGTGTGTGTATGGTATATATATGTATGTTTACATGTGAGTATATAAATTCATGCATATATGTGTGCTCATGGAGGCCATCGGTCAATATTGGGTGTTTTCCTCAGCCACTCTTCACCTTGTTTTTCAAGACAGGGTCTCACTGAACCTGATGCTCATTGTTTGGGCTAGATGGAAGAACCGTCTCTTTTTGCTTCCCATGTTCCAAGGTTATAGATGTTTGCCATTGTGACCAGCTTTTATGTGGGTGCTGAGGGTCTGAACTTGATTTCCCAGCCATTCCCCTAACCTTGCTTTAAATTTTTTGTTCTTTGTCATCATATGCCTTTTCAGTATTATGCACATACATTTTCAATTTTATTTACAATTTTAAATTACCAATTATATTGTAGCCACATTAGCTTTTTGGAGCTTAACATATTCATGAAGAATTTTCTTGTTTTTTTTTCCTCTGTCCCATGTATTAGTTTCAGTGTAACTCTTTTTATTTCAAGGAGTATGGGTATTTTCACTGCATGCACGCCTGTGTATCTCATGTGTGCATTGCACACAGAGGTGAGAAGAGGGCATCAGATTCCTTGGAACTGGAGTTACAAGCAGTTGCAAGCTGTCATGTGGGTGCTGGGAATTCAAGTCTAGGTCTTCTGGAAGAGCAGCCAGCGCTCTTAAATGCTGAGCTATCTCTCCAGTCCCTCAGTGTAACTCTTACAGGCAGCAGGACTGATGTTTTTAAGGGTATATCAATGATTTCAGTGTAATAGTAGCCATTCAGGGTCTCAGTATGTAGCCCAGGCTAACCTCAAACACAGTGCTCTCCCTCCTCTGGTTTCCAGGTACTGAGATAATAAACACACACCAACTACCTTTCCAACTATTCTTTAAAAAAAATTTTTTTGTTACCATACATGGATATCACTATGACATTGTTCTGCGTATATATCATTATATCAAGTTGCTATTCACCACTCCAATGGCCCTCCCTGAGAGAACTCATGTTTTAAAAATCAGGATTTGTTTCTTGGTCTATCATTTGAGTGAAAGTGAAATCCCACCAGATGCTCAACTTAATAAGGAAAACAATTTCACATTTCTCCCTCGCCAGGTCCCTAAACGAGTCTACTCAAGTTGCCTTGACAAAATACTATGGATTGGATGGCTTAAACAGCAGAAATTTATCATCTGGAGGTTGACATCCAAGAAAAGGGCTCCGGAACTGATAGGCCTGTCTTCCTGATTTGCTGATGGCTGTTTTCACTTGTTAAAAAGGAAATGATAGCAAAGTCACTGGTGTCTCTTCTTGTGAGGGCATTAATCTCTTCCCGAGGGCTCCTTCTTCAATACCTCTACAACATGTGTGGGACATTGGGAGGATGCAAGCAGCTGGATTCACTGCATTCCCTGTCTCATCCACCTGTGGTCAGGTGCCTGGGATCCTTTAGCAGCCTCAGCCTTCTCTGCCTTGAGTCTTCTAGTCTTGCATTCTCACGGTAGTTCTGGAACCTAGCAGTTTCATTTGCTTCCCTTGAATTAAAGCAAAGCCCTATCCACAATGTAGAGTTCCCTATCTGGCCAGTATTACTCCTCCCCCAGAGTGAGAGACCTCTTCTAACCAGCTGTCACCTGTGATTTTTGTGAGATGAGCAAATCTGAATGCCCATGCCTTTCCTGTTAGAAAGGGACGAAGTACAGAAGTGTAATATTCATTCATCGCGTACAGTAGTTCTGAGAGAGAGCAATTAGAGAGAGCAATGTGCTGCAAATTAGAAATGTTAAATATAGCAAAAGCAAACAGAGGTTCTCTAATAATGCATTTTAATTATCATGAATTGATATAATTTATTTTGTCTGAGGATATTAAAGTATATTATAAGTACATTAGAAATCCTTGAAGAGATGATGAATGCTTCCAAACCAGCAACCACAGAACAATAAAAGGCCATTTGGGATTTGTTTGTAAATTAAGTATTAATGACTCACTTTTAGAGATTGTAAGTTGAACAGATTCTGGCTATAGAGATGGGCTGTGGTTACTATGTTGAGAGTAAATCCTCTTTTTGATGTGTCATGGGCTGCAAGTACAAGACACCCCCAAAGGGGATAACTGGCCAGGTAGTTGCTACACTCACCTGCTTCTAATCACTGTTCAACTGAGATGGAGTTCTGCCCTTTGATGACATATGTTACATGTTGCCCCAGCCTGAACCCAAGGGCTAAAATTGGACGAGCTCCTCCAGATTCCTCTAGTATTTCTCATCTGTGTTGTTAAATGCTTTGACTATATGAAGATCGCTTGCTGTTACTGAAGAGATCCTTTTCAGCTCTTGCTGACCATCATTGCTGTGTGTACTCATTCCCAGTGTATCCTAGAGTTTTAGACTCACCGATTCAACAAACAAAAGTGTTCATTAACAGTAAATGGCTGAAGGAAATGTTGCAAACACACAAGATGAGTGAAACCTTGTTCTTTGCAGCAACATTAGTGAAGCTGTAGAAACCCACTCTAATTTAAATCAACTGGACACAGAAAGACAAGTATCCCATGTTTTCCTTTCATACAGGAATATTAGTTTGCTCATAGATGTAGAAAGCAAGCTACTGGCTACTCAAAACTAGGAAGAATTGAGAAGAGATGGAGAGTTTCTGGTAGGTTAAGGAATGTAAGGAATAATCTTTAATACCCTAGGACACAGTAGGTAGAGTACTACCTATAGGGCAACTATAGTTGACAGTGATTAATCGAATGTTTTCAATGTTCTCAATGCACAGATATCATAGTTATTAGAGGTAAAGAGTATGCCACCTGTTCCAATCTGCTCATTTCACACTGTGTACACTATTAATATGATGTGTTGCCCTACTCAAAATTTACAATTATTGCTTGTGAATTTCAAAAGAATTACATGATTTTTTTAAAAGGAGAAAGAACTGCTTAAATACTTTGCAGTCTAACATTAACTATTAACATTTTATCGTGCCAAGAAAAAAAATCCCACTAGCTAAAAATGATTTTCTACCTGTGTTTTTCCACATGAAAACTAGTGAATGCCACCAGTTTGGAATGTAGAGCACTAAACAACTCAATTTACAAAACATGCACTATTTTATCTTTACTTTTCTCTTTTCTGTTCTGCCAAGGGCTGCTGACATGTTAATCATTGTTGGTGGTGATCCATGGCTTTCACACCTAATGACATTCATCTGATTTTAATACTTCCAACTGCCCTATTTGCAGTACAACAAATTTTGGAGTTTCATACCTGAGGCTTTACCCTGATTCTAAAGCGTGAGATGAAGACAGAGAAGCATTAATTGTCATAGTCTTTCTTGCCACACTGCTGGAGGGAAACAGGAGCATTGTGGTTCTAACATATAGCATATAACATATAACATAACTCAGCTCTTCATCCTGAAGCTGACCCAAAGCCCAATAATTTAGGCCATCATTTTCCATTATAATACACTGGCATTGTAGATTTAGTTATATGTGTTATTCAATAATGTTGGCGTTTCCTGGTAACATGAATTAATTTCATATCAATGTGTACACATACAGTCATGAAATTCTGGGGGCCAG
The DNA here is from genome assembly GCA_907164525.1 of Lophiomys imhausi. Classification (NCBI taxonomy): domain Eukaryota; kingdom Metazoa; phylum Chordata; class Mammalia; order Rodentia; family Muridae; genus Lophiomys; species Lophiomys imhausi. The sequence goes on from CAJQZJ010032488.1 coordinate 968,286, forward strand.
AAGTGTTTTGGATTTCAAATTTATTCAATATCCTTTTGCATACTGCAATATTTACATATCTATAATGAAAGATCTTAGAGGTGAAGACTCAAGTCTAGCCTGAGATTTATTCATATTCTGCAGACCCCTCATTCAGATAGCCTGCAGTTAATTTTAAATAGCATTTTTAATCATATAACATGTATGTAGTTAAAGTATAAAATGCAATGTTATACATGAAATAAAGTTTCATAAAGTGGAATTTTCTACTTGTATGTTATATCAGGACTCAAGAAGTTGGAGATTTGAGAAAATTTTAAACTTCAGATCTGTTTATGTAGTCAGTCTTTGTTACGGACAAAATAGTCAATACTTTTTATATAGAAAAATAATCCTCTGGCTTGAATAACAGTATCTGTAAGGGCCTTTCATGTCTCTATTCAACCACATCAAAGGATGGGTGATTTTGATACATATTATGAAGCTACAGAATAGAGTTTTATCTGATAGTTGATAATTTTACCAAACTATGTTTGGAGGGAAGAAAAGGCCTCAGTAGCGAGACAGAAAGGCATAATTGGTTACTTTATTAGGGTGTTGTTATAGCATACAACAGCCATCCTAAGAGTGTAAGAAGATTCGACTAATAATGTTTTTCTGACATCAATAAAATTATCTGTTTTCATCTCTGTTGTGAAATTTCTGACTCACTTTAGTCCTGTGTATTATTCTATTATGGCATGATTATTCTCATTATACTTCCCCAAATCTATCAACAGATAGAGTCTAGACTCTAATTATCTCTATATTTAGTCAAAATAGTCAGGCTTCATCTGTTTCCAGAACAGCTAATGTATTTGGCTCATTACTCTGAAAACACCGAGTACAATTTAGCTCTGGCATTAGCTTATGTAAGGAGCATAAAGGTCCACTGTGTGACGATTTTATCCTTTCCTAGAGGCAGTGAGTCAGGAAATAATAGCTATTATTTCTGATCATTTACTGTGTACCAGACACTATGTTCACCTTTTATATGTATTATTCATCTAGTTCTCACAACAACAAATTATTCTCATTGTACCAGTTTAGAAGCTTTCCACAAGTCATGCACTGAGAAAACAGGGGCAGCACACATCTGGTGTCAAAGCCTGAGTCTTGACTACTTTGTTATCTCAAGTCCCTGATTCCACAGACTTTGATGTTAAATTTGGTGTTCATATAGGCTACATACTGTTATGTCTTCAGAGCATGGAATCTTGTGCCTCACCTCTGTCAAGGGACTGTTCTCTGATGTTTGTGTGTTTGTTTGTTTGTGTATGTGTGTGTGTGTGTGTATGTGTGTGTGCACGTGTATTTGATGGTTGTTGTTGAAACAGGGTATTGCTATGTAGTCCAGGGTGGCTTAGAACTTGTTATGTAAACCAGGATAGTCACATATCCACATATGTGCAGGATATGCACATATCCACCTGCCGCTGCCTCCTAATCACATGTACCATGCCAGCATGAGATTGCTTTTCAATATAAAGATAGCATTCATTTGGACTTATATCTCTGGTGAGATTGTTACGTCTCTGTTTTAGATCCTGGAATGCTTTTGTACTGTGTTGCATGGAAATCCCAAGGTCTGTCACTTCTAGGACACTTGGATTGGCTCTTCATCTTCCTTATTCAATCACCCTTTCCTCACTCTCTCTGTCCTGTTCCATCTGATTCTGATGTTTATGCCCCTTCCATATCCTCAGACTCCATTATGTATTGTTTCTCTATGAAAAAGACATTTCTCGAGCCAGGAGAGATGGTTCAGTATTTAAGCTCTCTTGATGCTCTTGTAGAAGATTCATCTTTGGTGCTCACCACCCACGTGGTGTGAAAAACCACTTGTATTTGTAACTCCAGAGGATCTGAAAAGGTCACAGATACATATGCAGGCAAAACACTCATACATATTAAACAAAACTAAATAATTTTTAAAGGCTCTTTTTTTTCTGCTCTCTTTCTCAGACTGACCATGGTCTGACTAAAAACCTACCAGTGATCCAACAGGAACACTTCCAAGAGACCAAGGAAAAGCCCAAACTGCCAGACCATTGGTTATAGACTTTCTGCCTGTTCAGTGGATCAAAGACCTGGAGATGGTCAAACCAGGAAGCAGACCAAAGGCAACATACTTCCTCTAAAGCTGCACCAAGTGGAGACTTAAACTGGAGCTTGCCTGTGATGACTAACAAAGAAGCTTATTTCTTCCAATGCATGGTCACCAGTACAAGACTGCACAGACAACTGAACCACAGCACAAGCATGGCACCATCAAAGCGATCTGCCAAAGCTCCTGAAATTCCCACAGTCAGTCTCCTTCAACGCTTCCTCCAAATCAGGACCTCTTTAATATCCTTTGCATAGAACCTTTGAGGCTGTTATCAAACATTATAGATAGATACATCTTAATTTTCTATATCTCAACTTTTTTCTACCCTGAAAGTGCAAGATTCAGCAACTAAAGGACAATGGGGGCTTCTTGATCACCCCTGAGCACCCCTGAGTCCTCCACCCTGCATATAGAGACTATTAAATGAAGTAATGGTGAGTGATTTATAGTGGGACATTCTGTTCAAGCTGAAGCTGGCTCAGGTCAGTCTGGGTTTGTGGGACAACTCAGCAAAGCATTACAGTTATGAACCTGAGTTTGTGCTCTCAACTCTGAAACTAGATGAAATGTTTCTGTTTATTTCAGAGCTACTTTTATGAAAATTCTGTTTTTTAAAATTCAAAGAACTGATTTCACAAAGTTCCTGAGAAAGCATAAGGGATAAGAGAGGTTGGGATTTATGCTGGGAGATCCCTAAGCCTGGGATCTCATGTGTTTTCTACACTGCTCACAATACTTAAAAAAACATGCAAAGATTCTTAGGGTGATAGTAAAGAACACAGAACTTAATTTATTATGCTACATTCATCAGATAAAATTTCTATGCATAGAAAGAAGTAATAAGAATTGATATGATCATAAGGTCAACAGCATTTTTAACAAATTTGATAAAGGTCAGGGAAGGCGTTGGTGGCTTTGTGACCATCAACTGCCAATTCCAAAGTCTATAAACATTGTCTTTTTTATGACTGGAAGATGGTCCAGTTGTTAAAATGCTAAAATGCTTGTGAGCAAGCATGTGGACCTAGAACCCTTGTAAAAAAGCAGGGTGCAGAGGCCTGCTTGTAATAAAGCACTGAGGAACCCCAGACAAGAGGATTCATAGGGCTTGCTGACCAACCAATCTAGACAATCAATTTTGAGATTCAGTGAGTGATCCTGTCTCAAAAAGCAAAGTGAAGAGCGACTAAGGGAAATACTTGACATTGTCCCAGGCCTCCACACACAGGCACAGACATATGGCTATACACACACACACACACACACACACACACACACACACACACACACACACATATACACATACACACACACACACACACATACACACACACACACATATACACATACACACACACATATACACATACACACACACATACACACACACATACACACACACATACACACACACATACACACACACATACACACAGACACACATATACACACACAAATACACACACACATACACACACACATACACACACACACATACACACACACATACACACACACATACACACACACACATACACACACACACATACACACATACACACACACATACACACACACACACACACACACACACACACACACACATATACACATACACACACACACACCCCAAGCACCATTTTACAGGAATAAGAAGTTGAAAGAGGGCATCAATGAAGACCGAAGTTCTTAGTTAAAAATCTATTTTGCATTATGTAAAGTTCCATACAAATTCAACTTTTTCATTACAAGGATAATTCACACTCATTGTTAAAAATGTTAGAGACATTTTTAAAAGTATAAACAGAACTTTTTTTTTTTTTTAACAATTGCAAGCAAATCTAAGGAGCATATGGTCTATTTCCTTTCAGTCTTTCTGCTGTGTGCTTAAAACAACCATATCTGTGATAAATTTGTATGATGCAAGACTAATTATAGTTTTTAAAGTTTATCTCTTCTAAAGTGAAGTATGAAGGTCAATACAAAATATTTTGAGAAAATAGAAAGTAAAAGGAAAGTGAGCAAATCCCATATGTCACTGCCCACACACAACTATACTGAAATCTCAGCATATGTTCACCAGACTTTTTCTAAACCATTTTCTCATGCTGTATTGGATAGTGATTTGAGCACAGCTAATGCAGAAATATTCACAGGTCCCACAATGTAGAATAATTTCTGAAGGCCAGTCACTGTTATCTATTTTGGTTTATAACCATCTCACATTGTGGCTCAGTAGAAAAAAAAACCTCAGAACAAAACCAGGCTGTAATTTTAATGCCCCCTTCATTAAGTTCATGAGTGGGCTAATACATAAGATCAGACTGTCAAATCAGGCCCAATAGGAGACCCTGGGAAGCAACAAAGTTTGTTAATAATTGCCAAGTGTGGGCCACCAGGAAGCACAGACAAGGCAGATAGTCTGGGACATCAAAGGGCACATCACAGGCCCTGTCTCCACATGTGAGACATGGACTCTCTGACCTAGAAAAATAGACAAGGTTTCAGACGAAAGCCTTCAGGCTTGTATCACAAAGGAGGAAGAATTCTGAGTGTATGAATTGTCTCCACCTCTGACTCAAGAGTAAGTTGTGTGGCTGTTGATGTTCTTCAAGGAAGCTGTGTTGAGGATTTAGAGATGCAGGACTTGTTTGCTAAGTAGTCTTCAGTAAAGGCATTTCACTGAGACCTGCTATAGATATGTAGCTTCCTGTTTAGCAAATATTTTTAGTTTATTTATCTGGAGTTCCAGTTGACAAAGAGATAACAAGAAGTTATGCTGCCTTAGTTCTCTATTTGGGATAGTTTCTCCCAGCATGCTCAGAGAAATGAATAGATCTTCAGCTCTAAGGCTGGTTGCTGCCCCTGGATAGGTCATTATTCCACCGCTCCTGTCCAGAGAGGTGGAATTTGTGATAATGACCATTGGGGGGGTTTATTCTGAAGAAAAAAAACTTGACATTTTATCTTCAACATTCCCTATCTCTGAGGTGCTTTCTTCTTATCTGCTTAAAACTTGCTCCTAGAAGACCACACAAGAGAAAATACAGATGACCTTGGATATAGCCATGCTCTATCTATTTTCTTAATGCATATTGACTACACAAAATAATGAGTTTTGCTACAATATTTTTATGCATATCTCTAAGGTAATTTATCACATTTACATCCCACAATTAACCTCTCATGTCTCTGATCTCCCTGATCCTCTTTCATCTTTCTAATAAGTCCTTGTCTATTTTCAGATCTTTTTTTTTTAGTTTTAGTGTAGATTCAGTATATGCCAGAAAACATGAGATAGTTTTAAAGTCCGGCTTATTTTCCTTGGCATGATGAACATCAGCTCCATTTCCTGAAAGCATAATTTCATTATTCTTTACGGCTCAGTAATACTCCATTGTGTGGAGATACTGTATTTTCCTTATGCGTTCATCCACTAATGGCCACTTATGCTATTCATACTGTGAATAGCAGCCATGTTGTAAACATACCTAAATTACATTTTCAATTCTCTATAGGTCATTTTGACCTTCATTCTGTGCTTTCAGTTTTATGGGATTTGACAAAATGCATACTGCCATGTGTCCACCACTGTAGCTCAAATACTATTTTTAAAACTCCTAGGTTATTCCATTTCTCACTGCTCCCTTTCCTCCACCTCCTAAACTCCCCGATAACCACTGGGTTTTTTATTATCTCTATAATTTTGTGTATTACATTCCAGAACATCAACTTTTCTTGCTTCATAGTACTTGGCTTTCTTGCTCTTGGTTATACCCTGATGTGCGGTAGAGACTCCTCAGAATACCACGTGGACTCTTTCAGGACTTGAGTGAAGGGTCTCCTTTAGATAGAAACTACACTCATTTTTCTGCTGGGATTCTAGAAGCATTAAGGTCCAGGACCAATTTAGACTAAAATTAAACTAAATAAATGCCTTAGTATATTTTGAGCTACTTAAATGATATATGGGGACTGAAAAATCCTTACAAGTACTGCTTTGTAACAATAGTTCCAGCAGGAAGCTAAGTGGTAGCCTCTCACACATTAAGATGGCCATACAAAACAGTTTTAAAGTTCAAAATCCATCATGCACTGGAAACTTCATCTAAACCTTCTCTCTTTGCATACAAGCATTGAATAGTTAATAAATAGCCACTGAAGTGAGTAAATAACCACTTTGACAATAAGCATTGCAGTTCCACAGTGGAAGAAGGTAAAGCGAGCCTCACACATCAAATTAAGGCATATGAAATTTTTATCCCTCTAAACCTTAGGGATCTTATGTGTCTGAAGTCATTCATATGTGTATGTACAGAAATGAAAACCCCACTATGCCGTTCTAGTAAAGGAAGGACAGGAAACATAGTAAAGCCATGAAGTTACTGATTTTTGCAGCTCAAAATCCTTCCCTAAGGCTGGGAGCCACTGACAACCTTTCTATATCCTGAATGTATTTTGAACTAATTGGATGCAAGGGACTCTTCAAGAACAAACTGTTATTATCACAACAATCCTATTGACCATCATGCTGTATTTGGAAAATAAAGTCAGGAACTGCAATTTACCCTAAAAATTAAAGGAAATTCATTTACAAGCTCTCTCATTTCATTGCATGTTGATGAAATCCACTTTGAAAGGCCAAATGAACCAGATTGTCCATTAACATTGATCACATTAGCTAGATAATTGCCAAAGCCCCATCTAACTAGTGTTGTGTGGATGCAGCTTGTGAAGGGAGGGCAAGGCACCTTAATGCGGCGTCTTCTTTCACGTTAACTTCTTTCACAAAATTTCTTCAAAGTCCTGAGCTGTGGCTCTGCCATTAGCTAGAGTTGTTTGTATCATATAAGCTTAGGAGAGGGGCATGCAAAGACACATCTTCCCCAAATGGAGTCCAATGCTTGTGTCTTGTAACAGCATGCCACTTCTTAGAGAACAAAGGGCTGGGTTCAAGGATGAATAATAGCAGGACTTTGCTAAAAGTGCCATGGTTGCCCCTGGAGTAAGACTTTGAACTGGAAAACAAAATCTTCATCTGTTTCCTTCTAACTACTGTTGACAGACTAGCCCTACACCTGTGTATCTTATCTTTCAGGCAGCAAAGAGTGGACTTTGAGTCCAATGCAAATATTTTGCAATCTTACCAATGGAAATCAGATGAGTACATTTTGTACTACACTCATGCATAACAGGAATAATCAAACAATAACTAAATATCAAGGCATGAAATATTCATATTTTATTCAGTGAATAGATCTAACTAGACCACATGAGGAATCTATATACTGACAGAATACATTTTGGCAAATAAGGGCGTGTTTAAACTTTTGTATGATGTCGTGGTTGGTTTCTCTGGTTTTTTGAAGATGATATTTATTTGTTCTACCATCAGTAAGAATACTCCAGACTCTTCTGTATTTCAAACTAGAAAAACAAACACTCATATGTATAGCTCACAGATAGCAGAATGTTTGATGTCAATATGAATTTAGACTGTGTTTCCCTGGAGATGATGAATTCCCAGCTCAGAACTCTAGCGTGATACACAATTAGTGTTAACAAACTAATCACAACTTCAAACTTGAATCTTGTTTTCTGTAAAAAAAAAAAAAAAAAAAAAAAAGGACCGCACTTTCCCTATTTGACTATGGTAGCAATTAAAGAATATTTTATGGAAACCCTTCAGAAAGTATATTACATTAGAAAGATATCAGACTGTGTGTTGTTAATTTCTCTCAGAGAATGGATAAACGTATAATGACAACAAAGAATGGCTTGGTAACTATCAGTGTAATGTGTCACTTAATAACAGTTGAGTTTATTTCCCAAATTGCTTTCTTTTTCTGTTCTACTAGTACATTATTCAGACCATTAGAGGAAGATGGTACATTCTGTGAACAGAATTATGTATGGTCTACTCGGTAATGCAAGAGCGATCTCTGTTCCCTGATTGCAGCATTATAAGCTCCCATTACAGCATGCACTATAAATCATCCTGCACCCAGGAGACAGGGCCAGATCCTCTCGTAATCTGTGAATAGTGACACCCTTTATAACAAGGTTATGCCATTCTGTCCCCAGCATGATGAGCAGAACTTCCAGGATACATGGCACCAAACTTCAATTAGACAGTTGGCAGTAATGATCAATAAAAGAAGATCTATTTCTCCTCCATGGAGCAGTTTCAGAAAGGGGAATGGGAGAATACACATCAGGCTACATAGCTGACTGAGAAGCATATGGAAGTCTTAAACCTGAAGAGCATGTTTGGGGACGGGGTGAGGACAGAAATAAAATACAGAGGCTTTGTCTATATAATTTAACTTGGCCTTCCTAACATCCACACACAGCAGGTCTGTTGGCATTTTGCAGACATCTGCAGTGGTCTCAGAATTGCTTTCTCAGGTTCATAGAATTTTTTTTTCCTTTATTTTTTATTTCTTCAAGTTACATCTCAATCGCAGTCCCCTCCCTATTCCCCCTCCAGTCCCACCCTCCCACCCTCAACCCCCCATCCTCTTCCCTTTTTTTTTTCTTTTAAGTTTACGGTATATCTTATTTCCCCCTACAGTTTCCCCTTTCAGTCCAACAAATGGCTTTCTCTTATAATAACAAATACAATACAGTACAACACAGGTAATTAGGCCACAGTTATGAGGGTTATATGGCTTAACGTACATTCCCAATGACCAGTCCATATGTATTTGGTACCTGACTTTAACATTCTACTATCTAAACATCTCCATGAGTTTAAAGTTGTATATCTGACTCAACATTCATACTAACTTGCAACACAATTTAAAAGTATCTTCTTAGATCTATAACACTCTCTTGACTCCTAAACAACTCAAAATTAAATTATGAGACTCTAGCTATCTGTTCTTCAACCACCTCAGAGACCTGAGAGGGATAAATATATCTGATTTTATAGGAAGTAGAGGGCCTGCAGCATCCCAAACTAAGAAATGACATACCTGTGGCTGCCTGGACAGTTCCCATTTTCTCTCCATACATTACAGAATCGATCTTCAGTCATTTGGCCCCGTTTCTCTGACAGACAATGATTGTAGAGCAGGGGTTATGAAGGACTTAACTACCGTATCTTGGCAGAGCTAGGCTGTCGACCTATCTGCTTCCAGGTTTTGTCCTTTTTGGACAGCATGCTGTCTACAGTTGGGGCAAGGGGCTTTTCCTACCAAGAGATAGGCTTGCGACTAATTCAATCGTCTCCCTCAGGAGATTCTTTGATGCTCATCTTCTACTTGGAGCAAAATAGGGGGTGCTGTCAGGAGTTGATATGTCTTGATATAAAAAAATCTAAAGTTACAAAAACATCTTTGAATGCCATATTCTGCAGATCTCTTGAGGTTTTTGAAGAGGCCCTATCTATCTCTTATATTAGAGTAAGCAGATGTTGCTTGTCTCTTGCCGGTTTATTTCTGATTAGCTTAGCAAGTAACTATAATAGGCTGTCATAGTACCTAACAGAATGACCGGCTTGCATAACTATTAGTTTGCATTTCTTAATTATCCTAAACAGTTTATGACAATTAGTAGTAAAAGGCCGAAACATCACATTTCATTTTTTTTCTTTACCTCCTAACCCTTCCATCCCATTTTTCTGGTGTGGGGTGTCCTTATATAACAGTCCCTCATCTCAGTTGAGAGGTCATATGAGGGCCAAGAGCCTCTTCATTCATTGGGGATCTATGAAGCAGTACCATCAGTGAAAAGGGTCTCGTTGCCCGGGAGAGAGAACTACTAAACAAACAAACCAATAAGCATACAATAGATAAAAAAGACTAAAAAATAGAAAAAATATAACTAATATATAAAAAATAAATAAAGAATAAAAATTAAAAATAAGAAGTCTATGTCCAAGTTCCCTTTGGTTTGTTAGTTGTAGTATCGATACCTTCTACTATATAGCTAAAATATAACTAATATATAAAAAATAAATAAAGAATAAAAATTAAAAATAAGAAGTCTATGTCCAAGTTCCCTTTGGTGTGTTAGTTGTAGTATCGATACCTTCTACTATATAGCTAAAATCCTACTATAAGTGAATAGATGCCATATGTTGTCCTTCTGAGTCTGGGTTAGTTCACTCAGGATGAGCTTTTCTATTTCCATCCATTTGGCTGCAAATTGCATAATTTCATTGTTCCTGATAGCTGAATACTATTCCATTGTATAGATGTACCACAGTTTTTTAACCCATTCTTCAGTTGAGGGACATCTGGGTTGTTTCCATTTTCTAGCTATTACAAATAAGGCTGCTATGAACATAGATGAGGAAACTTCCTTATGATTCCGTGAAGAGGCATTTGGGTGTATACCCAGAAGTGGTATGGCTGGGTCCTGAGGCAAAGCTATTCCAAGTTTTCTAAGATATCGCCAGACTGACTTCCATAGTGGTTGCACAAGCCTGCACTCCCACCAGCAATGGAGTAGGATACCCTTTCTCCACACCCTCGCCAGCATGTGCTGTCATTTGAGCTTTTGATCTTAGTCATTCTGACAGGTGTGAGATGGAATCTCAGAGTCGTCTTGAGTTGCATTTCTCTGATGATTAAGGATGTTGAGCATTTCTTTAAGTGTTTCTCAGCCATTAGGGATTCCTCCTTTGTAAATTCCCTATTTAGCTCTGTCCCCCATTTTTGATTGGATTATTTGGTTTCTTGGCATTTAATTTCTTGAGTTCTTTGTAGATTTTGGATATTAACCCTCTGTCAGATGTGGGGTTGGTGAAGATTTTCTCCCAGTCTGTAGGCTGCCATTTTGTTCGAATGACAGTGTCTTTTGCCTTACAGAAGCTTTTCAGTTTCATGAGGTTCCATTTATTGATTGTTGATCTCAGGTCCTGATGGTGTTCTGTTCAGGAAGTTGTCACCTGTGCCAATGAGTTCACGGGTTTCTCCTACTTTTTCTTCTAGTATCTTTAGTGTGGCTGGCCTTATGTTAAGGTCTTTGATCCACTTGGAATTAAGTTTTGTACAAGGTGATAGGTATGGGTCTAATTTCATTCTTTTACAAATGGACATCCAGTTGGACCAGCACCATTTGTTGAAGATGCTGTCCTTCTTCCATTGTGCCATTTTGGCTTCTTTGTCAAAAATTAGGTGGCCATAAGTGTGTGGGTCTATTTCTGGATCTTCAATTCGATTCCATTGATCTACTGCTCTGTTTCTATACCAATACCATGCTGTTTTTACAACTATTGGTCTGTAGTATAGCTAAATCAATCCTGTGCAATAAAAAAAAATCTGGAGATATTACCATCCCAGATTTCAAGCTGTACTACAGAGCAATAGGTTCATAGAAATTTTATAATTCATACTAAGGTTCTCTTTGTAGCATGTCTCATGGTGCAAATACAGACAAGAATATTTCAGTGTGTTATTTTATTAAACTTTTGTTTAGTTACCTTCTCAGATCAGCTGGAGAAAACGCGATTGTAATGTGAATTGAAAGCGGGTAGCATGAAACTGTGACATGCTAGAATCACATCCTTATGTGTGGAACAAAATATACTTATGCACTAAGACCAGTTGTGGTAATTACTCCACATAGTTTTTTTAAAATAATTTTGCTCCAATCTTTATGGGAGTATCTTAAGATGTTTAAGATGATCAAAGAGAATTAATTGTCCAGGAGTTGGTTCTCTCCTTCTGCTGTGTTGAAGGGATCTGTCAGTCTTCTGCTTCATGGCAGACTCCAGCCTAGCTTTTGGCTCAATCTTTTGTGATTCCTTCTTATCTTGGCATAGAAGGCCTGTGATTTCAGATGCAGTATGCCACATCAGCTTTTATCCTGGGTTCCAAGGATGGGACTTGAGTTGTCTGGTTTCTGCAGCGAGTGTTTCTATCCTCTGAGCTATCTTGAAAGTCCTGGATTGTTTTTCTGAGATGGAACTTGCTAGGTAACTGACATCTAAGTTGCTGTGTGGCCCAGACTATCCTAGAACTGGTCTTTCAGTCTGAGCCTCCAGATATGCACCATGACGCCCAAACTTTACCCCCAGGTATGAGCTATTTCTTACTATAACATTGGTATAATCCTCCAGATACCATCTACCCTTGTTATTTTTATGCTATGCTCACCAAATAGGTTAATAATAATTGTATCCGTACATGTATGTGCTCACAGTATATGTGTTAAAAATGTCTAATTCTCATGTTCAGGTTGGAGACATTTGAGAGCTCATCAGTTAAGAATACTTGCTCTTGTTGCAGAGGATCCAGGTTTGATAATCAGAACCCACATGGTACTTCACAACTGTCTGTAACTTCAGTTCCAGGGGATCTAGTGCCATCTTCTTGCTTCTCAGAGTATCAGTCAGGCCCATGGTACACATATACACATGCAGGCAAAACACAATTTGATGAGTATGAACTCATCAAATAAAAACAAATCTTTAAAAAAGATTTACAGTGTCAGATCATTTTCTAGGTCTTCTAGAAGTTGTCACCCAGATGGTTTGAGGGAACCTTAGACGTTTAAGCTGTAAAGATCTTCAGTTAGGGCCATATATTTTTAGAAACAGAAATTTAAGATGTAGGTTGCAAAAAAACTCAATGAATGAAAGGAAATGTATCTTAACTCTTGGAATCTCAAGCATAGAGCCAGGGTAGAAATTCACATGTTTACCAGCTACTGTGCTTTGTGTGTCCTCCACGGGACAGGGCCAGGGTATTTATATGCTACATGCTAGAATAGAAGTGGACGAATAAGTTGGAGGCATCATATATACTTCAGTTACAATGTTCTGTGTAAAATACATTATAAACTTCCTATGTGCTTTTTAAAAAATTGTATGTATTTGTGTGTATTTACATGGGGGTATGTGCCTGTCAGTGCAGAGGCACCTGGAGACAAGAAGACAGCTCATCATTTGGATGTTAAAGTTATAGGTGGTTTTAGACCACCTGAAAAGGATGCTGAGGGCTGAACTGGTCTTCTGCAAGACCAGTACACACGCTTAGCTGATGAACCAGCTCCTCTCCAGTTATCATTGAGGCCTAAAAATAGTTGGATAAAAGTATAAAAATTATCTCCTTTTATACTTTACTTTTTATTTGCTTTCTGGACTCTTTGATTCATAAAAGCACTAAGAAGTAAGGGAACATATATGGATTACAATGCAATTGCATGCATTCTTCAGGAATAGAACAAGCCACATTGCAGTCAATCCTCCTTCAAAGATAAGGAAACCAAGACTCAAAGACAGCAGTGTAATCCTTGTTTGGCCTGAGACACGTGACAACACAAACTGATCTTTCCTATCCACACTTCTCTGCCATCTCATGGTCCTGGTATCTAGGTGTCCTGCTGTCAGCTCTTAAGCAAGTGATTCTCACATAGTGCATTCCAAATATACTTACAAATCTGGGAAAATGATAAAGGTAAAAAACAAAAACTTTTAGAATCTAAAGAAATAGAATTATAAAGCTCAAAGGACAATTGCAGTGGTTGATACGTTTGGCCAGAGAACTAGATCCATAGTTCTTCTGAAGTCATAGTCTCAAAAATACTTTACTACTTAACATATTCATGCATATGCATATACATGCAAATGAAAGACTATTTTATTCAACTTCTAGTGTCACAGGTATGTTGTAATCCTGAATGTGCAGAGATGCTAACATTAATATTTTCCAGAGCACAATTACTGCAAATTAGTTTATTAAAACATGTACATTCTGTTTGCTTGTAAATAAGTATATTTCAATTTGAAATAAATTTTTACCCTGTAAATATAAAGTATGTTAAATCAAGTTTTGTTTTGTGTGTGTGTGTGTGTGTGTGTGTGCGTGTGTGTTTTGCCTTTTAGGGAAACTGATACAAAAACTTAGGACAATTTTGTTTATTCTTTGTTTGTTACCTACCAACCATTTCTCCTTTCCCATCATTCCATTTTTCTTTACTAAATTCAAGATGACTTTAACTTCAAACTTGAAATCAGTTTGTAAACTCTTGAGAATACTAAATGCTGTGTTAGTCAATAAATAATGTGTAGCGCAGATGTTGGCTTCCCTAAAAAAGGCCAAAGTAAACAGCACCTTCAAAGTGCTCCAGGATGAGGCTTATTTGCAGGTAATTTCGTAGGCTTCTATTCATCCCTCAATTATCTCTGTAATAGGTGACGTAACTAGACAGTTGATGGAAATGGCACTGCAATTAGTGGACAAAGCCAGCTATCTTACTGACGGGATCTGACATAGTGACTCGTGAACTTGGGCAATGTGTCACTATTCTTATAAAATTCTAACTCATATTTAGCCTTTTCTTGTCTTGAGAACATATGTAAGAAACCCGTGCCTTTTTCATCAGAAGAAATTATAGTTATTTTCCTATTATAGTAAATTTGTGGGTATAATGAAAGGTTGTTTGGATTATTTTCTAAAGCAAAACCAAAGATGTTATTAGGCCTTTGCTAGATGTTATTTAATGTGCTTTTTGAAAAGCACACAAATTACTATATTGTAAATATTGTCTAATAGTTTAATATCTGTATTTAAGTGTAATCAGCTTTCTTTAGAATCTTACATATTGTACTTTATTAATTTAATATATTTTTCTTTTAAAGGGTCTATTTAATATTGACAATGGGTTCCTAGCCCAAAATAAGCTACAATTTTTTCCTTTCTTCTGTTGGTATACAAAACCACAGTGCTATCATTCCCATTTATAAAAGTTTTATAACATGGAAAAAAGGCCTATTTTTGTGGTAATGACATAAAATTAATATAAAATGGATGAAAATTATATATATAATGATTATTATCGTCTATTATGTAATATATGTAATAATTCCATCAACTATCTAGTTACATCACCTATCATAGAGATAACTGAGAGATGAATAGAAGCCTACGAAATTATCTGAAAATATGCTGCGTGGAGGTGACACTTCCAAGGTGCTGTTTACTTTGGCCTCTTTTAGGGAAGCCAGCATCTGCACTACACATTATATACAAAGTGACTTTATAAATGATATTAATTATCATATATTATATAATTTTCATCCATTATATGTATGTATATATTTAGTTTTTTATGCAGAGTTTTCCATGTTATAAAGGGGAAATGGTTAGTAGGTAAGAAACAAAGAATATATACAATTTAGACCAATTTTGTTTATTCTTTGTTTCTTACCTACTAACCATTTCTTCTTTGTAACATGGAAAAAATATGAATATATATATATATATTTTTTTTAAAGAAAGTTGTGTAAGTAAGCCCAAAACAGGGATTTTCAGTGAAAGTTTAGAAAGTTTCATTGGTCTAAGAGAGAAGACAATTGAGTTCTTCCTTATTCACCATAATTGGTACCCTACTAATCAACAAGTCTAACTCTCACACCAAACATGCAACCTTAAAGAATTTTTTAGCACTTTGTCCCTAAATATGTGCATCATTTCCTCAAGGAAAATTTCTGTTGTCATTATTACACACAAATACTTCTTACTTTAGTTCATACATATACACAAAATATTATCATAATTAATAAGCTAACAAGTTTAAGAGAAAATATTAATCTGTGAATTAAGAATAACATTCTATTTAAAAAAGGAACACTCAATACATAACAAGCCCAAAACCATGGGAATTCTTAAAAGATAAAATATATGAAAGCTCTAAAACTTAGTAGAAGATGCAGGTCCTAAAGGGACCACAAAGGAAAAATTCAAAATCATAAAGAAATACACACAGGACCTAAAGTTGGATAGCAAGCACTGGAAAAAAGTAGGGAATTGGGAAAATAGAGAACTAGAGAAGGAATCCCATAATGTCTCTTCAATGACTAGAATTCCTTAATTACAGAATGATTGAAAAAGGAGAGGAAGAACTGCCAAGAAAGAAGAGACTTCTAAAAGCAAGATCCTAAGGATTTATCCTGAATAGTGGATGAAACAAATCCTAGTTCAGCCATGTGATAATAAACTTTTACGCTGTTGTTAAAGAAGATAATTCTCTAGGTGGCCAGAGGAAATATATGTGTATTACCATGGACATTGAGCAATGATATAACATTATGATATAATCAAAGTGGGTGAGCAGAGAGGGAAGGGTAATAACCAAGCTGAATCTTGATTTTCCTTTTCAAGAAGACAATACATGATATGTACATTCTAAAAGTAAAAATTATATATATGATTTCAGGACTAGCGTTTGACATTAGACAACCATTTGGTGTGCTCTTCCCTGGGGTAGACCACTTCTCTCATTTCCTGTTTTATTTAGTTGCTTATAGCTTTTTAAATAGGTTTGGGGCCTTGTGGTCTTTCCCCCATCCATGTTTGTTGGTGTAATCCTCGTTCAGTTCATGTTTGGGTAGTGATGATGGTGAGACTTTACAAGCATAGTTTTTGATGTTACTAAGAGACATAATCTCACAGCCAGCCCAGCCAACTCCCTGATCCTTTGACCTGTACAATATTTCCTCCTCCTCTTCCACAACATCCCCTTAGCCTTAGGTGTGGGAATGTTTGGTTATATCGAGGGATATATATGTATATGCATACAGTAACAAGTAATGAAAAAAGAGGCCATGAATTTGAAGGAAAGTAGGGAGAAATATATTGGAGGGTTTGAAGTGAGGAAAAAGAAGGGAGGAATGCTACAACCACCTTTCACAACACACAAAACTGTCTTCTGATGCTTTGAGTCACACACAACCGCTTCAATTTACCAGGGCTAATCTGAACAAGATGACTCCCAACCAAAGCTGACACTCTCAGATCCTCTCCTCAGGCAACTTGGAATTGCCCTTTAAAAGTTTTAATGCTTCTCTGGTGGTTCACTTTGACCTATATGACGTAGGTTTGTGGCTGTAGTATCATACTTCAGTCATTAACTGTGGCTCATGTGTGCCCCGAATCAGCCATTCCACAAATGGGAGTAAGAGCAGATGATGTGCTCAGTTAAAACACAAAGCCAGTAAAACTCTAAAGGGCCAGATCGTGTAATCCTTGTTTTGTTTGGTTTTACCTTTCTGGTTCCAGGCCCTCACTGGGCTCAGTACTTGACAACCTGAAATCCCAGGCGCTACCTTTGTCATGTGAACATAACAGCTGAATTCTCTTTGTGCACACCAAGTGAGATCATTTCTTATGTGCAAAAGAAATCACTTTCCCACTGAAGTTGTTCCATGTTCATCCTATCAAAAATATGTTTCAGCCAATGGCTATCCAACTTTATTCTGCCATTACTTACAGTATCTAATTCTATTTTTGAATCCTATATGTTAATATTTACTTCAAGTTTTTGCTTGTTTGTTTATTTTGAGATTGCAATTTTAATTATAACACCTACACATCTTGTAAGCAGGACAAATTGTAGGTCTAAGGCTTTGTGGCTGGGTTGGTGTTCCAATCCCTCCACTGAAAGTCTTGCCTGGTTAAAGGAGATGGCTAGTTCAGGATCCATATCCCCCATTACTAAGAGTCTTAGCTAGGGTCACTCCCAAATTCCTGGGAGTTTCCATTGTCCTAGGTTTCTAGTTCATCCCAGAGATGCACCACTCCCAATCCAGTACTGAGCAAGAGCTCTACTCTCTCCTTCTGTCCTCCCCTGATCTCATCCCTCTTAATCTCATCCCCACCCCCTCCTCCACCCAGTTCCTTCCCTCCATCCAGTCCCATGTCTAATCTATTTCTCTTTCTGAGTGTGATTCAAGTGTCCTCCTTTGGGACCTCCTTGTTACTTAGTTTCTTTGGGTCTATAGATTGTAGCATGATTATCTTATATTTTATGACTAACATTCAATTAAAAGTGAGTACAAACCGTGTTTGTCTTTCTGGGTCTGGGCTACTTCACTCAGGATGTTCTTTTCTAGTTCTGTTCATTTGTCTGCAAATTTCATGATGCAATAGCTGAGTAATACTCAATTGTGTAAATGCACCACATTTTCTTTATCCATTTTTTGGTTGAGGGACATGTAGGTTGCTTGTAGTTTCTGGCTCTTATAAAAAAAAAGCTGCTGTGAACATAATTGAGCAAGTGTTCTTGTGGTATAGTGGAACATCTTTTGGGTATATGTCCAGGAGAGATATAGGTGAGTCTTGAAGCAGAACTATTCCCAATTTTCAGTGTTTCTCAGCCATTTGAGATTCCTCTGTTGAGAATTCTCTGTTTGGCTTTGTACCCCATTTTTAAATTGGGTTATTTGGTTTGTTCATGTCTAGTTTCTTGAGTTCTTTATATATTTTGGATATCATCCCTCTGTTGGATATAGGGTTAGTGAAAATCTTTCCCCATTCTGCTGTTTTGTCGTTTTGACAGTGTCTTTTTCTAATTGAAAAATATTTACTATGTGAATTTCATATTATGCAACCTGTTCCCTCTCATCTCCCACCTCCCCTCAGACCCACCTTCCACCCTTGCATTCTGTCCCAGCATAAAAAATAAAATCTCATTGTGGAAGCTGCAGTGTGTCTCAGTGTGTCCCACAATATTCCCTTTTGACCACACATTTTGGTTGCAAATATTCATTAAGATGTTTCCTCAGTCTGGTATGAGGTCCCTGCTTTCTGCTACTTTTTCAATATTGGAACCTCACTGAAACTCCTCTCAGATATGCTGTAACTGTGCTGTGTCATGGAGACACTGTAGTTTTGGGTTGTGGAACTGGCCTCTTCTTGCACTCCAGCAGTTCATCCATGGGGTAGATGTTGCAGTGGGCCAACTCAAAGCCCTAGTTCTGGATCTGCAACCCTCACTTTCAGGGCCATTTCTACTATGGAAATGTGCAGGGCCTGCTCTCCTGAGTGCTGCAGCATGTGTGGGGCAGGGATAGCTCTCCTGCTCTTGTGACCCCATCTAGGACATATCTCCTGTTGGCCAATGGTGGTGAGGGCAAAAGGGAGGGAAGGGCATCTCTCCCTAGCCAACACCACGACATAGGAGTTTGAAGGCAGGACTGACTCACCCATAACCCCCATATCCAGGACAAACTGTAGTGTCTATGCTGACAAAGTGCAGGCCTGCTCTCCAGAATGCTGCAGCATGTGAGGGACAGGAACAGCTCTCCTGCTCTTGTGACCCTATCTGGGCCAGATCTTCTGTTGGCCAATGGTGGGGAGGGCAAAAGAGAGGGGAGTGACAGTGTCTTTTGCCTTAACAAATGCTTTTCAGTTTCACAAGGTCCCATTTCTACTCCCACCTCTTTGTCTTTGTCTCTGGATGAAGCCAGAGTTGTGATTTCATATTGGTTGCTGTTTTGAACTGACAGGTTGCTCAGAGGATTTTTAAAACAACTGTTAGAACCTGGTAGTAAAAGCTCATGAAGGTATGGTATCTGTATGAATCTCTAGTATGTATTAAAACTACAAAAGGGAATAGCTCAAATTCGAATTCTGTAGTTGAACTGCCTTTGTAATTATTTCTCCCAGTGGGATTCAACACAAGTTTATACTTAAGAAACTCTGAACATAGTTGGGAGAAAAAAGTTATTTTTCAAGTATCCAGTGTAATATCAAATCTCAAATGTCATAGCTTGACAGAGGAAATGGTTTCATAAGAGAGTAGAGAAATTTCCTGGAAGAACATGAGAGTAAGACATATTTCAAGACTCTGACAGCAAAACTAGGACTGACAAAGACCCTGGAGATAGAGTCTGAAAATGTGAAAAGCACATGCAACACGGGGAAGAAGAAATCAACAATTCTCCAAAGGTTACAAAGACAATAAATGCTATGAACAACTTTATGACATACATGATGAAGCTCTTTGAAAATGAATACATCTCTAGAAAAAATTTGTGATGAGCCAAACTTTATTTAGGAAGAAATAGGAAATGTAATCAGTATAATATAAAATGTATAGTCATCAAAAACTGAACAAGAAGTTTAAAAAACTCTCACAGATGTTATTATTATTATCATTATTATTATTATTATTATTATTATTGTTACTACTACTACTACTACTACTACTACTACTACTACTACTACTACTACTGCTATTACTATTTGGTCTCTCTAGTATTGGTTAACAATTCTTTTCTTTCTTTTTTTTTATGGCAGTGTTTCTCTATATCACCCTGGCTATCCTGGAATTCATTCTGTAGACCAGTCTGGCCTCAAATTCAGAGAGCTGCCTGCCTCTGCCCAGGCAGACACCACCACTGCCTGGTTTACACTGATTTTATTTACTTATTTATTTGTTTGTTTGTTTTTGGCTAATAACTTCTAGCAAACAATAAAGGAAAAATAAATGCAGATACTAAAGGAGAAAATAATTACAGTCTCATAAAACTCAACTGAGTAGAGAACAGGGGAATATCCCCAGCTGACTTTTTTACACTAGTGGAACTTTGACACAAAACTTCAACAAATATGATTTATCTTGCTCATGAATATATACAAGCACTTAAATAAGAATAATAATGTAACTCAGAAACATGAAGGGCATTGGTACAGTGTATCATTGGATTTTTGTATAAGAAATCAATTCATGTGAATTTTCATATGACCAGATGAAAACAGACTATGAGGCAATCATCTTAATAGAGAAAAAAAAAGCAATAGATAAAATTTCATATCCCTAATCTGACAGAGCACCTACAAAACGAATGTGCAGCAAACATCACTTAATGGTGGTTGGTGAACGCTTCCTGGTTTGATTGGACCAAAACCAGGATATGTATGAGCACTACCCAATAATACTGTGCTGGAGTTCTTAGCCTACATTAAGGCATTGGAAAGTTAAAAGAGATCAGAATGAAATAAAGGAAGTTGATGTTGCATGGATATAATCTCTGTGTTAGAGTTCAAAAGAAACATGAAACAAGCAGTATTTTTAAATGAATTTTATACCAAGTAATGGGTTTCATCATGGTATCTTTCTCTGTATATATTGTTCTACCTGCCACAGTTTCAAGACATAAACTTCAGTATGCATAAGTAATTTAAAAAAAACCAGAAAAATCTAATTTGTTTGTTTGTTTGTTTGTTTGTTTGTTTGTTTGTTTGTCTTGAGATACAGCTTCATTTATTAGCCTAGGCTGGCCTGGAACTTACTATGTAGCATAGGCTGGCCACAAATGCACAGCAGTCTTCCTCCCTCAGCCTCCTCAAGTTCTGGGATTATAGGGATTTTGGGGTTATAGGCTTGCAGCAACAAGCCAGAATACCCAATTCAGAAACTTAAATTTAAAATCAGATTTATAACATCAAAATTGTATCATACTTAGGAATAAAAGTAAAAATTTGAAGAACTTTGTGATGAAAAGTATACAGCATTATTGAAAAACAAAACAAAAAAACCCTAAATAAACTCAACTATAATCACTGTGCACACAGCTAAGAGAGTTTGATATCACAGGAAAATCAAGTTTTTTGTTTGTTTGTTTGTTTTTTTAACTGATTGGGAATTTAAAATATCTCATCAAAATTCCAGCCGGTATCATTTGAGCTCTTTATTTTAGCCATTCTAACAGGTGTTAGGAGGAATCTCAGGGTCGTCTTGAGTTGCATTTCTCTGATGATTAAGGATGTTGAAAGAGCTCAAATGACAGCGCATGCTGGCGAGGGTGTGGAGAAAGGGGTACCCTACTCCATTGCTGGTGGGAGTGCAGACTTGTGCAACCACTATGGAGGTCTGTCTGGCGATATCTTAGAAATCTAGGAATAACCTTGCCTCAAGACCCAGCCATACCACTTCTGGGTATACACCCAAAGGACCTCTCACGGAGACATAGGGAAGTCTCCTCATCTATGTTGATAGCAGCCTTATTTGTAATAGCTAGAAATTGGAAACAACCCAGATGTCCCTCAACTGAAGAATGGATTAAAAAATTGTGGTACATCTATACAATGGAATATTACTCAGCTATCAGAAACAATGAAATCATGCAATTTGCAACCAAATGGATGGATCTAGAGGAGCTCATCCTGAGTGAGCTAACCCAGTCTCAGAAGGATGCACATGGCATCTATTCACTTATAGTAGGATTTTAACTATATCGTACAGGATATCTGTACTACAACCAACACATCAAAAGGAACAAGGACATAATTTTTTTTTATCTTTTTCTTTTTCCTTCTTTTTTTCTCTTTCCTTTTCCCTTCTCTTTTTCCTCTCTTTTTTTGTTGATATTCTTTGTTTTTGTGGGTTTGTGTGTTTGTTGGTCTTTTTTTTTAGTATTCCCCCAGTAGCAATGAGACACCATTCACTGGCAGTACTGCCTCGTAGGCCCCCGGTGAATGAAGAGGCTCTTGGCCCTCATATGACTCCTGATCTGTGGTGAGAGACTGTTAGGCAGGGACACTTGACCCCAGAGGAACAAGACGGAAGGGTCAGGGGGTAGAGCATGGGAGGGTGGGGCTAGGAAGTGGGAAAAGAGGACAATATGATAAGGATGTAACCTGAAGCAACAAACAAATAAATTTATCAACTAAAAAAAAAAAAAAAAAGAAAAGAAAAAAAATAAGGGCAGGGGGCAGGGCTGAAACACTGTGAATGGAACAGAGGATACAGCCATTCGGCCTGGATTTGCAGACCTCCAGGTGTAGAGAAGACGTGGAGCTAAGGTAAAATACAAGAGAATTGTGGTATTGGCCCATGCCTTTGACTTCAGCGGAGACGGGGGGGGGGCACCTTAGAGTTGGTGGTCTTATGTACTCTGGAGTCATACGGAGCGGGGTGGTGAGGGTGCATACTCTTGGTCCCACCATTCAAGAAGAGTACACCCTTGATCCCAGCTCCCAACACACTGGAGACAGAAACAGGCAGATCCCGGAGCTCAGGGTCAGCCTGATGCAGGGCAAACTCTAAATAGAGAAAGACTTCGATCCAGGAGTGGTGGAACACATCTTTGATCCCTTCAGATGAGAAACACAGGTCCCTGTTCCCAATAATTAGAGTTCAGAGACACACACATGGGATTTGGAGGGACCTAGGTTTGGAGGCTACTTACAAAAGGCCGTCTCGATGCAGGCAGATTGTCCTTTGGGATCTCAAAATATATACACTAGAGCTGGTTTAGCTCCAAGGTGACAGAATGATTTCTTCTTTAACCCGGATTGAAAGATAACGCTTTGTATGTTGTCAGAAGGCCAAATTTGCTTCAGGAGAAGTACTACCTAGCCCCCCCCATCCCCCCCCTGAAAAAAAAAAAAGAGGGCAATTGTCCTAGGGTTGGGATTGGGGCAGGGCTCTGTTCTTATCGTTCCAGGAGAATCGAAGTGTCCATTAGGGGAGCCTGGGGACGGCGGACAGCGGAATCCTCAGCAGAGAGCAGAATCAGGCACCAAGGAGGATGAGTGACCCAGTTGATTCTGCCTGGCAGACTTCCTCAATAGCTGTCTCCATCGGGGGCCTGAAACCCCGGCAATCCAATGTCGCTGGGACCGTTCAGCTCTATACAATGCCCCGGCAGGAACCTCAGTGAAGCCTGCAAGATCAGCTTCTGCCTACAAACCCCTTAGGTCATCTAAACAGCTGAGAACAGAAGGACTGAACATAAAAGGATTGTACTAACATTTTTAATCATTTTTCCCATTTGGGTTGGGGCCCCAAACAGGTCTACTACGACCCAAATCAGCAGGAAGTCACTTTAAGAGAGCGACGTCCCATGCCCAGAGGGTGGGGAGGGTGTTTCTCCGCCCTTCTTTTTGGTTATTTGAAGGATAACTGAAAACTCTGTTATGTAGGGGAAGAGACTACAAGCTGATAAATGATCCTGTCTTAATGGGTTTTGGAGGTTAGCCCCAGGGAATTCCTACTTTTCCTTTTCTGTATCCTTCTTCCTCTCCTATGTAGGAGTGCATGGGCTTGAGAAAAATGAGATATAGACATAGCACAGGAAGGTCCAAGAAGAAGGGGCAGATTATTGAATATGCCCTTATACCTTTGTATATTGATACAAAATTAGTAGGTTATTTGGCTAAAGTGGTATTGACCATTGTTTATTGTGCAAAAATAAGATTGTACATCGGTATTGATCTTTGTATATTGATACAAAATTAAGATTATAGTTGGCCACAATGGTATTGACCCTTGCATATGGACGTAATATTAAGATTATATTGGGCTACATAGGCATTGATCTTGGTATATTGATACATAATTAAGAGTATATTTAACCACAATTGAATAGATCTTTGTATATTGATACAAATTTAAAGATAATGCTTCCCAATGGTATCATACCTAGAGATACTTAAAAATAAAATGTGAAGCTCTGACCTCTTGATACCAACCATCTAAAATGGTCTAGGATAGTTAAAACAAACTCCTAGTCATGCAAACATGTCTCTTTGTTAGCTACTATGACAGTCTATCACAGATATTCTCTAAACTACCCAGTAATCAAGTTGCTAAGAGACAAGCAACATTTGCTTATCTAAATACAAGAGATGGTTAGGGCATCTTCAAAAACCCCTAGAGATCTGCAGAATATGGCATTCAAAGATGTTATCTTAAATCAAGATTTTTTTTGATATCGAGACATATCAGCGCCTGACAGCACTCCCTATTCTACTCCAAGTAGAAGATAAGCATCGAAGAACCTCCACTGTAAGATGGTTGAATTAGTGGCAAGCCTTTCTCTTGGCATGAAAAAACCCCTTGCACCAACTGCAGACACACTGTTGTCCAAAAAGGACAAAACTTGGTAGCAGGGAAGTCGACAGCCTAACTCTGCCAAGACAGGGTAGGTAAGTCCTTCATAATCCCTGCTCTACAACAAATGTCTGTCAGAGAAACAGGACCCAAAGCCTGAAGATTGATGCTGGAATGTATGGAGAGAAAATGGGAACTGTCCAGGCAGTTATTGGTATGTTCTTTCTTAGTTTTGGAAGCTGCAGGCTCTGCACTTCCTATATAAGCAAATATATTTATCCCTCTCAGGTCTCTGAGGTGGTTGAAGAATAGACAGATAGAATCTTATAGTTAAATTTTGAACTGTTTAGGAATCAAGAGGGTGTTATAGATCTAAGAAGATACTCTTAAAAGTGTGTTGCAAGATAGTATGAATGTTGAGTCACATATAGACCTTTAAACTCATGGAGTTGGGTAGATAGTAGAATGTTAAAGTCAGGAGCCAAATAGGTATAAACTGAACATTGGGAAGGTATACTGGGCCAATTTACTCTCATAAATGTGGCATATTTATATCTATTGTTTTGTATAATACTTACTGTTATAAGAGAAGGAACCAGCTGCTGGACTGAAAGGGGAAACCTCTGGAGGGAAGAGGGTGGAAGGGCGGGATAGGAAGGGGGAATAGGGAGGGGTTTATTACTGAGATGTAACTTGAAGAAAAAAAAATAAAGTATTAAAAAAAAAAATTCCAGCCGGAACCTTGTGGTACTTGACAACCTGATTCAAAATTTTAAACAGAAAAGCAAAATATCCACATGAAGGAGAGTACTTCATTCACTCCCCCTGAGACCCTTATCATCAAGGTAAAGTCCTATAAAGGGACACTCAAATGACACATCCAGAGAACCCCAGAACTGGCCTACTCTAATGAAGGCCTTTGGGACAGACTGAAATGTATAGCAGGCCATTTGGGAAGAATGAATTTGTAAATTAATTATCCAGGCACAACTGGGAATGCACTGGTGAGAAACTAAAATGATATCCCTATAAAAAATTATATTTAAAATTCCAGTTTCAAATGGCCTTAATTTCAAGTTAGAATGTTAGACTGCAGGTTGGCACATAGCTCACACATTCTTGGATATCAGTTCATAAATTTTCTTCATATCTATAAAGGATATTTATATTGTTTGGTATTAAAAAATGCATTAAGAGATTTAAAATATAAGTAAATGAAGCTTTACTACAGTTCAAATAGGTTTTCTAAATCTCTAAGAGTTGAAGTAATTTGGAGTTAAGATAAAATAATTGAGAAGGGCAGTGTTAGCCCATGCCTTTAATACCAGCAGAGACAGGGGAATCACTGTAGAGTTAGTTGTCTTCTAAAATCTACAGTTATAATGAACAGGGTGGTGATTATACCTCTAATTCCAACAATTGAGAGGCATACACTTTTAATCCCCACACACTGGAGCCAGAAGCATGCAGATCTCTGAGTTCAAGGCCAACCTGACACGGACCAATCTCCAAGTAGAGAAAAACTTGGGGTGGTGGAGCACACTTTTGATCTCAACAATTGGGAGGCACACACCTTTGATCTCAACACTTGGGAGGCAGAGGCAGACACATAGAATTTATAATGAGTTAAGTTTAAAAGTCATTTGCAAAAGGCATGTTGAAATTCAAAGTGAATTGTCCTTTGTGATCTCAAAATATATACACTTAAAAGTATGTTTGGTTCCAAAATACAAAAAAAATTTTTTTTAATCTCAATTGAAAGATAATACTTTTTCTATTGTCAAAAACCCAAATTGTTCTAGGAAATATATTTCCTGCCAAAAAAAGGAGCACCCCAGAATTAGGATTAGGGAAGGGTTGTGTTCTTATCTTTCCAGGAGATTAAAAGCATTCATCTAAGGAGTCCAGGGACAACTGGACAACTGAAGAAAAAGGGACCAAACATCAAAGAAGACAAGACAAGTATCCCAGATGATCCAGCCTCACAGACTGCCTCAACAGCTGTTTCCTCAAAAATATACATCCAGAAAAACTCAAAATGGCTAGCTAAGATGGCTCAGCCCCACAGAATGTTCCAGCCAGGACTTCAGTAAAGCCCGGAACTTTACTATCCAAAGTTCAACTTCTGACTACAAATTTCTCAGAACATTTAAATAGCTGGCCACAAAAAGACTGTACAACAAATATTTCTATTAACTTGCTTAACCATTTTCCCATTCTTTTTTGGGCCCTCAAACAGGTTTCCTACATCCAAAATCAGTAGGAAGCAATTAAGAGAGTAATGTCCCATTCCCAGAAGGTGGGGTGGGTGATTTTTTTTTTGATTATTTGATGGGTTACAGATGTTTGTTGTTATTTTAGTGGGATTGGTTACAAATTGTTAAATAATGGTCTTGTTAAACAAGCTTTAGGAGGTTAGACCAAGGGACTTCTCTCTTTTTCTTTTCTCTATCCTTCTTTCTCTCCTATGTAGAGGAGAAAAGAATTGAAAAGAAAAAAAGAGGATATAGACATGACACAGAAATGCTAAAGAAAAAGGGATAGATTATTGAATCTGCTTTTACATATTTGTATATTGATACAAAATTAAGGTTATATTTGGCTATAGTGGTATAGACCTTTGTACACTGATACAAAATTAAGAATAACTCTTTTTAAGGTATTGTACCTATGTAATTAAAAATGCAATGTGAAGTTTTGGCCTTTTGATAGCAACTGTCACATACTGTTTAGGATAATTAAGAAATGCAAACTAATAGTCATTCAAACTTGTCATGTTGTTAGGTAGTAGTGCAGTGTATCACAGATGCTTTCTAACTTAATCAGAAATCAAGTTGTTAAGAGACAAGCACTACTTGATTATTCAAATATATGGACAGAGATAGGTGGTCTTCAAAAACCTCAGGAGATCTGTAGAAAATGGCATTTAAAGATGTTCTCTTAACTTAAGATTTTTTTGATATTGAGACATGTCAGCTCCTGTCAGCATCTTCTATTCTACTCCAAGTAGATGATGAGCATTGAACAATCTCCAATTGGAGATGGTTGCATTATTGGAAAGCTTGTAACTGGGCAAGAGAAATCTCTTGCTTCAAGTATAGACAGAATGCTGTCTGAAAAGGACAAAACTTGGAAGCAGGGAAGTCAACAGCCTAGCTCTGCCAAGACAGGGTAGATAAATTCTTCATAATTCCTGCTTTACATTTAATGTCTGTCAGAGATACTGCTTCAAAAGGCTGAAGATAGATCCTCCAATGTTACAGAGAGAAATTGGGGACAGTCCAGGCAATTAGTTGTCTGTCATTTCTTAGCTTTGGAAGCTGCTGGCTCTGCACTTCCTGTTTCTTCAGATATATTTATCTTTCTCAGACCTCTGATGTGGTTGAAGACTAGATAATTATAATCTCACAGTTAAGTTTTAAATTGTTTAGGAATTAAGATGATGTTCTAGGTCTAAGAAGATATCTTTAAGTTGGTAACACAAGTTAGGATGGAAACTGAGTTAGGTATAGAACTTTAAATTCATAGAGATAGATAATAGAATATTATTATCAGTTGTCAAATACATATGGACTAGACACTGGGAATGTATGATATAACTTCCATATTTATATTTTCCATAATTGTTGCCTAGTTTGTCTTATTGTTTTGTATTGTATTTATTGTTACAAGGAAAAAAGAGCCTTTTATTGAACTAGAAGGGGGAGCTGTTGGGGGGAAAAGATACACATCAACTTAAAAAAATTGGATAGAGAGGGTAGGAGAGTGGGACTGTGATTGAGATGTAGCTCGAAGACATAAATAAATGTTGAAAAATATTCTAGTTTCATTAAATTAAAATCTTAGATGAAAAATGGACAGGACAACAATATAGGAAAACAGTTTTTCTCCATACCATGAAAGATGCCTTAATATCCACACAAAAGCCAAGTTGAAAGTGAAATTATGTCATTTTCATAAAAAAATAAATTAATGCACAAAATGGAGAAGAGTTCCTCTTAACATACAATACTCACAAAGAGTTAGTATGAAAATATGGATAGAAAGAGGAAAATGAAGCCTCACATATAAATAAATTCAAAGGTAAGAAAAACAACCCAAAAATGATCTCAAGCAAGAGATCCACAGATGAATAATTCTAAGTGAAACAAACATATGAAATCATGCTCAGCTTTATTAGAAATTATGAAGTGGAAATGTGGACCCCAATGAGATGATATCACACACATTTAATTCCGATGAAAATTAAAGTCTGGCAATTTATATGCTGGTGAGGATGTGGCAAAGTACAGTTTATTACAATTCAGAGGAGATTCAATAATGGCCACAGCCACTTTAAAACATAACTTATTTTCCAATCAAATTGAAATTGTGCAAACTGTATGACACAGGAATTCCACCCTAGGATATATATGCATAAAGGGACCAAAACATAATGCTCAAGAATGTGCATCATTGCACTGTTTATCCCAGCAAGTTCTAAACAACCAATCAACACAGAACAGAAAATGAGTTGTATGTTATTATGATGGATTACTGCATACTGATGAAATGCAATGAATTTCAACTACTCACAAAACAGCCTGTGTTTTAATAATATATGATTAAAAACACAGGCTGTATAATTCCTTTTATGTAAAGTCAATGTGTTTGATGATTCATAGAAATTCTAGATCACAGCTAAAAATAATGAAAGTAGTAAAGGGTGAAAGAACAATGCAAAGAGCCTTTGGATTTCCACCCACATTGTTTCTTGCTGGATGTTGGGTAAATGACGTTCACTAGTCACTATGTTTTTTTACACATTATACAGTTTTCATTAAAACTTTAGTACTTAATGATTGCCACTTTCTTTAAAACTGTTTGGATCTCATCAGGAGTCTGTGGTTTAACTAAAGAGACCAGGGCAGTGTAGCAAAATCCCAAATGTACAGATGACATGTTAGGCCTTTGTAACCTGTCACAGCAAGTCACCCTACTTAAATTCTCTTGTTCCAATTGTTATTCTGCTAACCCACCTCCCAATTATACATTTAATTTCCCACATAGATTTACTCTAGGGGAAAGAGGGTACTGATCAGCACACGAGTCATCAGAAAGACTGAGGGCTCCATTCTTCACTGTAATTTAACGTTGGCATTTTGGCTGATACTTCAAATTCTCTAAGCATCCTTAGGGACAATCTAAGCCTGCTGGAGAGAAGGTGGAGAAATGAATCATTCCAAGGATAAGTGGAGGGGGCAGCTGAAGAGCCAGAACAACAGAAGGGAATAAACGTGTCCAAAGCCACAATTCAGCATTCAGATGCAGTATCAAGGGATCTTGTTAACAGGCACTTCAATGGATTCAGGTAGGAGCTTGAGTGTTTACAAAGAAAGTATGTGGTTTTAAAAGTAGTAAGTGCAACTGCAGAACAAAGAATCATGTACAAAAAAGTTTTCTGAGTCAGTCTTGACTCACATATTAGTTTGGTCACCAAGGAGATCCAGAAGTCCGTAGATGAAGATAATAATGCCGATGATGATTCAAGATAATGTACTAAACCTGCTCCCAAGCAGAGGCAGCTTAGCAAAATGGATGAGCTTGGGTTTTCATGCCAGACATCAGTCAGATTCTGCAGATTCTGTCTCCTCTATCTTCTAGTCAGATGAGAAATCCTAACTTACTTTTCTTATTTACAAAACAGGTAATAAAACTTACCCAGAGTTACTGTGAGATTCAGAGACAATGTATATAATGTTGACAATAAGGGAGTGCTCAACAAATGCTGAGGTGACACTGTTGCTAGTTATTACCTGTTTAAAAGTCAAGATTGGAGACAAATAGCTCAAGAACATCATTCTGGGGAGAAGGAGAAGGTGTAGCCAGAGTGATAAGCCACAGATATGAACTGAAACCAATGGCCAAGAAAAGGGCTTGCAGGTCATAGTGTGTCACCATTGGCTCTGGTGAGGTAGGAACAAGGAGGAGGAAAGAAGTCCTCTAGTCATGGTTCTCAGTGACTTGGAAATAGGGAGTTCCACACAAGAACAGGTCTCTACTTACTGGAAGGACTGGATGAAACCAAGCTGCCTGTCAGGCCCAGAAGAACTTAGGTAACAGATGGGCAAGTGAGATAAGGACCATGACCCAGATAGAGTTGAGAGGCAGACAGCATGAGGCGTGAGACACTAGAATTGTGGTGTAAGCCAAATATTAATCACATCTTCTGAGCAACAGCCATCTAAGTCATCTGCTCATCTGCATTTGAGTCAGAGACTGTATCTTCATTACTGATCTGCAACCCAAGTTCCCTGGGACTGACTATCAGCTCACCTGGCCACATTTGGAGTCAGCCTTGATCTCTTCCATTTTCTCACCAGACTGAAAGAAGCATTGTCTTCTCTGAGAAAAGAATATCTGGAACTCTAAACAAAACTGAAGCAAAAACCTGGGAGCTCCATGTTGATAGGAGCTCACCCTTGGGCTAGCACACATTAATCACAGGGGAAAGTTCTTTCAAACAGTGAACTCACGGGAAGCTGCACACTAGCCATTTAAGCCACCAAGACCAAGCCAGATTCTTTTAAGTATTATGCTATAAAACAGGCTTGGAACTGCCCCTAGAGGCATTGCAGATATGACTACTGTGTCACATATACATCAATAGGTGGCAGAGAGGAGAGAGGCTACGCCTATATTCAGTTTTCTGACCTATGAACATATGAATGAATAGTAGCCTAACATTTCTGGGGGAAAAAAAGCAAGCTGTATACTAACACTACTTTGGCACCATGGGGTAGCCTGTGATGACTACCAGACCAGTACCAGGCAAGCGCCAAGTGGACTCCCAGGACAGGAAACAAGACAGAAACTAGAAGAACTCTGCCTCGCTCTGGGTGTGGGGGTTGTGGGAGAGCCAGCCCTGCCTTTGGTCTGGCATGTGGTGGTATTGACTACAGAGAGATCCCCTCCCCTCCCTTTTGGCCTCACAACCATTGGCCAACAGGAGATCTGTCCCAGAAGGGGTCACAAGAGCAGGAGAGCTGTCCCTGCCCCTCACATGCTGTAGCACTCATGAAAGCAGGCCCTGCAGATCTCCATAGTAGAACTGGCCATGCAAGTGGGGGTTGCAGGTCCAGAACCAGGTTTTTGAGTTGGCCCACCCCAACATCTACTCCCATGGATAAACTGCTGGAGTGCAAGAAGAGGTCAGTTCCACAACCTAGGACTTCAGGATCTCCATGAAACAGGAGTTACAGCATATCTGAGAGGAGTTCCAGTGAGGTTCCAGTACTGACAGAGTAGCAGAAACCAGGGGCCTTGTATCAGACCAAGGAGTCCTTATAATGAACTTTTTCAAGCAGAATGTGTGCACAAAGGGGAATATTGTGGAACATACTGAGATACACTGCAGTTTCCACAATGAGCTGTCATTTTTAAGGCCAGTACAGATTGCAAAGGTGGAGGGTGGGTCTGGGGGGAGGTAGGAGATGAGAGGGAACAGGGTGCATGATTCACAAAGTAAATTTTTTTTTCAGTGAAAAAAAAAAGCAGGTTTGGAACCTGAACTGGTACCTTTGTGAGCACAGATGTTAGCAAATGGTATTTCATAGGAATGAGAGTAGATCTGAAAAATGACATGTGGATTGCAAACAAAATGAGATTTCCCTTGCACTTTCCCACAAGTGTCAGTTGCTCTGATCCCAAGCCTCCACATCCCTTAGCAAAAGCCAGTCTCAGAAACGGCAGCGCAGGCTAGAGAATGGCTCCATTGGTAAAGTGCCTTCAGGGCAAACATGAGGACCTGAGTTCAGCTTCCTAGCACCAGTGTAAAAGCCAAACGCAGTGGCACAGATCTTTAACCCCAGCTCTGGGGTAGGAGACAAAGGAGACCTGAGGATCTGTGAACTTATTAGCCAGCCAGGCTAGCCTAGTCAGTGAGGTTCAATGTCATTAAAAGAGAATCTGTCTCAAAAATAAAGTGGAAAACAAAAAAGGAAGACAGAACACACACACACACACACACACACACAGAGAGAGAGAGAGAGAGAGAGAGAGAGAGAGAGAGAGAGAGAGGAACCACAATTCATAAAAGTATCTGCTACTAAGTTTCTAGCTATGCTGACTGCAAGTTGGATACATGAAATCAATTGCTTAAACACCACATACTGGGTGAGTTATCATTTTAAAATAGCATGAAGAACTCCATTAACATAGAAAGGCACCTTGAATTAACCCATTGCACTTGAGTGGAAAATTCAACCATGTTTGGAAGTACCTTTAAGATTGGTTTCATTTCTAGGGTGGTTGACAACAAGGCCCTCAGGAATACTGTAAGACAATAAATATTTACATGTTCCTGGTTATAGCCCAACCCATAGTATTACTTAACATTAACATGTACATTGTGAGTTTTTAGTTTGTCATTTTTCTTAAACAAGTAGTACATTAAAAAAAATTTTTAGCCTCATGCACTTTTTTTTAATGACTGGGCAACAATTATGACAATTATCGGGCAAAACATATATTCCCAATGTCCAGTTCATATGTTTTTGGCAACAAATAAGAATATTCTGTTATCTATCTATCTATCTATCTCTACAAGTTTAAAGTTATATACCTAACTAAATTTTCATCCTAACTTGTGTCACTAGCTTAAAGACATTTTCTTAGACCTAGATCATCCTCTTAATTCCTAAATATATGTGAAGAAACAGGAAGTGCAGAGCAAGCAGCTTCCAAAACTAAGAAATGACAGACAACCGACTGCCTGGAAAGTCCCCAATTTCTCACTAAAACATTGGAGGATATATCTTCAGTCTTTTGGCCCACTATCTCTGACAGACATTAATTGTAAAGCTGGAATTAAAAAGGATTTATCTACCTTGTCTTGGCAGAGCTAGGCTGTTGACTTCCCTGCTTCCAAGTTTTGTCCTTTTTGGACAGAATTCTGTCTACACTTGAAGCAAGGTCTTTTTCTTGCCCAGTGACAAGCTTGCCACTAATGCACCATCTCCAAATGGAGATTCTTTAATGCTCATCATCTACTTGAAGTAGAATAGGGGGTGTTATCAGGAGCTGACATGTCTCAATATCAAAAAATCTTGGAGGATTCCAAGATGGCAGCAGCTTGCACAGACGCATTTTGAATGCAGGGGAAACAGCTATAACATCACAGAGCTATAAGATGCTGAGCAACAATCTGAGAGGCTCGAACCCAGGGACTAATGAAAGTCCCTAGGTGAGACTCTCAGACACTCAGAAAAAAAGACCAGCAGAAACCAGGGAAGCCACAGAAGCCAGAAAAGCAGGAGAATCATCACCAGGAGAGGACCCATGGGTACAAGCCACTGAAATACCCAGAGAGCAGCTCTGAACCCCACACAGGGGTACTCACCAGCTACCCAAGCTCCCAGATTCCATGCAGGTGTTCTGATACCAAGAGGAGGACCAACTGAACCCCGGGAACAGGTGTATTCTCAGTGGAACCATTGTGACCACAAACCATAGCACATTCTGAGCTACAGGACAACAGCAGGACCACCGCGGTATATCTCCAGCAGAGCAGGAGTCTAGGAGATGCAAGCATATTTGGGCTTGCCCAGAAAGATGTTGGACATACAGGCCCCTCTATTCGATTTACAATCACTCTGAAGAACACTGAGGCTAGACAAAGCAGCGGGACACACTTCCTGTAGCGGGCTGGGGTATGCCTTCAGCACCAGTGCAGTGTTCTGGGCATTGGCAGGCAGCTCCAATTGCCAGATAGAGGCTTCTCCTGGCTTTCTCAGCACCCAGTTTCCACAGGACAGCTCCAGCACCCAAACCAAGATGAGCACAGCCACAGGAAGGGTAAGATCAGAGCAGCTGAAAGGCGGTGGTTGAGCTGGAAGGCTTCTTGGAACTCCACTGAGTGGGCTGTGTGGTTAATATCAGGCCCCTCAGACAGTGCACCTGACTCCTCCAGTGGGAAACCAGATCTTCACTATCTACAGTTCCACCCCTGGAGCAGCAAGTTCTTGGCCTTTGTGCACTGCCTGAGTGACTCAGACTAAAAGGGCTTAGTGCCTAGGGCCAAGTGTCACAGAGGTGCCCTGGGAACAATCTAGGAGGAGCATCCTAGGGGGAACACAACCACTGACCTAAGCCTTGGACCAGAAAAACTAGCAGCAGGGGATTCTGCAGACTGGAATAATACATCCAATCCTAACCCCCACCTTAGTTCCCAATTGGGACACAACTGCAAGGGGTGAACTTCAGGAGGCCCACTGAAATACAGCTCCAACACAAGACCCCACCTAGCCTGTGTTGAGCTACAGAACACCAAGACTATACAGCTTTTACACCAAAGCCCCATCCTTAGCATCAGGTCCAGAAGACACTAGGAACAATCAGCTAAGGACAACCAGATGGCTAAAGGTCAACAACAACAACAAAAAAAATCTGACAAAAATCAGGGAAATATGACTCCAACAAAATACAGCGATGCTAATACAGCAAACCCTGAACATCTCACCACAGCTGAAACACATGAAAATGATGACAAATCTATACTTAGGAAAATGATAGAGTCCTTATAAGAAGGAGTTAAATCCCTGAAAGAATATAAAGAATCTTCAATTTTACAAATGAAAGCAATGGAGAATACAATTAGAGACCTCTAAACTAACTCAGCCAAATATGAATGGGAAAGAGACAAGGCTATGAAAGATTTGAACGATTGGCAGACAAAGTCATCTAAATTAGAGTAGGAAATGTATAAAATGTGTAAAAAATGCTCAAGACTTAAAATTGGAAATGGAAGCAATAAAAAAAAAAAAAAAAAAAAAACCACAAGCAGAGGTAGTCCTGGAGGTGGAAAACCAAGGGAAGAAAACAGGAACTACAGACATGAGTAACAAAAACAGGATACAAGAGATGGAAGGCAGAATCTCAGTTGTGGAAGATTCAATTGAAGAAATAAGTACAACAACCAAAGAAAGCGAGAAATCTAAAAAAGTTTTCACCTACAACATCCACAAAATCAAGTACTCAATGAAAAGATGGAACATCAGAATTATTGGCATAGATAAAAGAGAAGACTCTCAACTCCAGGAAATATCTTCAACAAAATCATAGAAGAAAACTTCCCAAACTTAAAGAAAGAGCTGCCTATAAAATTCCAAGAGGTATATAGAACTCCAAACAGATTAGACCAGAAAAGAAATTCCTCTTGCCACATAATAATTGAAACTCCAAATGTACAGAAGAAAGAATATTAAAAGCTGTAACAGAAAAAGGTCAAGTAACATATAATGGCAGACCCATCAGAATTACACCTGACTTCTCCTCAGAAACTCTAAAAGCCAGAAGGGCCTGGACAGACATCCTACAGGCCCTAAGAGAACATAGATGTCAGTCCAGACTACTATACCCAACAAAACTTCTATAAACATGGACGGAGAACACAAGATATTCCATGACAAAATCAAATTTAAACAGTATCTATCCACAAACCCAGCTCTACAGAAGATCCTGGAAGGAAAATTCCAACCCAGAGAAGTTATGTACACTCTAGAAAACAGAGGAAGTAAAAATCTCCACTGCAGCTAAACCAAAAGAAACATACAGCCACCACCTACATCAAAATAACAGGAAACAACAACATTTGGTCATTAATAACCCTCGACATCAATGGACTCAACTGTCCAATAAAAAGACACAGGCTTACAGAATGGATCCATAAACAAGATTCATCATTTAGCTATATACAAGAAATGCATCTCACTAACAAAGGTAGACTCTTCCTCAGAGTAAAGGGCTAGGAAAAGGTTTTCCAAGCAAATGGTCCCAGGAAGCAAGCTGGATGTCCTAATATAAAATTAAATAGACTTTCAACTAAAGTTAATAAAAAGAGACAGGGAAGGGCACTACATACTTGTTAAAGGAAAAATTCATCAAGATAACACCTCAATAGTGAATATCTAAGCCCCAAAATACAAGGGCACCCAGATTTGTAAAAGAAACTCTTCTAAAGCTTAAACCATACATTGATCCCCACACATTTGTAGTGGGAGACTTCAACACCCCACTCACAACAATGGACAGATCATCCACACAGAA
The DNA here is from genome assembly GCA_907164525.1 of Lophiomys imhausi. Lineage (NCBI taxonomy): Eukaryota > Metazoa > Chordata > Mammalia > Rodentia > Muridae > Lophiomys > Lophiomys imhausi. Next base: position 1,005,070 of record CAJQZJ010032488.1, read on the forward strand.
ACCAAACAGAGAAATAACAAATCTAACAGAGCTCATGAAACAAATGGACTTAACAGATACCTACAGAAAGTTTCACCCAAACACAAAAGAATACAGCTTCTTCTCAACACCTCATGGAACCTTCTCCAAATTTGATCATATAGTCAGACACAAAGCAAATCTCAACATATAGAAGAAAATTTAAATAACCGCTTGTGCCTTATCAGACCACCATGGATTAAAACTGGACATCAGCAACAATAGAAATAACAAAAAGTCTACACATTCGTGTAAACTGAACAACTCTCTACTCATGACCACTGGGTCAGAGAACAAAGAAAGAAAGAAATCAAAGACTTCTTAAAATCCAACAAAATGAAGGCACAACATACTCAAACCTATGGGACACAATGAAAGCAGAGCTATGAGGAAAGTTCATAGAACTAAGCACCTTCAAAAAGAAAATTGTGACAGCCCATGTGAGCAACTTAACAGCAGAACTGGAAGAGTTAGAAAAAAGAAAAGAAAAAACACTCCCAAGAGGAGCAGAAGGCAGGAAATTATCCAACTTAAGGCTAAAATCAACAACTTAGAAACAAAAAGAACAATACGTAAGAATCAAAAAACCAAGAGTTGGTTCTTTGAGAAAATCAACAAAATAAACACACTCTTAGCCAAAATCACAGGAAGGCAGAGGGAAAATACCCAAATCAGTAAAATCAGAAATCAAAAGGGAGAAATAACAACAGACATTGAAGAAATACAGAGAATCTTTAGGTCTTATTTCAAAAATCTGTACTCCACAAAATTTGAAAACCTGAGTGAAATGGACAATTTTCTACATAGATTCCACCTACCAAAGCAGGTTAGCAAATTGAACAGTCCTATAACCCCTAAGGAAATAGAAATAGTCATTAAAAAATCTCCCAAAAAGAGCCCAGGGCCAGATGGTTTCAGTACAACATTCTACCAGACCTTCAAAGAAGAGCTAAAACCAACACTCTTCAAACTCTTCCACAATATAGAAACAGAATGAACACTGCCAGACTCATTCTATGAGGCCACAGTCACCCTGATCCCTAAACCAACAAAGACCCAACAAAGAAAGAGAACTTCAGACCAATTTCCCTCATGAACATGAACGCAAAAATACTTAATAAAATACTGGCAAACCAAATCAAAATACACCATGATCAATTAGGCTTCTTTCCAGAAATACAGGGATGGTTCAACATATGAAAATCCATCAACATAATTCACTATATAAACAAGCTGAAAGAAAAAAAATATGATCATCTCATTAGATGATGAAAAAGCATTTGACAAAATCAAACACTTCTTCATGCTAAAAGAAAGTCCTGGAGAGAGCTGGCATACAAGGACCATACCTAGAAATAATAAAGGCAATATACAACAAGCCACTAGCCAACATAAAATTAAATGGAGAAACTTAAAGCATTTCCTCTAAACTCAGGGACAAGGCAAGGGTGTCTACTCTCCCCATATCTCTTCAACATAGTACTTGAAGTTGTAGTCAGAGCAATAAAACAATTAAAGGAGGTCAAGGGATACAAATTGGAAAGAAAGAAGTCAAATTATCCCTCTTTGCAGATGATATGATAGTATACATAAGTGACTCCAAAAATTCCACCAGAGAACTCCTACAACTGATAAACACATTCAGCAAGATGGCTGTATACAAAATTAACTAAAAAAATCAGAAGCCCTTCTTTATACAAAAGATAAATCAGCAAAGAAAGAAATTAGGGAATCAACAGCATTTACAATCGCCACAAACAACATAAAATACCTGGGGGTAACTCTAACCAAGCAAGTGAAATACATGTATGGCAAAAACTTCAAGTCCTTGAAGAAAGAAATTGAAAAGGACTTCAGAAGATGGAAGGATCTTCCATGCTCACGGATAGGTAGAATAAACATAATAAAAATGGTCATCCTACCAAAAGCAATGTACAGATTTAATGAAATTCCCATCAAAATAACAACACAATTCTTTACAGACCTGGAAAAAACAATTCTCAACTTCATATGGAATAACAAAAAACAAAACAAAAAAACCAGAATAGCTAAATCAATCCTGTACAGTAAAAACAAAACAAAACAAAAAACCCCAAAACCATCAGGAGGTATCACCATCCCAGATTTCAAACTATACTGCAGAGCAGCAGAGCAATAGTAATAAAAACATCATGGTAATGGTATAGAAACAGACCTGTTGAGCAGTGAATTGAATTGAAGATCCAGAAATGAACCCACACACCTATGGTCACTTAATTTTTGACAAAGAAGCCAAACCCATACAATGGAAAAAGGACAGCATCTTCAACAAATGGTGCTGGTCTAACTGGAGGTCAACATGTAAAAGAATGAAATTAGACCCATCCTTATCACCCTGCACAAAACTTAAGTCCAAGTGGATCAAAGTCCTTAACATAAGGCTGGACACACTAAATCTACTAGAAGAGAAAGTGGTGAAAGCCTCAAATTCATCGGCACAGGTGACAACTTCCTGAACAGAATACCAACAGCTCAGGCTCTAAGTCCAACAATCAATAAATGGGACCTCATGAAACTGAAAAGATTCTGTAAGGCAAAAGACACTGTCATTCGAACAAAATGACAACCTACAGATTGGGAAAAGATCTTCACCAACCCTACATCTGACAGAGGGCTAATTTCCAAAATCTACAAAGAACTCAAGAAATTAAATGCCAAGAAACCAAATAATCCAGTCAAAAAATGGGGAACAGAGCTAAACAGAATTCACAAAGGAGGAATCCCTAATGGCTGAGAAACATTTGAAGAAATGCTCAGCATCCTTAACCATCAGAGAAATGCTACTCAAGACAACTCTGAGATTCCATCTCACACCTGAGAGAATGGCTAAGATCAAAAACTCAAATGACAGCACATACCGGCAACTTTGCAGAGAAAGGGGAACCCTCCTCCATTGCTGGTGGGAGTGCAAACTTGTACAACCACTATGGAAATCAGTCTGGTGATGTCTTAGAAAACTTGGAATAGCTCTACCTCAAGACCCAGTCATACTACTTCTGGGTATGCATCCAAATGATTCCTCACCAAACCACAAGGACATTTCTTCATCTATGTTCATAGCAACCTTATGTGTAATAGCTAGAAACTGGAAACAACCCAGATATCCCTCGACTGAAGAATGGATTAAAAAACTGTGGTACATCTACACAATGGAATATTACTTAGCTATCAGAAACAATGAAATTATGCAATTTGCAGCCAAATGGATGGAACTAGAAAAGCTCATCCAGACTCAGGATGCACATGGCATCTATTCACTTATAATCAGATTTTAGCCATATAGTACACGATAACTATACAACAACCAATGCAACAAATGGAACAGGAACATAGACTTTGTTAGCTGTTAACAAGACACTTTACCCTAGTGCTGCTGCCATGTAGGCCCCCAGTACATGAGGAGGCTCTTAGCCCTCATATGACTGCTGAACTGGTGCGGGGACTATTGGGGTAGTGTTAAATATTCTAAATGTTAATTAATTGGTCCTGTTTGCTGTATGTTACTAACATTGACTCTTAGTGGTTAAATAAAATTCTCAGGTCTGAGACTGGGCAAAGACAAAGAAAGGTGGGACTTCCTGAGATTAAAACAGGAAGCCTGTGCTTTAGACAGAGGATTAAAGCATTCCAGCCAGTAGCAGCAGGAAAGAGGACACACACCATGGGTTAGAAAAAAGAACCCCCTAAAATGACTTCCTGCTGATTTGGGACGTAGTAAACCTGTTTGGGGACCAAATAAGAATTGAAAAATGGTTAAAAATGTTAATAGAATCATTTGATGTGCAGTCCTTTTGTGCTCAGCTATTTAGATGTCCTAAGAAGTTTGTAGACAGAAGCTGATCTTCAGGGCTTTACTGAAGTTCTTGTTGGAGCAGTCTGTGGAGCTGAATGATCTTAGCAATTTTGAGTTGTTGTGGTTGTAGACTTTTGAGGAAACAGCTATTGAGGAAGTCTGCATGGCTGGATCATCTGGGCCACTCGTCTTCTTTGGTGTCTGATCTGCTTTCTGCTGAAGTTTCTGTTGTCCAGTTGTCCCTGGATTCCTTGAATGCTTTAAATCTCCTGAAATATAAGAACAGAGCCCTGCCCTAATCCTAACTCTGGGACAATTACCTTTAGTATGAAAGCTGAGTTAGATATAGAACTTTAAACACATGGAGATGGTTACATAGTAGAATGTTAAAGTCAGGTGCCAAATACATATGGACTGGACATTGGGAATGTATACTAAGCCATATAACTCTCATTATTGTGGCCTATTTATTTCTGTTATTTTGTATTGTATTTATAGTTATAAGAGAAAGAACCATTTGTTGGACTGAAAGGGAGAGCTGTTGGGGGGAAAAAGAAATACCTTAAACTAAAAAAAAAAAGGGTAGAGGATGGGGGGGTTGAGGGGGAGGAGGGTGGAAGGGTGGGACTGGAGGGGGGAGTAGGGAGGGGATTGTGATTGAGATGTAATTTGACGAAATAAAAAATAAATTATTAAAAAAAAGAAAAAAGAACCTCATTCCACATGGCCAGGAACATTGGCATATCGTGGAGAATGGCAGTCCAAGGGGACATATGTATATATGGGGTCATATTTGGGTAGTAGAATTACACGCTAGCTTGGATGGACTAGGATTGCACAATTCAGGCCAAGGCTTGTTAGAAATCCATGTGGTGTCTCTGTGTGCTCTTTTATAATGGTGGCTTAAAGATTAATGGTTCCATACCAATTAACAATACTCAAAATACTGGTTAAATAGTTTAATTAGCCATTTTTTCTACATATGGGGTCCAACTAGGGCAATTAGAATCCATGCTTATAACGTGAGAAGGCCCAGGTGAAAGCCAGTTTCCTAGTCAAAGAGCGGGGAACTGAACCCAAATGCATTTCAAAGGTGCGTCTATCATAAAAAAAGCTGTTGCCTTGCAGCAAAGTCAGAGAGCTAAAGCTTAGCTCTCCTTATGTACTAAAAAACTGGCAGCCTTCTAAACAGAACTTAAGAGTGGAATTAATTGCCTAGATTAAAAATGGAGGAATTCATAATGCCTCAATACTTTTGGATTCCAATTGAGTTTGTTCCTCTTAGCATGTAAATGATTTTTATCCTGACAATTGTGGTTCTGTGTATCTTTTTTGAGAAAGTTCAGACTAGGATAGTCTTAAAGGAAAGAATTTATAAATGGAATGGTAAATTACCAACAATGATAATGAAGGAAGGAGGGAGGCTTTTCCTGATAGATAATACAAAATTGATGGCAGCTGGAACTAAGAGCTCCCTGGGTACTAGGTGCCTGTCAGGAGTTTCTGGTAATGGTACATCAATGAAATACAGTTGCAACTAAATTTCAAGGGATAATGAACAAAACTTTAATTGCAGCATGAACTGGCATGGTTAGACATAGCAAAGTTTTTGGAATGTTGTTTTTGCCTGATTTTTGTTTAGATATCTTTGATTTTCCAATAGCATGAGGTAGAATGGATATTTTTCTAGTTTGCCATTGCTAAAACAAAAGAGATTTTTGAAGATTTTGGGCAAATTTCGAATTGTCTCTATAGTTAAAAGTTGCTCTCTGAGTTAAAGTGTTACTAATATCTGGGATTTAAGTGAAATATTTGAGCAGGGTGGTACTGGCACACACCCTTAATCCCTTAATCCCATCACACTAGAGGAAGAAACAGGCAGATTTCTGGATTCTAGAACAGCCTCGTTTAAACAATGAAGACAGGGCGGGAACCCTGCTGATAAGATATGTCTGCTTACTAAAGACAGTCTAGAATTCAAAAAATGACACATTTTTCCTTGATGTTAAGTTTAATAATCTCCTTACTAATCTAATGGACACATACACATAATCTTAAATTTATATAAAGAGAAAGGGGTCACAAGCCAGTCTCCTTAGGTATGAGGCTCTCGCTGGAGAACTGGGGTCAAGAAACATTTTGCCCCTAAAAGAGATATGTTAATCTCCAGGTGTAGTGGTGCATGCCTTTAATCCCAGAACTTTGGAGGCAGAAGCACGCTAATCTCTGTGAGTTCAAGGCTAGCCTGGTGTGCAAAGTGAATCCAGCACAAGGATACACAGAGAAATCCTGTCTCCAGAAAAAAAAAAAGAGAGAGAAAGAGATATATTCTGTTAATGTAAACAATAAATGAAAGGCAGGAACCCTGCTGATAAAATAAGGCTGCTTACTAAAGACAGTCTAGAATTCAAAAATGACACATTTTTTTCCTTGATGTTAAGTTTAATAATGTCCTTACTGATCTAATGGATAAATACACATAATCTTAAATTTATGTAAAGAGAAAGGGGTCACAAGCCAGTCTCCTTAGGTGTGGGGCTTCCACTAAGGGAGGCATTTTGCCCCTAAAAGAGATCTGTTAATTGCTGGGTGTGGTGGTGCACACCTTTAATCCCAGCACTTGGGAGGCTGAGGCAGGCTGATCTTTGTGAGTTTAAGGCTAGTCCTCTCTATAAAGTGAGTCCAGGACAAGGATACACAGAGAAATCCTGTCTTGAAAAAAAAAAGGGAGAGAAAGTGAAACAGATATATTCTGTTAATCAATGTAAGGACCCAGAGTTAGGCTAGGGAAGAACATGCAAACAGCATGCCTCCCACAGCCAACAGTTAAGAAAAGCTAACATAAAACAGCATATCATGCTATTTTTAAACCAATCTCCTTAATAATGGTGTTTCCATGGGAGAATTAGAACTCAAACTAATACAAATGGTTTAAGTAATGTTATTGTTTATAAGGGTAATTCAATTATTTAAATTCATACCTTGATCTCAAAACTTTGGAGACAAGGAAAAAACCAGGTTCCTTGTGTATTCAAGGTCAATCTAAATCTACAGAGCTCTACAGAGCAAATCAAGACAGCCCAAGCTACAAAGAAAAACCCTGTATCAATAAGGATGGATATATCCACATAGAAATTAAATCACCAGCCGGGTGTGGTGGTGCACGCCTTTAATCCCAGCACTTAGGAGGCAGAGGCAGGTGGATCTCTGTGAGTTCGAGGCCAGCCTGGTCTACAAAGCAATTCCAGGACAGCCAGGGCTGTTACACACAGAGACCCTATCTAGGAAAAAAACAAACAAACAAAAAAAAAAAAAACAAAAAAAAGTAAATTAAATCTCCAAAGAAAGGAGAAAAGGAAAAGAAAAAATACATAAATGCATACCTTTGATCCCAAAACATGGGAGACAAAGACAGAGACAGATTGTTTCCTTTTGAGTTTGAGGCCAACCTAATCTACAAAAAAACAGAAAAACACAGAAATAAACCTGTTTTAATCAATTAATAAATTTATGTCAACTGTAGAGGAGAATACTTAAACTCCATACAGTTTTATGCTATATTTTCCACTTAAAATAGATTATATATACCATATATATGTAATACTATTGCATGCCATCCTTTTATATGGCATGTATGGAGACTTACAAATGTCTTTCTTCTGTTCAAACAAAGAACAGAAAATATTCCTTCATTGATTTGTTCATCTTAAACATCCAAGGTATTTTGGTAATTGCAGAACTCTGTTACTTGTGAGAAAGTATATATTTTCAGAACAAAGGGGCCAGAGTCCAAAAAAAGACAAGACAAGTAACCCAAATGATCCAGCCTTATAGACTGCCTCAATATCTGTTTCCTGAAAAAATCTGCACCAAGAACAACTTCAAACTGCTTGCTGAGATGATCCAGCCTTAAAGACTGTTCCATTGAGGACTTCAATGAACTTTCCTACCCAAAGTCCAGCTTCAAACTACAAATTGCTCAGAACATTCAAATTGTTGAGCACATAGAGACTGGATGACCAATGTAACTATTAAATTGATTAACCATTTTTTTCCATTTTATTTTGGTTCCTAAACAGGTTTTCTGTGTCCCAATTCAGCAGGAAGAAGTTTTAAGAGAGTGACGCCCCATTCCCAAAAAGAGGAGTGGATGATAAATGTTGTTTAGGGGGAACTATTACAAATTGTTAAATGGTCTTGTTAAGCAAGATATAGGAGATTAGATTCAGGGACTTTTCTATTTCTTTCTTTTCTCTATCCTTCTTTCTCTCTTATGTAGGGGAAAAGAAAAAGAGGGCGAATATATATGTATAATACAGAAATGATAAGATATAAGGATAGATTATTGAATCTGCTCTGAAACTCAAAACTATTGTTATTTTTAAATAAGGTCATCTTTTGACACATTGGTATAGAATTTTGTATATTGATGCAAAAATAAGATTAAGTTTGATTCATTAGTATAGAATTTTATATCTTGACACATAATATGTATATTTCAACTCTTATATAATGTATTGTGCCTATACAACTTATTTAAAAGTACAGGTTTACTTCCAATCCTTTTATGAGTTGCTAGTGCAATCTATTTAGGAGTCTGGATAATACAAGTTGGCTGGCCAGTTGAGCTTCTGGTCATGTCAAATACTAGTCTTAATTTATCACAAAATAGACTTTATGTTAAACAAATAGTAAATGGTTAAAATATACAGTTTGTTCATAAATAGATGATAGATTTATAAATAAATCGATAGATGTCTTCAAAACCCTCAGAGGCATACAGAAAATGGAATTTTGAGATGTTTTTATTATTTTAAGAATTGTTTGACTTAAGACAGTTCCTGACAGCTCCCATTTGACTTGGAAGAAGGAAATGAGCATCAAAAAGAAATCTTCCATCAGGAGATAATTCCTCAAAAAGAAATCTCTCATCAGGAGATAATTCCTATTGGGCAAAATGCCCCTGCTCTCTCAACAGACTATATAAAGTCCAAAGGTGGACCAGAGCTTAAGTGCAGGTAAGTCGATGTCCTGATTCTGCAGAGACAGAATGGGAAAATCCTTATTTCCTGTGACACAATTTAGTCTGTGAAAAATGCTTGGCTAGAAGGCTGAAGATGATGCTCCAATGATATCAAGAGACATTTGGGACTGTCTAGGCAACAAACTGTCATATTTCTTTTTGGAAGCTGCTTTCCTATGCTTCCTACTCTCTCAAATAATAACTTTATCCCTTCTTATGTCTTTGATGGGGTTGAAGCCATAATAGTTATAAAATTCCAATTGAACTTGATTTGTTTAGGATTTAAAAGGATATTTTCATGTCTAAATAAAATCTTTAGGTTTATAAATATAGGACATGATAGAAATTATTTAGGTTCAGAATTTTAGACACACCAAGATAGATGATATTTTTATTTTTCAAGATTTCCTGATACAAATAGGCTAAACATTATTTGCATAACTATTATATATGGTCCTCTTGATTGTTTCATATTTGTTCTTATTGTTTTTACTATATGAGTTAAAAAATTTAGCCTTTTTTTTAGACAAAAGGAGGGAATTGTTGGGGTAGTGTTAAGCATTCTAAATGTTAATTGGTCCTGCTTGCTGTCTGTTACTTACATTGACTCTGATTGGTTAAATAAAATGCTGAGGCCTGAGATTGGGCAAAGAGAGAGAAAGGTGGGACTTCCTGAGATTAGAACAGGAAGCCTGTGCTTTAGACAGAGGATTAAAGCATTCCAGCCAGAAGCAGCAGGAAAGAGGACACACACCATGGGTTAGAAAAAAGAACCTCATTCCACATGGCCAGGAACATCGGCATATCATGGAGAATGGCAGTCCAAGGGGACGTATGTATATATGGGGTCATATTTGGGTAATAGAATTACGAGCTAGCTTAGATGGATTAGGATTGCACAATTCAGGCCAAGGCTGGTTAAAATCTATGTGGTGTCTCTGTGTGCTCTTTTGTAATGGCGGCTTAAAGATTAACAGTTCCAAACCTATTAACAATAATCTAAATACTCTTAAACAATTTAATTAATTATTTCTACAAAGGGCACCCAATGCAATGTAATTTAACTAATTTTTTATTACAGAGGACTGATATGTAGGGATACTCCACTCTGGAGAAGTAGGATAGAAGGGAGAGGGGATAGAGAGTGGGAGGGTGGGACTGCGAGGGGTGGAAAGAGGGCACTGTGATGGAGATGTAACTTCAAATAATAAATAAACATTTAAAAAATCTTAAGTTAAGAAAACATCTTTAAATGCCATATTCTACAGATTTCTAGACAATTTTGAATACCATCTATCCATCTCCATATATTTGAATAAGCAAATGTTTCTTGTCTCTTAGTAACTTAATTTCTGATTAACTTTGAAAACATCTGTGATACACTGCACTAGTACCTAACAAAATGACAAATTTGAATGACTTTAGCTTGCATTTCTTAAATTTTTTATTACTTTTTACATTGGGACAATGGGTAGTCAGTTGCTGAATTATTAAAATTATTTTAAGTTATCAGTACTACCTGGGTCCTTTGTGGCATTAGCAAAGGACTGCTGCTGTTCATATGCCATTCACCAAACAGAGAAAGCTTCCAGAATCCACCTCTGCCAGCTCACTTTTCTGTCACTAGGGATACTAGTCCTTTGTAAATCAGAGATAATGAACTTTAGGGTAATGACTGGTCACTGGACTTTTTAAACTAATGTAAATTATATCTTAGTCTCTAAGTGAAGATTTTAATTAATATTGTAACTCAATATTTCTTCTGTTCACTCTCACTTTTACATTGATTAATATTCAGTTATGTTTATTCTACTGCATATGGTATCTGTACACTACCTGATTCATTCAAAGGATAGCATAATGTCTGGTGCTTAGTATTCTCTATTATTCTGAGAGAAATCTTCCATATGTCTTTCCCCTGTTCTGGTTTAGAGACAAACTTAAATACTCTTTCATTAAGAATTCTCCTCGTACTGTAGCATCTGTGGCCACAAAGAATCCTGACATTTCTCCTTCCTAAGAGTTAAAATTCAACCAGCCCCAACTCTTTCTAGGGGAATTGGACTTTTTTGTGTGTATATGAAGAAAATAAAATTGGCTTTCTCTAAGGTAAACACATTGGAGCTGTGTTCTAAATGAATGGAAGAACTGATCACTTTTGTTTGAGAAAGGTTGTTACTAGATATTTATTATTTGTGTGTGTATGTGTATGGGGGGGTGTATTGCCTGAATGTATACCAAGTGTGTGCCTAGTGCCCAAGGAAACCAAAAGACTGTGACAGTGTGAGCCTCAATGTGGATTCTGGGAATCAAACTCAGGTTCTCTGGAAGAGCAACCAGTGCCCTTACCAAGTAGTCATCTCTCCAGGCCCTGGTCTAGATCTTATAGTAAGAAATTCCATAACAAAAACTACCCTAGGATAGTATGGGTATTAGATTTCAAACCTATGACAAATGGGAGAGGTGCTTATTTAACAATCAAAGCAGAGGCAGGCAGCCAGATTCTCCTTCAGTCCTTACCTGTTACAGGGTGCTCCCGGCTGGGACCCCTGCCTCCTGCCCTAAACTTCTCCAGCCCAGGGACTGGGTTACCCTTTCTGGCCTTCCTGCCATTCCCTATATAATTCAACCATTTTGGTTGCCTGTTCTCTTTGTGTCTTTGTCCTTCTGGCTGCTGCACCTGGTTCCCCTGCTCTTTCCTCTCCCTTTACCTCCCTACTCCCCCCCCCCCACCACATGTAAGGAACAACTCAGTCTCGCCATATCCATTCTGGACTCTCATAGATGTCCCTGCCTCTAGCTATGTTCTCCCTTTTACCTACAATAAACTGTCTCCTACCCCATACGTAGAAGCAGCCATGCTTCCTCTCCGTCCCTTGTTATTTCTTGTTTAATTCATTTGGTGCCAAAACCCAGGACCAGTAATACTCCTTTCCCTTACTTTTCTTTTTTTTTTTTTCATTTTTCATTCAGTGGGAAAAGGGGATTAGGAACCAGAAATTAAAATGTGTTCCATTGTAAAGTCGCAGAGTCTTATATCATATCCTTGCATGGCTTGCACCTCGAAAACCTGACTGGGGGTAGTGAGGGAATGAAGAATGGACAGACACACCAATGTGTACACAGAAAGACTGAGATTGGAGGGTCCAGCCTTTCAGATGGAGAAGCATCAACACACTGGATGCACACATGTTTATTAAGTTAAACAGGGAGACTGGGTTATTGCATACAGGTTAACAAGGAGGTGAGGCTTTTGGTGTGCATTTGAACAAGGAAGCAGGTTTAGCTAATCTTTCCAGGAACACTCTGTGGAGTGGACAGAAAGCTACAGTGAACATGCTCTGCACAAACCATCAATATTTCCACTCAGACCAGAGACAGGTTTTGCCATTCCCCTGAATCTCACCAGGACAAGGTTAGCTACTCCCAATGGGGCTGAATTGTAGAGTTCCTTGACATCCCATGGCAACAGCGTGTATTCACTCACGACTTCACTCATTCCCTACAGTCTTAACTTATCCTTTGGCTACCAATGGGGATGAAAGTATTAAAGATCCCAAGAAATTCAGGAAGAGAGAAAAGACAGGAACTTGCAAATCCCAGCAGCATAAGACATTTGGTGCTGAAGACAAACTTACCTCTGCTGGATACCCCTGTGGAAAATTCAGCTATGTCCTTTAAAAAAAATGACCTATTTTTTTTTTAATGGCTGAATGATGTCTTCACCTGTGCTGGGCTCCTGTTACCCCTGAATGTTCTCTGCAGTCTTATGGTAACAACTTGGTGGGAAGCTCTGAATTGGAAGATGAGGCAAAGAGATCGCTTTGGACATTTGGGGAAAAGGCTGAAAAAGGAGAGAGAAGCCAGCAAGAATGGTGATAAAGCAAGCATGGATGAGCCAAGCAAGAACTGTAGGGTTCTTAGAGATAGATAACAACCAACCACCAGGGGAATGTACATAGTCCTGTCCAGAAGGCCTCATAAATGCAAGAGCTTATTCTGGCCCACCCAAAACCACATGGACCAGGACAGAACCGACGTGAGACCTGTATGCTGAATGTGAAGGCATAGAGACCTGCAGATTGTATCTGCACTTATTTTTTTCTTCTTTTAAAAAGACAGTATCATTTTACCCTGTAATAATTCCTATGTGGAAAACGATAATCTCTAAGCCCTTATGGATTATAGTCTTCAATCCAAAGGAAGTAGATGTTTTCTACCAACTCAATTAATAGCAGATTAGACACTAACAAAAAATTGGCCTAATTTACACCTTAGATGTCAAAATCCCTCCAGAAGAGAAGGTATTTAGCACTAAATTGGTTTAGTTTGGGTCTCTTCCTTCAACCTCAGTCTCCTCTCACTGTCAAAGAGGAAGCAAGATGACCAAGTCATGGCCTTCCATACCCAGATGACATAAAATGAGAACAAACCTAATTATTATATAACTCCTCCCTAACAGCTATTGGACCCTTTCTTCTTGCGCTCAGCATCAGTGTCTGAATTCTCCTCCATACCACACTCTGGGAGCCCTGAGGGGCAACAAGGACTGGTGTATGACGTGTGATAAATTTCACCTCTCCTCCTCTCTAGTCACTTTCACTACAGACTGCTGCTGCCACTGTTTCCACTCAGAGGGACATTGCTGTATCATGTTATCTTCCCTACTCACCTACCACCTTTCCCCAGGCTTCTGTTGCCACTGAGTAAGGATCCTTTGGAGACCTGTCATATTGCCCCATATGTACAAGCTGGAAGTATAAGTTAATACTTCAGAGATGCAGAGTGGTCTAGTTTCCTGTCTGTTGTTATAATAAAACACTCTCCACAAAGCAACTTAGGAGAAAAAAAAAAGACGTATTTTAACTTCTAATTCCATGTTACAGTTCATCATTGAGAAATCAAGGTAGGAACTCAAGCAGTTAGTAACATCACTTCCACAGTCAAGAGCCCGAGAGAAGTGAATGACTCATGCTGTATGCTTGTTTCTGCTTTCTCAGAGAGCTTTCTTCACTATTATATACCCAGGATCCCCTGCCCTGGGATGGGTACCATTCTCAGAGGATTTGTTCGATTAACAACCAAGTTAATCCCCCATAGACATTCCCATATTCCATTCTGATCTAGGCAATTCCTCATTAAGACTCTCTTCTCAAATAATTTTAGGCTGTGTCAAGTTTACTGTTAAAATTAACCAGCACACAGCTCTCACTATATGGCCTTACCTGGCCTGAAACTTACAGCAATCCTCCCTCTACCCCATGAGTGCTGTAATTACAAGTACAAACCCTGGGGTGGTTCATAGGGAGTCACATTAAGGGATTATTAGGGCATGTGGTCTTGTTGAAATAGGTGTGGCCATGTTGGAGGAAGTGTGTTATAGGGGGTGGGCCTTCAGGTTTTGGATGTTCCATACAGGCCCAGTGTCACTCTCTCTTCCTGCTGCCTGCATATCCAGATGTAGAACACTCAGCTACCTCTCCAGCACCATGTCTGCCTGCATGCTGCCATGCTTCCTGTCATGAGGATGATGCACTAAAACCTCTAAAACTGTAAGCCAGTGTCAACTCAATGATTTCCTTTGTAAGAGTTCCTGTGGTCAGGGCAACTCTTCAAAGCAATAAATCCCTAAGTAAAACAAACCCCAGACTTGAGTCTGAAGGGGAATTCTTGACTGCTAAAGGAGGGGCACTAGTAGACAAGATCTCCTTTCCTTTACCCAATAGTTGACTCTGAGGTACTGTCTACTATAATTTGAGTAGACTATAGCAATTGCCAACTCATGGAGTACCACTTGATCTCTTCCCATGTTTCCTTTGCCATCTCCCCGTACTCTTATCTGGAGATACCTTCATCTTTTGACTTTATACATTTAGACCTTTGATTTATGAGTAACAAAGTAGGCAAACCTCACTGCACTTGAATTTGTAAAACAATGGTCAACTTTGCAAATCAAATATTTCAATATTCATTTCTCTTGCTTATTTTATGCTCTCTCCCGTGAGCAATCTCAGAAAGATAAACATATGGCATGAGGAATTATCATTTACACATCTCCATTGCCTAGTATAAAACCTTGCCATGTATATTAAATTATTCTCTAATTAGTTGCTTGCATTTAAGAAAAAAATCTAAGGTTATTTAAAATAATTGTGCTTGGTTTTGTTTCTGAAATTTAAAGTAAACAGAAATTTGCAACTTACAATTAATTAGACTTTACATATAACTTTACATTTATTCCTATTTACTATGCTGGAAAATTATTAGATTTGACACCTATTTTGATGAATTATATAGAAGAATAATTTTGGTGGGATGTTGATCATTTCCCACAGGTGTCTCATTCTTTTGGAATTCCTGGCTCTTGATGTGTGCCCTAACCTTTTATTTTAATAGCAAAAGGAGAGATATGAAGTACCTTAATAAATTAGATTCAGAACTTCTTGTCTGTTGTTGCTTTTTGGTTTCTGGGAAATGGTAGAATCTGGAGTTGGAGGGCCAGAGGTAAACAACTAGATCATACCTCAATCATGAAGAGGGCAGTGCAAATGTCTATAATATTCCAAGTCTTGATATCAGGACATTACTTCTCTGTCGTTTGCTTATTCTCATGTTCATCATTCAATAAATCCTATTGCTGCCCTGAGGACATCTTTCAGTGCCACACTAGATAGCACCCACACAGAGTCTCGGCCACAATGTTCTTTCACTTAGAAAAGTGCCTGGTGAGGGAAGGACAAAATGTGAAGAGGTTTCAAAAGCCCATGCCAAGCCAAGAATCTATCTTTCTGCCTATGGATCAGGATGTAGTTCTCAGTTACTGCTTCAGCATCCAGTCTGCCTGCATACCACCATGCTCCCTTCCATGATAATAATCGGCTAAACTTCTGAAACTGTAAACAAATTCCCATTTAGATGTTTTTCTCTTATAATAGTTGCCTTGGTCATGATATCTTTTTATAGCAATAGAACTGTGAATAAGGCAGGTGCAAAGAGTTATAAAAAAAAAATACACAGTTTGAGGAGAAAAAGAGAACCAGGAAATGTAATGTTGGAGTCAAGTCTGTATTCAAAGAGATAAAAAGAAGTTAAAACAAAGACTTGATGTAAAAAGTATGGTATCATCAATGGTAGGGGTGAGGAAAGACCCCACCTAGCCAATCCTAGATCCTGTGAAAGGAAAAGGTGGAGGGGTTTCCTATGCCTAAACAACAATAACAATGAAAGTATAGGTAAGTGCAATTCAAGGGGAGGCCAAGTTCCATCCCCTGCAGGCAGCAAAACTTGACAGCTTCAGCTCATGATTCTGGCTTTATCACAAAGGATACAAGAGTAAAATGGATTATGGAATCTTCCTCTGTGCTCAAGAAAAGCCACCAAGACTAGGCATATGGTAAGGGAGTCCCTTTGTGGAGTCCTGGAGAGACCATTGCATGAAGCTGTGATGGTGAAGTCTGGATTCTATTGAAGATACAAAGATGTTGGAGATGCCACAGTCACGTGATATCTTTGCAAGGAGAGCTGCATACAGGGTATGGAACCAGATCAAGAGACACTAGTATGTTGCACTCAACAAAACTGAAAAGAGTGGGAGATAGAAATAGCCACCTAATAAGATCTTTGACATCAGGCATATAAATATAGAATTTTGAGTTTTCCCTACTGGTTTTAGGTCTTGCTTGGGTCCAGTATTTCCTTACTATGCTCCTTTTCCTCCCTTTGGGAATGGTAACATATATTCTCTGCCATTGTGCATTAGAAGTATGTAATTTGTTCATTGTTTTTTACTTTTAAATCAGGTTACAGTTAAGAGTTTGCCCGGTGTCTTGGAAGAGACTTTGG
Source organism: Lophiomys imhausi (assembly GCA_907164525.1). Lineage (NCBI taxonomy): Eukaryota > Metazoa > Chordata > Mammalia > Rodentia > Muridae > Lophiomys > Lophiomys imhausi. The sequence continues at coordinate 1,021,785 of CAJQZJ010032488.1, forward strand.
ACTTTTAGAACTGCGAAAAAACAGTGAAAGCCTACTGGACTTTTAAAGTTTAAAAGTTGGTCTAAGTGAATTTTGCATTATGATATATCTATAAGCCTATGGGGTCCAGAGAGTGGATTGTGGTGGTCTGAATGAGAATGATCCCATAGGCTTACATATTTGAATATTTGGTCTTTAGGGCGTGGCATTACTTGGGAGGGATTGGGAGGTGTGGCCTTGTTGGAGAAGCTGTGTCACTGGAGGGTAGGTTTTGAGGTTTCAAAAGCCCATATCAAGTCCAGTCTCTGCCTCCCTCTACCTGTAACTTGAAAATCAGATGTGAGTTCTCTGCTTCTGTTCCAGTAGCATGCCCGCCTGCTGCCATGCTTTTCCCACCATGATGATCATGGACTAACCCTCTGAAACTGTAAGCAAGCTCCTGATTAAATGTTTTTTTTTAATAAGCTATCTAGGTTATGATGTAATGTAGCAGTTTTATTAAGTAATACACAGGTTCTCATTAAGTAAAGATTTGTAGGTATAAATGTAAGAATTAAAGTAAGAATACTACAATTACACTATTTTAGAGATAAATTTAATAGTTTAGTTAAAAGAAGACTTTGAAAATGAGTAAGTTGTTTTCTTCTAGACCAAGTAAACCTTACTTACCCATTAGACTTCAGTCTTCTAGAGTGAACTCCATAATTAACCGTGTGCACCTTCCACTGACAGAGGTATGCTGGTTGAAACCTTTCACAGTGTATTTTCCAACGGTGCCCCCGACTGGTTACCTTGAACAACAGAAATGTATTGCTTGCCAATTCTACAGCCTAAAAGGCCAAAGTGAGGACAATACTAGTGCTGTTTCTTTCTTGTGATGTTTCTCCTTGCAGATGGCCATTTTCTTTTTTTTTTTACATTTATTTATTTATTATGTATACAGTATTTGGTCTACATATATGCTCGGGCACCAGATTTCAATGTAGATGGCTGTGAGCCACCATGTGGTTGCTGGGAATTGAACTCAGGACCTTTGGAAGAACAAGCCAGTGCTCTTAACCACTGAGCCATCTCTCCAGCCCTGCAGATGGCCATTTTCAAGTCCATGTGGTCATCTTCTTGGACCTTCACTGGCTTCTAATTCTCCTACACACAAAGAAGAAAAAGGAAAGAAAAAGAAAGAATTTATAGCCTGTCTTAATATCAGTTTTAGCTTGATTGTCTCTGTCAAATCTCTGTGGTGTTTTGGATAAGAAATGCCGCAGAAGCTCACATCTTTGAATGTTGTTCCCTAGTTGGTGGCACTGTCTGGGGAGGTTCTAAAATGTTTAGGACATGGAGCCTTGCTTGTCCTAGGTAATATACCTACCTACCTTGCTGGAGGAAATATGGTACTAGAGTTGTGCTCTGAGATGTCATATCTCAGATGTCTGATCTCACCTCCTGTTTTCTTTCTTTGCTTTTGGAATGCATGACTGTAATCTCTCTGCCTCCTGACTTCAGGCCTGCTCCACACACATTCCTGCTGGCATGTCTTTCCTGCCACAAAACTCTATGTCCCATCTGCAACAGTAAGCTGAAAAGAACACTTTTCCCTTCTAAGTTACTTTTGGCCATGGTATTTTATCATAGCAACAGAAAAGCAACTGATACATATACTCATGAATGAGGTGGCTATATTATATGGGAGATCTATTTTTAGATTACTGAGGGACCTCCATCGCAGTCTCTATAATGGCCTACTACTTTCCACTCCTGCTAAGAAAGCATAGGAGTTATTTTTTTACTTACATCTTCACCATTGGCTATTTTTGTTTTCCAATTTTCAACTTCTGTTTTTGTTTACTAACATATATATATATATATATATATATATATATATATATATATATATAATAACTATTTTAGTTACAGAGAAATGGTGTTTCCTTGTAGTATTCATTTGCATTTCCGTAATGTGTAGGGATATTGAACATTTTTTTATTTGTTTTCCAAATAAGTTATATGTGTGTTTTGTTCAACTTTTATTCAAATACTTGTTTTTGAATGAAGATTTTGAGTACCTACTATCTGCCCAATGAGTAGTTGGCAAGTTTTTCTCCTCTTCTATAGGCTGCCTATTCACTCTTCTGGCTGTTCACACAGGGTCCTCATATATTTCTGATAAATGGGAAGGCACTGATCTGTCTTCTCCCTTGGCTCACTAATTGCAGAAGTCTCATACCTTGAGAAGACACTTCTGTTAATTAGAATATGTGATATTTTACTGGTAAAGCCAGGAACCACTGGTCTTTAGTCATGACTTAGTAACTGTGCTGGACAGTTTATGTCAACTTGATCCAAGATAGAATCATCTGAAAGGAGAGAACCACAACTGACAAAATGCCTCCACTAGATCAGGCTATTGGCTTGTCTGTAGATCACTTTCATAATTATTGATTAATGGAGGAGGGCTCAGCCTATTGTGTGTTGTGCCATCCCTGGCTGATAGTTCTGAGTTCTATAAGAAAGCAGGCTGAGCAAGTCAGTATAATGAACAAACCAGTAAGAAGCAGCCCTACATCTGTGGCCTCTACATCAGCTCCTGCCTCCAGGTTCCTGCCCTGTTTGAGTTCCTGTCCTGACTTCTTTCAATGATAAAAAGTGATATGGAAGTATAAGACGAATAAACCCTTTCCTCCCCAAGTTTCTTTGATCATGCCATTTCATTACAGCAGTAGAAACCCCAAAGGGGCTAGAAACTTACATAATAAGCATTTACATATCACTCGTGTAAGATTTTCTCCATTTTTTCAACCACATGTGGGCACAGAGTCAAAAAATACTCCTTTTATGACTGAACAACAGAGTAAACACTAATATGAAATGGCCCAGAATGTTCTTATTTACATAAAATAGCATTCTTTGCAATTCTGAGTACAGACATAGAATTCAAAGGTCTAAAGACCTGGTTGTAAATTCTGTATTAATTTACTACCCAGAATAATCCAAGCCTCAAGACTTCATCATGTGCTAGAATTAAAATGAACAGAAAGCAAAGTCACTTTTTATGAGTAAGATGAACCTCAACTCAAAAGTTGAGTTCCTGTGCATGGTGGTGCATGCCTAAAATCTCAGTGCTCAAGAAGCTAAGAAAAGAGAATTGAGAGTTGAGGCCTTCCTGGGTCATATAATGCTCAGTGTCAAAAAATGTTGATGTTAACTTGACATCATTCTAGAGAATATTGTGTATATATTAAATTATTTTGATGTAAGTGATTACCTCAGTTAGGGGTATTGGGACCATTTAAAGATAAATCATAGGCGGGCCAAGATGGCGGCGACCTACACTGACGCATTTTGAACACAGGGAAAAAAGAGCCATAAAAAACACAGAGTTATTGGGCACTGTGCAAAAACCGGAGGGGCTAGACCCCCCCAGGGAACACTCACAGCTCCCAAGGGACTGTTAAAAGTCCCAGGGCAAGGCTCTCACCCATCTCTCGAAGACACGGAAGCCACTAAACCCGGGATTCGGGAACTCCCATTTGGAGAGGCGCCTGGTAAGATCGATCCCAACTTAGAGCAGGCAGAATCAGGGTCCACTTGGCCATAGATCGCTGGCCTATAGGGCTCCCCACATCAGGTTGAACTTATACCCACTTAAAAAACTTTGCGAGATAGTGGAAGGCTTAGCAAGGAACAAACAGGGGGCTCAGCGGGTGGTCCGCAGCCGCTCGTGAAGTGGAGGGCGGGAGGTTCCGAGAGAGTGCGGGAAGCTGGGAACACAAAAGCAGGCGGGAGGGGCCGAATCCCGCACACTAACGGTAGCGCAGCTGGGGAGGGAGCATGGCTGGCAGGGCCAAATCCCCGCGAGCCCACGGCAGATCATCTGGGGAGAGAGACAGGCGTGGGTGGGGCCAGGGATCCATGCACCCGTGGCTGAGCTGCTGGAACGAGAGGTCCACTCAGGCAGCTGGAGGATCCGGGGCTTGGGGTACCCACGGGACCCGTGGCGGCGCAGACAGGAAGGGAATCAGGCACAGAGTCCAGCCCTGTGGCCAGAAGCCTAGAGAGAAACCAGAAATCGGGACCATAGCTGTATCCTGGAAAATCCAGACATATTAGGTGTGGAGCCAGACCCTGTCAGCCTCCATGACGACAAACAAAGCCCACAGAATCTGTGCCTGGGCAAACAGGCCCATACCATCAGAACCATTACAGGCTGATAACTCAGAGTGCAACATAGGGAAGTCTGAATTAGGAGCAGTGAAACAATCCTGGTCCATTACTCACAACCTGGGAATAGGCTGCACCAGCTCACAGTGCCTCAGGCGATTAAAACCACAGTGACCTTGAAATCCCCCTGTAAGCGACGACAGATAGCCAAGTAACTCGTCCCCTGCACCAAATCATCCACTGTGGTTCCAAGCACAGAAAACAGACAGCTAAATGCATCCAATGGCAAAAGGTCAAAAAAAAGATAGAAATCAAGGAATTATGACTCCAACAAAGCAGAATCATCCTAGCTCATCCAATTCGGATGACCACACACCAACAGAAACACATGAAAACATTGACAATTCTGCATTATGGAAAGTGATAGAGTCCCTGCAAGAAGAACTTAAATCTATGAAGGAATTCAAAGAAGCCACAATTCTACAAATAAAAACAAGGAACAACACCAATAAAGAGCTCCAAGCCAAGGTGACAGAGCTTGAACAGAAAAGGAAAAAGCCATGAAAGATTTTCATACAAAAACAAGCAAGCTGGAGAAGGAAATGTACAAAACGAACAAAACCATACAAGACATGAAAATAGAAATAGAAACAATAAAGAAAACACAGTCAGAGTTAAAAGAGGAAGTGGAGAACCAAGGGAAGAGAACAGGAACTACGGAGGTGAGTATCAACAATAGGATGCAAGAGATGGAAGACAGGATCTCAGGCATGGAAGATTCAGTGGAAGAAATCAGTACAACATCCAAAGAAAATGAGAAGGCTAAAAAATCTCTCACCCACAACATCCAAGAAATCAAGGACTCAATGAAAAGTCGGAACCTAAGAATTATAGGTATAGAGGAAAGAGAGGACTCCCGACTCCAAGGTCCAGGAAATATCTTCAACAAAATCATAGAGGAAAACTTCCCAAACCTGAAAAAAGAGATGCCAATAAAAATCCAAGAGGCTTACAGAACACCAAACAGATTAGACCAGAAAAGAAACTCCTTTCGCCACATAATAATTGAAACAGCAAATGTACAGAACAAAGAAAGAATATTAAAAGCTGTAAGAGAAAAAGGTCAAGTCACATACAATGGCAGACCCATCAGAATTACACCTGACTTCTCCTCAGAAACTTTAAAAGCTAGAAGGGACTGGTCAGATATACTACAAGTCCTGAGAGATCATAGGTGCCCAGCCAGACTACTTTACCCAGCAAAACTCTCTATCAACACAGATGGAGAAAACAAGATATTCCATGACAAAATCAAATTTAAACAATATCTACCCACAAACCCAGCCCTACAGAAAATCCTAGAAGGAAAATCCCAACCCAGAGAAGAAAACTCCACCCAAGAAAACAAAGGGAATAGAAAACCCCTCAGCAACTAAACCAAAAGAGGCACAGGACCACCACCTATACCAAACTAATGGGAAATAACAACCCCAGGTCACTAATATCCATCAACATCAATGGACTCAACTCCCCAATAAAAAGACATAGGTTTACAGAGTGGATCCGCAAGCAAGACCCTTCCTTATGCTGTATACAAGAGAAACATCTAACTACGAAAGATAGACACTGCCTCAGAGTAAAGGGCTGGGAAAAGGTTTTCCACGCAAATGGACCCAGGAAGCAAGCTGGAGTAGCCATCCTAATATCAAACAAAACAGACTTCCAACTGAAGTTAATGAAGAAAGACAAAGAAGGGCACTATATACTCATTAAAGGGAATATTCATCAAGAGGAAATCTCAATACTGAACATCTATGCCCCAAATACAAAGGCACCTACTTTCGTAAAAGAAACACTTCTAAAACTTAAAGTGCACGTCGATCACAACACATTAGTAGTGGGAGACTTCAACACCCCACTCACAGCAAAGGACAGATCATCAAGACAGAAGACAAACAGAGAAATATTGAGTCTAACAGAGATCATGAAGCAAATGGACCTAACAGATATCTACAGAACGTTTCACCCAAACACAAAGGAATACACCTTTTTCTCAGCACCCCACGGAACCTTCTCCAAAATCGACCACATAATTGGTCACAAGGATAGTCTCAATAGATACAAGAAAATTGAAATAACACCTTGTATCTTATCAGACCACCACGGAATAAAGCTGGTCTTCAACAGCAAAAGAATCAACAGAAAGCCTACACACACATGGAAATTGAACAGCTCCTTACTGAATGACCACTGGGTCAGGGAAGAAATAAAGAAGGAAATCAAAGACTTTTTAAATTCCAACGACAATGAAGACACAACATACCCAAACTTATGGGATACATTGAAAGCTGTGCTACGAGGAAAGTTCATAGCACTAAGTGCTTTCAAAAAGAAAATGGTGACAGCTCATATTAGTGAACTAACAGCTAAGCTGGGTGAATTGGAAAAAAAAGAAACAAACACTCCCAAGAGGAGCAGAAGACAGGAAATCATCAAACTTAGAGCTGAAATCAACAACTTAGAATCAAAAAGAACTATACAAAGAATCAATGAAACCAAGAGTGGGTTCTTTGAGAAAATCAACAAAATAGACAGACCCCTAGCCAAATAAACTAAAAGGCAAAGGGAAAGAACACAAATCAACAAAATCAGAAGTGAAAAGGGAGAAATAACAACAGACATTGAGGAGATCCAGAAAATATTTGGGCATTACTTTAAAAATCTATATTCCACTAAATTTGAAAACCTAAGCGAAATGGACAATTTCCTCGATAAATTCCACCTACCAAAACTAAATCAAAATCAGATTAACAGCTTAAACAGCCCAATAACACCTAAGGAAATAGAAACAGTCATTAATAATCTCCCAACCAAAAAAAGCCCAGGGCCAGATGGCTTTAGCACGGAATTCTACCGGACCTTCAAAGAGGAACTAACACCATTACTTTTCAAACTCTTCCACCACATAGAAACAGAAAGATCACTGCCAAACTCATTCTATGAGGCCACTGTCATTCTGATTCCTAAACCACACAAAGACCCAACAAAGAAAGAGAACTTCAGACCAATCTCCCTTATGAAAATAGATGCAAAAATACTTAATAAAATACTAGCAAACCGAATTCAAGAACACATCAAAAGTATCATACACCATGATCAAGTAGGCTTCATCCCTGGAATGCAGGGATGGTTCAATATATGAAAGTCTATCAATGTAATTCACCACATAAACAAGATGAAAGAAAAAACCACATGATAATCTCGCTAGATGCAGAAAAAGCATTTGACAGAATCCAACACCCCTTCATGCTAAAAGTTCTGGAGAGAACGGGCATACAAGGACCATACCTAGAAATAATAAAGGCAATATACAGCAAGCCAGTAGCCAACATCAAATTAAATGGAGAGAAGCTTGAAGCATTTCCTCTAAACTCAGGGACAAGACAAGGATGTCCACTTTCACCATATCTCTTCAATATAGTACTTGAAGTCCTGGCTAGAGCAATAAGACAACTAAAGGAGATCAAAGGGATAAAAATTGCAAATGAAGAAGTCAAATTATCCCTATTCGCAGATGATATGTTAGTATATATAAACGACCCCAAAAACTCCACCAAAGAACTCTTATAGCTGATAAACAACTTCAGCAAGGTGGCTGGATACAAAATTGACTCAAAAAAATCAGAAGCCCTTCTTTATACAACAAACAAATATACCGAGAAAGAAATAAGGGAAACAACCCCCTTCACAATAGCCACAAACAACATAAAATACCTGGGGGTAACTCTAACCAAGCATGTGAAGGACCTATATAACAAGAACTTCAAGCCCCTGAAGAAAGAAATGGAAGAGGCCTTTAGAAGATGGAAAGATATCCCATGCTCATGGATAGGTAAGATCAACATAATAAAAATGGCTATCCTACCAAAAGCAATACATATATTTAATGCAATTCCTATCAAAATACCAACACAATTCTTTATAGACCTGGAAAAAGCTATTCTCAACTTCATATGGAACAACAAAAAGCCCAGAATAGCTAAATCAATCCTGTACAATGAAAAAACATCTGGAGGTATCACCATCCCAGATTTCAAGCTGTACTACAGAGCAACAGTAATAAAAACAGCATGGTACTGGTATAGAAACAGACCAGTGGATCAATGGAATCGAATTGAAGACCCAAACATGGATCCACACACCTATGGCCAACTAATCTTTGACAAAGAAGCCAAAAACGCACAATGGAAGAAGGACAGCATCTTCAACAAATGGTGGTGGTCCAACTGGATGTCCACTTGCAAAAGAATGAAATTAGACCCATACCTATCACCTTGTACAAAACTTAATTCCAAGTGGATCAAAGACCTTAACATAAGGCCAGCCACACTAAAGATACTAGAAGAAAAAGTAGGAGAAACCCTCGAACTCATTGGCACAGGTGACAACTTCCTGAACAGAACACCAACAGCTCAGGACCTGAGATCAAAAATCAATAAATGGAACCTCATGAAACTGAAAAGCTTCTGTAAGGCAAAGGACACTATCATTCGAACAAAACGGCAACCAACAGACTGGGAGAAGATCTTCACCAACCCCACATCTGATAGAGGGCTATTATCTAAAATCTACAAAGAACTCAAGAAACTAAATGCCAAGAAACCAAATAATCCAATCAAAAAATGGGAGACGGAGCTAAATAGAGAATTCACAAAGGAGGAATCCCTAAGGGATGAGAGACACCTGAAGAAATGTTCAACATCCTTAATCATCAGAGAAATGCAACTCAAGACAACCCTGAGATTCCACCTAACACCTGTTAGAATGGCTAAGATAAAGAGCTCAAATGAAAGCGCATGCTGGCGAGGGTGTGGAGAAAGGGGAACCCTACTCCATTGCTGGTGGGAGTGCAGACTTGTGCAACCACTATGGAGGTCTGTCTGGCGATATCTTAGAAATCTAGGAATAAACTTGCCTCAGGACCCAGTCATACCACTTCTGGGTATACACCCAAAGGACCTCTCACGGAGACATAGGGAAGTCTCCTCATCTATGTTGATAGCAGCCTTATTTGTAATAGCTAGAAATTGGAAACAACCCAGATGTCCCTCAACTGAAGAATGGATTAAAAAATTGTGGTACATCTATACAATGGAATATTACTCAGCTACCAGAAACAATGAAATCATGCAATTTGCAACCAAATGGATGGATCTAGAGGAGCTCATCCTGAGTGAGCTAACCCAGTCTCAGAAGGATGCACATGGCATCTATTCACTTATAGTAGGATTTTAACTATATCGTACAGGATATCTGTACTACAACCAACACA